>MNCI01010305.1:136756-150771 GCA_015680685.1 Gnetum montanum
TTCATTAGATTTAATGTGTTGCTCTTCATCCAATCTATTTTGAAGGTGCAAAGGCTTAAATATCTTGATATATCTTTCTTTGGAGATCAGAGGGAATATCTTCAAACTATCAATACTCCTCACTCGAGATAGTGCCACAAATGTAAGACCTGTTGTTTCTTTGCTACCAACATCTATACACGCTTTCTCCAATGTCATTCCCTGTGACTTATGTATCGTTAAAGCCAATGCTAATCTAAGTGGTAGTTGGCGAGATCCTCCATGTATTATTGGTGGAATGGGTACTTGTCGAGGATGTTCATTATCATACAATACTCCAACATAGGAGTCAAACTCAATGATGATATACGATGGCAACTGTGGAGGTTGACAGTGTGGACTATATATTATTTTCTTAGTGACTCCCAATGCACCATTAACCAATCTTGCTTCTAGCCATAGATTAACAGTGAGCATAACCCTTGCATCCTCTCAAATGAACACTACTTGGTCTAATTCTCCTTCTGAATCATCCCAAAATTTTACACCATTTTTCTTTCTATCTACTATGCATCGTGCAATTGGCTTCTACATTTTGAACAATATTTTTTCATTATGCATATGCACTTTATTCTTTGTATCAAAAAAATGCACAAAATCCTCAAATCCATCTCACCCATCTGATGTTGATGGAAGTTGCATTCTTAAGCTTAAAAAGTCATAATCCTCATCAGTCATCTTTCCTTCTCGTATATTCATCAAATCTTCTCCAAATCTTTATTATTGCGAATCATCACCCCTTTGTCGATACACAACATCCAAGGTTACAAATTTATTAAATTCCAACCAAAAATTCTTCACATGCATCTGAGATGATATGTACGGTATAACAACTTTAACAGGTGAAAGTTGTGCAAGATCTCTAATGAGTATCATAGATCTACCACGAAAGTTATCTAAACGATTACCTGAAAATATTTCCTTAAGCCTTCGCTCAATGCTGCTAAGAAATTTTCCACCTATGAAACTCATTTCATCTATAATAATATACTTTAAGTATTTGTATTTATTTTGGAATGATGACAAAGTTGATGCAGCCAATGGTTTGTAATTTGCGATTCCAATCTTCAATGGAGAATGTACTGTAGTTGCATTAATATTATATGCTGCAGCACCAGTAGGGGAGAGCACCAATAAGCTATTCTTTTCCCGATGAGCAAGTTCAACTAAATTCTTTACAAATCGTATCAATGAGATACAATTTTCTTATGCCCGCTGTACCTTGAATAAACATCAATAGAGAAGAAACTTCATCCATTTTGAATTGTTGCATATATTGATGGCCAGTGATAATCTTGTAGCATTTCTTCTGTTGAACTCCTAGAGAAGATATGTCCACCTGATTGTTGTTATTTCTTAAATGTGTTATTATCCCATGTGATCTATGACCATGAACAAAAGATGTAGCAATCTTTTCAACATCCTCTCTAGGATAGCTAGCTGACCATTTGTTTTGTCTATCTCGATCTCTTAATCCAAGCATTTTGAGTTCACTTCGTTGAAAATNTGTCTATCTCGATCTCTTAATCCAAGCATTTTGAGTTCACTTCGTTGAAAATGAGCTGATGTAAGTAGATGTCGATTTAGTACTTCAAAATAATATTCAATACCATCCTGTCTTTCTGGAATAATATCTATATACTACCTCTCTTCCTCGTAAGCATGTTCAAACTCTTCATCGAATATCTCCTCTTCCAATTCATAGATGTGTCGAACAGAAATCCAGTTTCATTCAATTTCTTTGCCATTTCTTCCCAGATTGTGTTTGACATCTCTAAAAGGATAGTGTAGTAACATTTGCGCCCAATAGTAATCTATCCATTTCTCCTATCCTACTCTTGGAACTACTCTAAATTTATTGAAATCTACAATATTGATAACTGTATATTATATTACAAAATTTTCTACAAAGGATTTTCCTACACGATTCAGAATGGACATCGAGAATAACATAAGAATAATATGAGGCATGTCAAGGCAATTATTTCAATGTATATATACAAAATTTCATTACAAATTCTCTCTCTTGGCTGAAATCTGAGTCATTCCATGTTTTAAATAGTACATCAGTATATGCAAAGAAGATTAACATGAGTTCGTAAATAGAGAAGTATGCATATGCAGTGGCACAGTCACTGCATTATTGAAGCCATGACCAATAGTAACCAGAGCATTGATATTAACAAGAGCCTTATTATTATTATATATACAAAATTTTAGAAAAAATTTTGGCATGCGTACCCATTATCGATTTACTGCACTTTAGTAGGCGCTCCTGAATCCAATGAAAAATGTTTATCTAATGAGGCATATTTATGGTTTTCAATGGAACATAACCTTTGGAACGAGGACGCAACCTTTCTAAATGTATTATACAACCTTTCTAAATGTATTTCTATTTTGCAATGGATGTAACCTTTCATAACACGTCAGTGTTAGTCAGTGTTATGGAAAAAGTTGGCGTTATAGAAATATGACTGGTAATGGCCTTTTGGGAAAGTCAACGTTAGTCAGCGTTACGGACAAAGTTGACGTTATCGAAATATGACTGGCAATGGCCTCTTGACCAAATGAAAAGTGGATTTTGATCCTATTTTCCTTGATTATTCTAAAATTTCTTACTAAATTAAATTAGAAAATATTCCTTTCAAAGTAAGAAAAATGAAGTTGTTAGTGTCATTGATACAATCCTTAAAATAGAGTCAACAACATTTCTAGATGGCATATAACATATATGCTATTTTGTAGAGATTAATTTACAGCAGAGGAAGATAGAGTTAAAACTCAAAGAAGCTAATTAGTGTATTTCCTACAAAATTACATACTATAATGTGCAAGAATGTTGAAAATTTATCATCATGAAGGCCATGTTATTGCAATTTATCTTGTTCTCAATAAAAAATTTGTTCATGAGGAAAATAATGGTAATTTTCAACAAGTACAAATAAAACCTTCTTCAATTAATTTTTAATCTTTTACTAATACTTTTAAACTTGAAGGTGCCATTAAATTATTTATATCTCAAAAAATTATTCTTTAGAATAAAATTCTTTTTAAGTATGGGCTATCAATGAAAGTGTTGATGCAAAAGGATTTTTCTTAGTGCAATATAAAAGGAAGAGGCTTGCAAATAAGCATTTGAATTCAAATATCCATAAGGTATCTCCTTCCTTCTCTACTTCTGCTAATGTTTCAAATAATGTTTTTTTCCTTAGTGACATGGATTATGAGGCAAAAGATAAACTTAAAAAATCAAAAGTTTAGGCCTGCCCCTCATATATCAATATTAGTTTTATCATGGAATGTTTAGGGCCTTTCTAATAAGTCTTGAGAAAAGATTACTGTAGAGTATCTTTCAAACTAGCATTTATCTTTAGATTTTCTTTTCTTGAAATAAATTAAGATTTCAATATATGATATTAATTTTATTGGTAAATAAATTTTTAGAAACTACTTTTTTGTTGCTCACAAAGTTAATAAAGGAGGTGTTGCTATTGTAGTTAAGAAAAATTACATTAAAAAAAGTTTTGAATTTTAACTCTAATAATGTTGGTAGAGTTAATTGAATTACTTATCATAGTAAAAAATAAGACTTTGGATTTTGTAATAATTATGCTCATAATAATTTGAAAGATTGATTTAATGTTTAGAAATATCTTTTATCTCTGATAAACAATGTTAGGATATTTTTGAAGATAAACAATATTAGGATATTTTTGATGATAAAAGTGCCTTTAAATTCATTATTATATTTTAGCATATTTTTGAATCTTTTTAATTTAATTATTATGTCTCTATAAACTAGGATTTGGTACTTGTTTTATTCATCTTATCTATACCCTACTCAATGATGCTAATGCTCAAGTTGCTATAAATTTTGGATTGAATTCCTCATTTTTACTTCAACCGAAAACTATCTCCCTATATTTTTATTATTGCTCCAAACTTTCTTTCATATAATTTACATTATGATATACAAAGGAATATAATTAATGAAATTTTAATTAATTATCAGGGTACATAATTACTGAACATGCACTTTGCATATGATTCTTTTCTATGATTAACAATTCTTTGCAACATATCAATAGTTGATTAGTTAGAATGAAGGAATACTGCATGTTATCTAGCTTTCTTATTAATTGGAAATTTTTTTTTGTTTATTGTAATGACAATATTGATAACTGGGTTACTCTCAAGCATTGAAAAATCTTGAAAATGATTCTATCTTGAGAATTTTAGAAATACCTTTTTCTTTTGAGCCTAATCTAAATAATTTATATGAAAGTATATGGTTAATAAAATTAAAAAGAAGCTTCATAACTAGAAAGAAGAAAAGCTCAGCCTTGCTAGTAAAGTTTTAGTTATTAAGTAATTGCTTCAATCTACTCAAATTTATTACTCTAGTTACTGGTATTTAAACAACACTTGTGATACAGTTGATCATATTAGTTAGTTTCTTTGATTTGCCCAATCATATAAAGAAGATTTTTCTAGAGTTTCTTGGGATATCTTCAATAGTCGTAGGAAAGATAAAGGACTTTGCCTTCTTAATTATTATAACTAAGGTATTTTTCTATCAGTAAAATGGATTGCAAAGTGCATGTGATGTTTAGATGCTTCTTTTAAGAAATAGAATTATGCAAGGAAAATCTAAAATGATAATAATTATCCTTCTAATAATTTTATTTATTGTTTTTTTCCTTAGGTCATTTATATTTCTAGTTCTTCAATTCTTAAACACATTTGGAAGACATGGTGAGTATGTATTGGAATTACAAGCATATTATAGTTTCAGAAGATATGCTTAAGGAAATTGGCTTATGGTGGCTTCCTTTTAATAAAGGAGCTTGAGCTACTAATTCATCTAGATTGTGTACTACTTGGAAAAATTTGGTATCACTACGATTTCCTATTTATGTATGCATGATAGATGAATTACATGGAAAGAGGCTTCTAGCCTTTATGGTTTGAATATAAAGGAAAAATTATTTTAAAAAATTAATTTATGATCTTAAGAATTTATTTGAAGTTGATAATAAATTACATCCAAGCTTTTTTAGATATTTTTTTACAAGGATGACATATCTTTTTCTTCTTTTCACTTCAAAGTTACATATGCAATTATTACTAAGAATGATTTTATTCATAAAAAATTCAATAAGACCTAGAAAATGCAATTATCATCACACTTTTGAATGAGAAAACTAAAAGATATTTGGAGAGTTTCTCTCTTTTCAAAAATTCATATTTTTTTATGATGTCTTCTTCATCAAATTTTTTCTATAAGCACTTGTTTTCAACATATGGGAGTTGTTTTTCCATAAGGTACTCTTTATGGAAGTGAAACATGATTTTCTCATGTTTTCATAAGTGTCTTATTACATAACATTCTTAGAAATGGACATCCAAATTTTGTAACAACTTTTATCCAAGCAACAATGATATCATTTTTGGTGATCAGCTACTTTGTGTACTTCCTTTATTTGCATTTGAAAATGTCTTTAATCATTTGTTCTATATCCTATTCTCGGAAGCTTTAGTGTGTAGTTAGAATCTAGTAATAAGAGAATAATTATGATCTTTCTTCAAGAGTTAAATAGCAAATTCTCAAAGATGTCACTTTTTAGTTATAGCTTTACTAAAAAATTCTTAGAGTGAAAGCTAAACAATTAATTGGTTTACTATAGTATTAATTTCTTTTATTTAGAAGCTCAAATATGGGAAGGTTTCAACTTTTTTTGTTGTTTATTCATTTTTATGATTGAAGACTTTTTTTCAATCTTTAGAGAGATTTTTCTCTCTCATTTGATAAGAAATCCTTTAGTAAAAAGTGTTAAATAGAAAATTCTCAAAGATGTCACTTTTTAGTTATAACTTTACTAAAAAATTCTTAGAGTGAAAGCTAAACAATTAATCGGTTTACTATAGTATTAATTTTTTTTTTTGGAAGCTCAAATATGGGAATCTTTCAAATTTTGTTGTTGTTTATTCATTTTTATGATTGAAGACTTTTTTTAATCTTTAGAGAGATTTTTCTCTCTCATTTTATAAGAAATCCTTTAGTAAAAAGTGAAAATTCATGAGAGTGCTTCTAAATAAGAACAACACCTAATACTTTTCCTACCTCAGAGGAGAGGTTTTATAGTATATAAGAATGAAAACCTAAAAAGGCATTCCTAAGATTATTGAACTTTTTCTTTAAATCCTTTCTTAATTAATCTATTATACTCTAAATTTTTTAATAATAGTATTCATTTTTTAGGATCCAACATGCCCTCCCCATATACTCTTTCTTATAGTATGCAATGAATAACATCAAAATTACATAAATAACATATCCCAAACAATGTAAACTTACATATTTATGGGTATCCAATATATCCAATCCCTTATATGCATACAAGAGACTACAAAATCCTATAGAAAACAACAAATAACATTGAGGATAGTACAAAGAACAACAACATAAATAAACAACTAAAAAACCCTACAATAAAATCCCATTAGTAGTAATGCAAACAATAATATACTTAACATGAAAGAAATAACTAAAAAACACAAACACAATAGTACACTACTACATAACAACATAGTATAAAATTTCATAAAGAAAACATTAACTAACACTACAAAATAATAGAATACATCATACAAGATACTACTATAGAAAACTTAAAAAAAAATGGAGAACACAAGAAAGAAACATGAAGAAAAAAATAAGCAATAAATAAGGTGTTGCTTTTTTGGTTAATGAAAATTTGAATCCAAAATTTTTTAATTCTAGCTCTTACAAACTTAGTGAAGTTATTTGAATTACTTATCAAAGTAAAGAAAAAAAAAGAGGACTTTGGACTCTATAATATTTATGCTACTAATAAATCAAAAGATTAATTACAATTTTAAAAACATATTTTATCTCTACCTAAAGTTTTTATATTATTGGAGGTGATTTCAATATACTTAAAATTTATTTAGATAAACTTGATGATCTTTTTCCTAATATTTCTTCTAAAAAAAGAAAATTATTACAATTTTACAAAAAATAATTTCTTTCTAATATTAAATTTTAATTCTCAAATTATTCAAATAATAGAAATTATACTTGGTATAGTTATCAATAAGGGAATGATAAAATTTATTATTAGCTAAATAGATATTACACATCTAATGTTTCTTTTTAAAAGTGTATAAGAAAAATAGAAGTGTATATAGATGCTACTTTGACAAACCATTGTCCTATCAATATTTTTCTCTATACGATTGATTCCTTCTCTCTTCAAAAATAAGGAAAGAAAGAGTGTTCATACCTCCACTATAATTCCTTGTTCCTTTGGAATGTTAAAGAATTATTTGATGCCTCTAACATAGATATTAGGATAGACAATGTATTGTTTTCCAATGTGTGTTGATGGTGGAGGATGAAGGGATTTGATAGTGTTTGTTGTAGACTTGAATTATGTTGTTTAGCCTTGATATTATGATTGGTATTTCCTTTTGGTTACGATGCATAGATGGATGTTTGCATATGCTTATAGAATAACATGTTATGTAGGTTTATTATCCATACTTGAGTTCCCTATTCCATGATACCTGTTCTTGAGTTGAATGAGAAATTAAAGGTTTTTCACTTAGTGTATCTAATTCACCTTTTCTTTTAGGTATTGATGCTACATGAGTTGGGGGCTTGCTAGCAAAGATAGAGGATGATTGATATTTTATGTAGCTAGTTGGCTTTCTAGTATTGATCCTTTACATTCATTATTATGGATAATGACTCTTCTTGAATGTTATATGGATTCGTAGATTTATGATTGATTATTTTACATTGAATGTTATGAAATGGTTGGAGATTTATTCTCAGCATGTATATTTTCTATTTAGTTAGTTTGTATTTTTCATGCTTAAGTAAATATTAGAACATGAGTTTAATAATTAAAAATCAAAAGATGAATAAGAAATCAACACAAATCCTCTACTTGTCTTGTAAAGTTTATTCAAAATAGAAATTACATAGATTAGAAACTTCTCCTATTTCTATCACTATTAAGCTATGCATAGATATCTGGATTAATAACAAAAGCATTTTCCAATAAATATTTTGATTCTTGAGTAGAAAAGGATAAGTGTTAAATAAATATTTTTCATGATGATAAAAGTTACAAGAATTAGGAAGATTATAGTATGTAATTGGTTGAATATAAGCCTTTCCACTTTTTGTACCTACTTTTTCTGGATCATTTTGATTCAAAGTAAGTATGGTTTCAATATTGTTCCATGAGGATTTGAGCACCAAATCTCCAAAATACATTATCACAAGGCATATTCTTAGCTCCAGGGGCCATTAGGGACCATATGGAGTCATAATCTAACTTATGGACTCAATTTTCTATGGTTTCCCAAAAAAAAATTAGTGTTAAAATTTTTCTAAGTATGATTGATGTGGTGTTAAAAATTTTCGAAGTGTGATTGATGTAGTGTCAAAATTTTTCTAAGTGTGATTAATGCAATGTCAAAATTTTTTTGAGTGTAATTAAAACTAGATGTTAAAGAACTAGCTAATGTTGAACATTTAAAGTTAGAATTAATATCAAAAGTAAAATTGATAGCATGCATCAAAACTAAAAGATTAGACTTGCTATTTCTAAACTTGATGACAAGTTACACTTGACTACAAGTTTGGTTTTAGTAATCCTAAATTAAAATTTGCAACTTTTCAATATAAATACAAGCATAAAATATAAGTTTTAGGGTTGGATATTTGAAGATTTAGGGAGATATTGTGATTCAAGAGAACTTGTTAGATTTCAGGAGATCAAGAGCATGAGCGCCTACTACCACTATACCACCTATGTACTCCTTAGCTTATGTCAATACCTTCAACACCTTCAACATCACTTTCTAGAGTTATAATTGTTTTAGCTTCTATGATAGTACTAGGAACCTTAGCTAAAACAACCCCATTTTGACTTGGAATCAACTCTAGATTATGTCAACAATTTCTTGATCTCTCATCTGATTCTTCAAATATTTTTTTTTACCCTTTAAATTTGTATTTTGCTCAATGTCTAAGCTCTTTTCATCAATCCTATATCTCTATATCTCATATTTTTTTCTTCTATTGATTTTTACTTTGGCCCTCCATAGGAGGCAAATGCTCTTCTTTTTCTTTTTTAATCAATACAACATTTGGAATCTTCTCCCATATCAACATATTCTCTCTATTTTACACATGCTTATGCACATTATATTCTTAGATTTTTCTCTCTTGCATCATGTCATTCCCATCTCTCATGTTTTATTCCATACTTAGTCAAATATTTAGTGTTTTACACTTAGCCATTTTTTCACATAAAAATTCTATTATTTGGAGAGGAAACTGAAATCCATTCTCTTACATCAAAAAGTCTCTCATCTTAAAATTATACTCATGTCAAAATTTCAGTCACATCAAAACTTTGTTCATCTCAAAATTTCTCTCATGTTAAAACTCGACTTACATCAAAACTTATCTCACATTAAAACTTCACTCACATCAAAGATACAATATTTTAATATTGTACATTCTTTATTTATACTTTACACTTCATTTTTATTTCAACCTTTACAACTTATTCTACACTTAGTTTATTCTCCAATAATTCTTACTTAGTCATTGTTCTAGTGATTTTGTACTTAGTCATTATAACATTAAAAAACTTTACTCTTTCATCATTCCCTATTGTTCTTGGTTCATATGTGGTATGATAAGTCCATATTTTATGGGAGGATTCATGTTCCTTTGTTTCATAATCATTGATTTCTCAAGGGTTACATCAATTCAAAGACCATTTACAACCATGTGCTAAATATCTTAATGTTTAGTTCATGGAAGTGTTTCCTTATAGAATAAAAAGGACATTTTCATAGGAACATTTTTTATGTTAGAAAAAGGACCAATAAAATTTCTATTATCTTCAACTTAAGCACCTAGTAACCTATAGGTCCTTTCTAGCACTTAAAAATTTTCTCAATTTTAGTATTTTTACTTGGTTTTATTTCCTTTATCTTTTTATACTTGATCCTTGTTTCTTTTTTGAGTGTATGCAAGAGAATCTCTTTGACACCATGATAGGATAAGAATCTAAACCCTCCTATGGCTTTCACATCCATAAGCTAATAGAAATGCAAAAAGCTCAAGTATTTATGACACTCATGATGAAATATAAATACAAAGTTGCATGCCCAAAAAGGGAGCTAAGCATCATGGTACCTGAGAATGAACTAAGAAGGATTTTTTAATATGAGTTAATCAATGATTTGGGATCTTTTCTACCTAATTCAAATTAACCCATCAAGCTTACCCAGTCTAGGAAAGTCACATTGGCAAAATATTTGCTTGCTAGGGACAAACTATAGGCCATGGAAAGCAGTATTAGGGAACATCTCATTGGGAATCCCAACATCAATATTAGTAGCCATAATTTCTAGTTCCATGATGAATAGGGCAAGCAAAGTGGAGATATCATTATCCATGATGGTGATGAGGAAGAGCCTCCTCATGTTACCCTTCCTACATATTCTTTTCATTTGTCAACTATCCCCATAATATAATGCATGAATCTTATTGATTCCTCAAAACTTCTTTAGGGTCCAAACAACAAGACATCTCTATTTCATTACCCACTTCAATTAAACTTTCTATCATAATTCCACTAGTAACTAGTATGTCATCTACATACAATCTCTTTTCAAACACTAGTGCTATTAATTCATCATCCCATCTTCTGAATCGAAATGTAATATTAAATCCTTTCCAACCAATATCACATATGTCAAAAACTTAGTCAATGTAAGAGTCACTAGCATTTATTCCACCTATGTAGCATATGTCCTAGTAAAGCATACCTCAAATTTCCATGCCACTTATTATATCATCACAACCATTTATATCCTCTCACAACCCCATTTTGGATAATCTTACAATTCCATCAATTCCTAGTATTTCACCTACATTAATGCTCTTGTTGTAAGACCTTACATTTAAGCTTTAGGTAAATGAAGACCAAATGTGAAAAGCCACAACACTGCATGGAGGTAGTCCCACCATTTCTATTACACACCTTCTTATCAATCCCATCAACATTTTGATTTTCCTTGCTCAAGTTCCTAAAGAGCTTTCATTACAAAATTTTACTAAGTATAATGTAGAATCTAATCCTATAAACCATGTCATTACCTTCCATAATGAATACATGCTTCTTGTCAATTATCCTCATACCATCCTTAGAAGCTTTTCCAGCTCCTTGATTGGTAAAGCACTTGAATGGTACAAATCACTCCTCCATAGATCTATCACCTTCTTAGAGAAACTCTTCACTACCTTTGTGGAGAGGTTCAAGTAGAAAATCACTAAGGATGATACTTTGTAAAAGCTCATAGTATCAAAAAGGCACAATAAATCTATCTCCAAGTTCATCTCTAGGTGGATATCAATGATCAAGGATCTTACACATCAATTACCTTATGAATAGTTGCTAGAAATTTTTAAAGGATCTTTCAATAACTATATTAGAAGAAAGTTGGTCTATCCCAAGCCACTTACCCTCCATGTTGAAACTACCTCCACTAAACACATTGAGGAGGTAGCCATTCAACACAATGATCTAGATTGGGTTAATTTCAAAAATAAAGCATTTAAATTAGCAATTAAAGACACCTCAACCAAAAATACTTGTTAAATAGTGACTTCAATGAACCAAATTTTAGTAGGTTTATCATGAAGTAGTGAAACAAATAATGGAAACAAGGATATGAACCCTAACCCAAAACCCAATGATGATGGGAAAAACATGTTCAATAATGATAAGCAAGCAAGCATGCCACAAAAAGACCAGTCCAAGTATCATAAATTTTCAATGACATACAAATAACTATACAATATGCTACTAAAGGATGAACACATAATTCCTAAGAAAGTTTTAGAATAAGTGAGAGTGTAATTCAAAAGGCTTCAAACCTTGGCCATTGATCCTTCCCAACATGTGGAAGGAGAGTCATCTATTCCTAAATCGTACAATTCCAATAAATTTTGCTACTATAATGAGGCACTAGGCCATGATATTAAGGATTATAACATCCTTAAAGATGATGTTTAGATATTAAGTAGAAAAAGAAACAATCATGTTCAATACTTCCATTTAACCCAGTAACAAAAACATGAAAAGTTATCAAGATCCTCTAAACTTTTATTCAAGGAGAATTTTAGTCATTCACTTAGAATCCAAAGAAAATTTTTCACAAGCTCCCTTTATTGTCAAAATGGATTCCTCCTATTACCATTCTTCCCCATCCTCTCATTCTACTCCATTAAGGCCTTGGAAGCCTTTTTGTAATCAATCTCCCTTGGAATGAAACCAACACCCCTCCTCCATTAAACATATGAATAGCTTCATTATTCATTAATATGACTCCTTAATATGATGAATGATGAATAGCAAGTAGTCCCTACATCCAACCATATGAATCACAATCATTCACCAGTGATTCGATCAAATTTTGTAGTCTTAGTTATTTAAGTAGCCAATATTCCTAAATAGTGAATTGTGTAGTTACATATCATTGCTTTCCTAATCCATACTTGTATCTAATTGTGTCTATGGTTAATTGTGATTGAGACGTGTTTATTTTTATAATTATTTTAAGTATATTTTTCTCCTAATTACTTACTAATGAAATAAATATTTATGATTAAATTAAGCAACTAATTTCTAAATTAACTATCTTAACATGGAGTAACTATTCCCACTTGTCATACACATCCTAAACTAATATGAACAATGTTAGGGGTACTAAGTGTATACTATTGGTTGTACCAAATATATACTACTAGGATTACTAAGCATTAATATGTTATGCTCAAAGTGGTTGTACTTACTTGGTTATGATTAATTATATTAATTACTTAAGAATATAAAAGTAAATTATGTATAAAGTAAAGTACAAAAAAATAGTAAACTAGTCTAAGTACTGCAATGGATGTAGGAAATCTGAATTTTATTGCTGATCATGCCAATGTGTCCAAGTACATAAGAACTTGAATAAAATTCCATAAAATCTCATAAATTCACACTATGGGCACTTAGAGGAGAAAATATTCCAATCCTTGAGGGAAGAAACTACAAGAATTTAGATAAGACTAAGACTGAAAGGTATCATAAATTCAAAAAGGGTGTGTGCATCAATGTTAGCATCAATGTACCTGCATCAATGCATCCTAGTATCCATTGATGCGGATTGACGAGCCAGGAAAATTCAGTGTTGGATACCTTTAATCTTTATATTAGTTTATTTTGTTGTAGAAATTATCACCTCATCTGTGACTGACCCATGAGTTGTATCCCATGAAGAAACAGTTTAATGTCAAAAGATTATCAAGACATAAAACCAACGATTAGATCTAGATTCAATTAAGAACACCATACTTATGGCTATCACCCATATGTAAAATCAACAATATTCACCTTAACTGCTAACATTAAGTTCAAAGATGAATACAATTAATTAAATCAAATTGAATTTAAATAAATTTATAAGAAATAAGGAAGATTATAAGGGATACGTCACCTAATTTGTAACCCTACTTTGATGTCTTCATAGTGCAACAACTTCACAATCTTAAAACATTGTTGGCTATTGATGAGACGCGGTTTGCGTCGACCGCGATATCGCGTCCGACGCGATATAGCATCCCCCACGATATCGCGTACACGATATCGCGTCCTTCCCTGCGATATCGCATACGCGATATCGCAGTCAGCCGTCATTTCTATAAATAAGAGGCAGCTCTCCCTTATTTGATATCCCAGTTTTAGTGTAGCGAAGCTCTGGCAGTTTGATCCCTCCAGAGTTAGAATTTTCCCGTGTCTGCCCGCAGTGTGGTGAATGTGATTGTACGGTGTCTTTATTCGAGTGTGCCGTACTTGGACACGCACATG
>MNCI01010305.1:167760-222686 GCA_015680685.1 Gnetum montanum
AGAATCCTGGAATACGCTACTGGGTTACCAAGCATCTGATGCTTGTAATTGAGTCGTACTCATGCGTTGCGTCAAGCAGCCGATTCCTTGACTAGCCGTACACATCCGTAGACGCTCGTAATCAAGTCGTACTTGTGCGCACTAGGAAAGAAGTAAATATACAACAATAAAACCATGTACTGCAAGGTTTATCCAATCAAGTTCATCTTTATTGCCGTACACAACTTGGGTTCAGGTTACAAGCTGCTCGAATAAAGAGCCGTTCACTCTAGGACTCCTACTGCGGGCACATGGGAAAAATTCTAACTCTGGAGTGATCAATCTGCCAGAGCTTCGCTACTTCTAGCCAGGATTTGGAAATGAAGGGAGTGCCGCCTCTTATTTATAGATATGACGGCGGGACACGATATCGCATACGGGATATCATAGGGGAAGACGCGATATCGCGGCCCAGTGCATGTCGCGTCTCATCAGCTCCCATTCCTTGACATTTATCACATTCTTGCACATACTTATGTGCATATTTAAAAATTAAGGGTCAATAAAATCCACTTTGAAGGATTTTGATAGTGATACATTTGCTATCAAAGTGGCCATCCACTAAATCATCATGGCACATTTGTAGAATTTCTTGTTGGTCATTCTCAGCCACACATCTTCTTGCTATGTTATCCTTATAGATTCGATAAAGATATGGACTACTCTAGATGTACCTAGATATGGTGTGTAAGAAAGATTTCTTTTCTTCCTTAGTCCAATTGGTAGGGGTTTTCATAGTAGCTAGATAGTTGGCTATATTAGAAAATCAAGGATCCTTTCTTGTAGAAGAAAGCTATTCATCAAGAAATTCATCATGAAAGACTCCTTGTGTTCAGTTCTCATTAGTAGTTTCTAGCCTGAAAGATTATCTATTACTACATTTTCATTTCCTCTTTTATCTAAAATATCTAAGTCAAATTCTTGGAATAATAAGCACCATTTCATTATTCTTGCATTTTTTATTCTTTTGGTCATTAAGAATCTAATGGTTGAATGATTAGTATATACTCTAGTTTTATATCCTATTAATTAATGTCTAAATTTATCTAGAGGACATACAATAGCTAATAATTCTTTTTCTATAGTTGTATAGTTTACTTGGGCTTGGTCTAAACTTTTGGACACATAGTAAATCACTCATGGTTTATGATCAATGTATTATCCTAAAAATGCCCCTATTTCTGTGTTATTAGTGTCACACATTAGATTAAATGGATAATCCCAATTAGGTGCATTTAATATAGGGGTTGTGGTTACTCATTTCTTCAATTCCAAGAATTTTTCTTGATAGTCATTAAGACAAACAAATCAAACATATTTTTCTAAGAGCATGTATAATGGTTTAGAAATTTTTAAAAAGTCTTTGATAAACCTTCTATAATACCCAACATGTCCTAGAAAAGATCGAAAAGTCTTTAAATTAGTTGAAGCTGAAAGTGTAGATATGACTCTTATTTTTTTATTATCCATCCCTATCCCATCTTTAGAAATAACATGTCCTAACACTATGCCACTCATAACCATCAAGTGACTCTTTTCCTAACTTAATTTTAAATTTTTATCAATACTTGTATCTAAGAAATGTTTGAGATGTTGTAAAGTTTCTTCATAAGTATTCCCATGGACTAAACAATCATCCATAAAAACTTCAACATAATCTTCTAATATATCACAAAACATTGAGATCATGGCTCTTTGGAAAGTAGGTGGTGCATTACAAAGGCCAAAAGGCATACGCTTATAAGCAAAAGTTCTATAACATGTAAAGGTTGTTTTATGTTGGTTTTCAAGGGCAATGGCTACTTAATTATAACCACTAAATCTATTCAAAAAGAAATAATATTCATCTCCTTCTAATTTTTCTAGAATTTGACCTATGTATGATAATGGAAAATGGTCTTTCTTTGCATTTTGGTTTAACCTTCTATAATCTACACAGACTCTCCATTTTCCACCCTTTTTGGTACTAAAGTAATGGGGCTTATCCATTCATGATTAGCTATTGGATAAATTATTCCTTTTTTCCAAAGTTTTGAAATTTCATCCTTAATAATTTGCTTTAATGCTAGATTAATTCATCTTGGGTGAATTTTTATTGGTTTTACATTGTCCTCTAGATAGATATGATGTTGATAGATGTTGGGTGAGATTCCTTAGTGAAGGTCCTCATAACTCCATGCAAATGCCTTATATTTTCTATGTAGAATTTCTAATAATTTTCTTTCTTGCTCATTAGTAAGTTGGGAATTTATTATTAATGGTTTATTATGATCTAGGAAAACATACTTAAGTGTTCTAGGTAGTTCTCTAAGATCCAAGGAATATTTATTTATTGGTTGAATTATTTTTCCAATAATTCTTGAACCCAAATTCAAAATCTATTCAAGGAAATCTTGTTGTTCTTTAGTTGAGGGATCTAAAGGTCCTTCCTCAAAATTATTCAACACTAAGGTTTCCCTATCTTGTGCCATTGTTGAAGTGGGTAAAGTGTAGAGAATTCTTGCTTCCTTCAAGTCTACATTTAAATGATCTTCTGTTACCTTATCATATATATTTAGTGTAAAAGTAATATTAGCAAAAGAAAGTTGAAGTTTTCCAGATTTATAATTAATTACTGCATCAACTGTTGCTAACCAAGGTCTACCTAACATAATAGGAAAACAGTCAAGATTATTTACTTGTAAAACAACAAAGTCAATTGGATATTTTCCTTTTTCTACCTCAATTATCAATTCCTCTACTATTCTTATGAGTTTTACATGTGAACCATCAACCAATGATATTGTCATGTTTACTCCTTTGATATCTTGTATATCAAGTGACCTAGCCATTTCAAGAGGCATGATATTTAATGTTGGCTTCTAAATCCAATAGGGCATTTTTAATTACTTGGACATTTATTTTTATTAGGATGCTAGGGACTCCAGGATCTTGGTATTTTGGAATCTTGTGATTTTTTATAAGTTGAGAAAGATTATCAACCAAATAAACCTATTTAGGAATTTTTTTTCCTTTTCTTCTCTTAGTGCATCATTCCCTTAAGTATTTGGCGTAAAGAGATGTGTCTTTTACTGCCTATTCTAAAGGGATATGCAAATACAATTCACTAAACATTTTTTCAAGATGGGATTTAGTTGTAAAATCCTCTTGTAATCGTTTAGGAAAAGGAGGTAAAATTGGTTTCCTAGAGAGTAATGACTGTTTTTTTCCCTAGTTGATTAATCTTCCTTATTTACTATCTGTGGCTAAATTTCTTCTTGTGTCCCTACCTATTGAAATCTCACTTTCTTTTGGGGTTTAGGTTCAATTTTTTTCCACTCCTTGTAGTGATGAAATGTAACTGCTCTTTACCCTTTCTTTGAGACGTAGGATTTGGTTCAGGTTGGGATGGTAATTCATTTTTTGTTAAGTCATAAAATCTCCTTTTATTATCACTCATGAATTATCTACTTTCTTTTATGAAGGAAGGCTTTGGGTGAGTTTATCCAAGCATTCATTAGTTGGATTCTTAGATGATCTAAAGTTATTTTGAGGATATTGTTGTTGGTAAAATGGTCATTGAGGAAAGTTCATTGTTGTTTGGCTCTTAAATTATTGAAAAGCCTTTATTGACTCTTGCATTTTCTCTTGACAATAGAACAGGGTTAGGTAGGTTGTTTGGTCATGTTGGGGACTACCACAAATGTTGCACATTTCCCCTTAAATTTCACGAGCTTGTTTTTTAATTAATCGTGTCAACTCATCCAAATTTGTATTTAACTATTCTATTTGTTGAGTCATGCCTTGCATAATATTATGTTTTGGCTGAAATTTACTTTGATCTACTAATGAATCTATGATTCTCCAACCATCGTCTAGAGTGACATGTAAAATATTTCCTCTACATGCAAAGTCAACATTTTGCATACAATAAGGTAATAAGCCTTCTACAAAGATTTGAATTAATTGATGGGCTAGGAATCTATGGTTTAGATTTTTTAAGCATAATCCTTTAAATCTATCAAAGGTACTCTAATAGTCTTCATCCTCATGTTGCATAAAATTCATTAATTTCTTCCTTAATAAATACAACCTATCATTAGAAAGAAATCTTTGTAGAAAAGCATTTTTAAATTCAACCCATGAACTAATTTGTGTTCTAAGTGTTTGTAGCCAAAAATTAGCTTTTTCCTTTAAGGTATATTTAAAGGCAATCATCTTGGTTCTATCCCCACTCTGAGGTGCTAACATGGCTAATGTTGTTTCAAATTCTCTTATGTGGGTAATTGGAATCCTCATCATTTGTTCCTTTAAAGATAGGTAATGAATGAATATTTTTAACCTCTACATCTCTTCGTTGTGGAAAAATAATGGTCCTTGAGGTATATTAGATGTTCTTTGATTTAATAACTTCCCAAGGATTTATCTTGGGTAGGGTTGACTAATTAGAACATTGGAACTCAAACTACCAAAGTAGAGAGGAATTGAACATGAGGAAAATGGTGGAGGTGTATGATGTGAAAATGATTCCATTATGTATGTACAGGTTACTACTGGGGTTACTATAGGATTTGGTATAGAAATAAAGATTGGTGGTGGAGTTTGTAAATTCAAAGTACTCACTGGTTAGGTAATATCTCCAATTATGGTCACATAAGTTGATATTGGGATAGTACTTAGATTTTGAGACCCTACCCCCATAGTTGAACTCTTAGTTGTAGTTGAAATATCAAATAAAGGATTAATAGATATGGAAAAATTATGTTGTGTTTTTTCTTTGGGATTTTGTTTTGTCAAAGGGGAAGAATAATCAGATCTTGATTGTATTGGTTCCTATTGGTCTTGTTTTTGAGTGACTTTGTACATTTATAAAGGCTAAGAGTGCTCCTAGAAGGTTGAATTTGTGTTGGTTTCTTTAGTTTCTTTGTTGGTTTCATTTAATAAGAACATTCTTTGTTGGCACATTCATGGGCTACCATTCCTAAGAATTTACAAACTGATTTAATAACTCCTACTATCATGGCTTTAATTGCAACCTTTTTAACAGTTTTAGCTAGTTGTACAATAAGAGGAGTTGATTCTTAGGAATTTTCCTTACTTTTGGATTTTTTAATGTAAGAAAAATAAGTAAAAGAAACCATTTCTCAAATTACTTAAATAAAAGAAACATAAAATAAAATAAAATGTACCTAGAATATGAAATTACAAAATGAAATCAAAACATCCAAAACTCTTAATGATGATTAACCGTATTGGCCTCCTTGGCAACAACACTAAATTGATGAGCTAGGCAAAATTTAGTGCTAGATACCTTGAATATTCATCTTCATTTATTTCATTGTAGAAATTATCACCTCATCTATGACTAACCTGCAAGTCATATCCCATGGAGGAATGGTTTAAAGTCAAAATATTATCAAGACATAAAACCAATGATTATATCTATATTCAATTGAGAACACCACACTTATGACTGTCACCCATAAGTAAAATCAACAATATTCACTTTAACTTCTAACATTAAGTTCAAAGATGAATACAATCAATTAAACCAAATTGAATTTAAATAAATTTATGAGAAATAAGGAATATTACAATGGAGACATCACCTAATTTATGACCCTGCTCTATTGTCTTCGTAGTGCAAGAACTTCACAATCTTAAAATATTATTGGATGTTAATTATCATAAAGTAGCAACACTCTTCCTTCATAATTTTGTGCACAAATAAAAATTTTAATCTAGCATGGTTCTCTCAATAGTATCCTCTCTGCATTTCTTCAATCATTTCTTCTATTCTCTCCCTCTTTTTCCTCTAGCTAGGAAATTTATAAGGATCAGTCTAGCACAGGAGAAGCCACCACCCATTCATAATGGCCATGGCAATTACTACCCATGCATAACATCCACTACCACCACCTACATAGGTAATGTTCACTATAACGTCCACCACCATCACTTGCATAGGTAATGTTCAATGTAATATCCACTACCATCATGTTGTAAAGAAATGCCCAGGTCCCACCACCCATGCATAGGTAACGATTGCAAGAACATGCAGGAAACAACTATAGTTGTGTGGTCAAAGAATGTGGTTGATGGACTGGCACATCCACATTGTAGTGCCAATGTCAAAGTTGCAGTTCCATTACCATCATCAATCCTCAATGCGCATTCCTGTTACTACTACAAAGACAAAATCAAAAACTAGAAAACATAACACTAGTATAGATCAAGGAATTGAATTCTTCAACTGCCACCACATGGCTGCCTAGCAACAAAACCTACACCTTTGGTTTGAGTCTTTAGTATATAAAAACTAATAAAATAATAATAATCTAATAATAATAAACTAATATTCATCACTAAAATAAACTAAAATAAATTAAAATAACTAAAATAAGCATTAATTAAAAACTAATTAAACAATTAACACTATGTAATTAAGATTTTAGAACTACCAATTTTGGATTTTAATAGGGATACATTGATGAGGTTGTGTCAACAGGAATGCATCAATGTAGCCTGCATTATTATTGTTCATCATACCCTCATGAGTAATTGAAAACTCATCTTTGAATGAACAAAATTGGAAAAAATTTTCTTACAAAATTTTGGGGAAGTATGAAATTTATTAATAGAATAATAGATTATCTAACTTTAACTAACTTTGAGTGCTAGATTATATGATGTTTATAAAAATGAGTATCCTTGACAACAAAATTGGATACTTAGATAAAGCTATTGCAGGTGCTTGTTAGATTTAAAAGAAAGGATGAATTCTTAGCCTATTCTTAGAGGTGAAGGCTTTTATGGTTTAAATGGTCCTTCATTATGTCCTGGTGTTGCTAGTGGCTAAGGCTATCTTGTTACTGCCACTATTGCTACTAGAAGCTTGAAAGCATCTAGAAGTACTTTCATTTTCTCTTCCTTTCTCTATGGATCATAAATGGTCCAATTAGCTTCATTGATGTGGGCCAACACAAGGATATTCCACAAGCATGGCATTGAAGAAAATATTTCCTTCACATTAATAAACCAGGCTACAAATGTATTACATTAAATATCAAACGTCTTTACTAGGTTTTGTAGCTCCTGGTAGTCATTCATCCTTCTTGCCATTTTGTTAGCAATAGATCATTGATTAGTGAATCTTCTTTTAAGAACTTTAAGATCCATGTTGGCTATCTCCAACTTCTATTTTTTCTTCTTATGAAGCTTAAATTTCACTTCATAGAGGAGGTAAGAACTAGTAACCTATTTCTCCAACTCTATTCTTGGCCTCCCCACTATTAGCATTACCAAATTTGCATAACAGAGGTTGACAAGCTTTATGTATTCCATCATCTTATCAATCTACAACTTCTTTAGGTAGATTTTTGCATTTTTGTACATATTTAATCCATTAAAGATGGGCTACCATACATTGCCTTATTACTAGAGTGTCTAGAGAGATTCAGTCATCTTCACATTTTTCAATTATATATCTTTTTAATTAAGCTTATTGATTAGTCCAACCTGGTTCCTATAATGATTACTAACTCTATCAAACTTTAGGGCTTTGTTCTTTCAAGTGAATACTTCAATTGCAATCTTCTAGTGAAGAGTGTAAACCTCCTTCATCAAGATATTTTGGTTTTTTGTTATCAACCTCATCAGATCTAGGTTCATCCTAGCAAGCTACTCTTATTGCTAGTGTAGGAACTCTACCATTTGGTCCTTCTTTTGCTCAAAATTTCATAAGTGATGGTTATTCTTGATGAGGATCAAGTTCTCTTTGTGAATTTGTGGTAGGTTCTTGTCAATGTTGTTTGTCATAGCCTCTAACATAGATGCATCAAAGATCATCATCTCTTTTACATTCTTAATTTCCTAGAGCTTTTGTTGAAGCTATTGGAAAGCTTCATCTTGAATGAGCTTTGGCCTAAGAATGGCGAGATCAAAGAGACATGCTCTCAACTCAGCAACTTTGAAGGCCAACTATCAATTGGCTATGGTGGCCTCCTCTACTTATGTATTGGTGATTAAAAATTTTCCCCTTATCTCGAACAAATACAACTAGTTTGTTGTGATTTCATTTGGGAGAAGTGATTTCCTGGCTCCAACTAGTCTTTCCAACAACTCCTCATGTTGGATAGTGCTCATCTAATAACTTCCTACTCCTATAAATACATGGATGTCTATCATGGTAGTGATGTACAGTATTGATGTTGTAAGAGCATTTAGGGCTTTAGCAACCTTGTCAGCCATCACTTCTACTGCTATCTCCTAATCCTTATGTGGCATGACTAGGATAGTTTCCCCCTTACCTTCCTTCAATATGATAGAGAAGGCTACAATATTTCTTGAAATCTTAGGGAATGTTTGTTTGAGGATGGATATTATGATATTCTTAGTAACCTTGTTAAGATGGCTCATGCTTGGAAGGTCAATGAAAGATTCCCCACCACCTATAGAGCCTTGTTGTTGTAGTAGCTACTACTTCCAGAGTTTTCTAAGTTTTTTAGTAGCTACAAGCATCTCTAGTATACTGTCCAAGGCTATATGTGGTGGTGGTGGTTTCTTCTTTTCTTGCATCTTGGTCATTGTCTTAGGTTTCATCATCTCCTCTCGAGATGTGGTAGGAACATGGTGGACCATGTCATTAAAATAGTGAACTATTCCTTTCCTTTTGCATAGTTTTTGAATTAGGCAAGGAAAGGGAAGTGCCTTCCTACGCTTCTCATTTTTCTTAAAGTGTTTCTCAATCTCTACAAAAATTAGTTGGAGAAGGCTAATTGGAAATTTCCTACTAAGAGTAGTACATGCTTGAGCAGAGAAGGTTGTTACTTTACTGGGCCTCATTGTTGGATCTAGTCAATAGGTTGTAATCTTAAAGTATGCCCTTTCCACCTTTGTAAGAGCATTGTACTCTTTGTGATTAACCCCATAGCATAGTTGGATCCATTCCTTTTTGACTTCTGGGTCCACCTATGTTGAAATCTTAGCCAACTTGGCCCCTATGTTTGGTAAATTGAGGGCCTCCACTATGGCCTCAACAATGTAGGAGATGGTTATATTTTTAATCCTTACTGATGCATCTCCTTGTTGATTATTCCAAAATCAATAAGTCTCCCCCATGTACTGTTGACATTTTGATATGCTAAAACTCTAAGGAAAATGGAGAATAAAGAATTTTTGCATTGTGTTGTGTTTACAGGAAAATATTATGGACAAGGACTTCATAGAGCTTTGGCAAGAACAAAGATTAGGATAAGGACTTCATAATAGGCATGGACAAGGACCTCATAAGCAAATTAGAAGCAAGAGCAAAGGACTCAAGGACTTACAAGCAAAGTCAGGATCACAAGAACTCAAGGGAGAATGGAAAAATATGAAGATTTCAAGCTAAATATTCTATTTGTGTTGATTTTTGTTGAGGAAGATTCTTGGCTATTTTGGCATGTTTTGGAGTGTTTTTGGCTCATTTTGATGAGTCTAGGAGGTTATAAGGTCCATGAAAACTTGTTTGGAGGCATCTAGAGGCTCCCAGCATCAAAACAAGAAATTTCATTTTTGGCCACTATAGAAAGATGTCTTTCCAAAGATGTCTTCCAAAAATAGTAGACATCTCCCAAGACTTGAGGCAAAATTTAGAAAGATGTCTTTCAGAAATAGTAGTCTTCTTCCTTGTGGAGAAGACGTCTCTCCTAAATGGAAGTCTAATATAGAAAGATGTATTTATCTCAAAGAAGATGTTTCCAGTGATTGTTAGATAGCTGTTGCATGAATTCTAAAGTGAATTCAGAAACATCTAGGTTATATGAAGGCTTTGGTCTCTTGAAAAATGTGTAAGCTTGGAAAATGATCAAGTTTCAACATTAAGAAATCATTGTTTATATCATTAAATTATTCTTGTACTTCATTGTATTATTATAAGTTGTCAAAGTGTGTTATACTTAAAAGTACAAGCATCAGTAAAATTAGTTGCATCCTCTCCTTGTAATTTTTGTTTCTCTTTTATTGCCTTGTGGGATTGATGCACTTCTTGTAAGAAGGCATCATTCTTGAGCTTGTTGGGATCCTATGAGATTGAGTGTTGGTGTAGCACCACAACACTTTGGAGTGGAGCTCAAGTTGTAAAGGTTGTGGGATCTTGAAAACATTATAAGCTTGTTGAGACCTTCTAGGGTTGAGTGGTTGGTGTAGTGTCACAACACTTCAAATTAGAGCTTAGAGATTATACAAGGTGTGATGCACTTCAAACAAATTTTTAGCTTGTTGGGACCTTGCAGGATTGAGAGTTTTCGTAGTGATGAAACTCTTCTCCTTAGTAGAGCTTAAACTTTGTAAAGGTTGTGGTGTCTCTAAATCACATTTTTGAAGGAACAAAGTCTGGAGATATGCAAGCGATCTACCCTTTGAGTGTGAACTATCCAAGTTGGGAAACCATGTAAAAATTAGTTGTGTTCTTTGTGTTGGAGAATTTTTGGTTTGAAGAACTTATTCATCCCCTCATTCTAAGTTCAACAATCCTTAAGTGGTATTAGAGCCTGGTACTCTTGTGCTCTACATCGATGATGAGTGGAGAGGTACCCCTACACTCAACCATACAAATACGAGTGTTACACACGCGATCTAGTCAAACTCCATAGATGGACTAGTTGTGGCATCTAGATAGTTAGCCTTAGGTTGCAGTTCGCTGTCTTCCCACTTGGACTAGTGTTAACTTTGTCACGTATGGTTTAGTCTAGAGTGAGGTGTATGATGTGTTCTATGCTAATGCTACTCTTGAAGGCAATGGAAGATAATATTAACTAAGCTAAGCTAAGAGAGAAGGGTGAGGGAGAATCTAAGCTAGCCTAAGTGCAATGAGCATCCGTTCCTNGAATGCTGAAATGATGAAGTAATCTTGATCTTTATTTCCAGTCATGTGCATGTCCAAGTACGTCACACTCGAATAAAGAATACCGTACAATTACAATCACCACATTGTGGGCATACACTGGGAGGAAAAGGGTTGAGAAGAAAAGAAAAAACTAAAATCAAACTTAACTCTAAAATTGACTTCCTTCCTATCGGAATTGCCTACCTCTTATTTATAGATGAGGAGATAGGATGCGATATCGCATACACGATATCGTGGCTAGGTTAAATTGCAACTCATCAATCGATCTCCAAGAGTGAACATGGAAGGGGCAATCAACATCAAACACATTTGGATAAAGAAACTAATATGCTTCATCAATTGTTGTGCTCAATTTCTATATCACATCTCCTATAAAGGTAGGTCTCTCATTCCCTTCCTTACATTCAAAAATAAAGAAAACTATGCTTGTAAAGTTGATAAAACTCATAAC
Source organism: Gnetum montanum (assembly GCA_015680685.1). NCBI lineage: Eukaryota > Viridiplantae > Streptophyta > Gnetopsida > Gnetales > Gnetaceae > Gnetum > Gnetum montanum. Next base: position 179,118 of record MNCI01010305.1, read on the forward strand.
AATTTAAATGATGTTTCCCCTGAAGAAAGGTATGGGATAGTTTTGCATGAAGTTCTTTCTTTTCAAAATTTATGCATTGAGATAAAAGATGCTTTACATGCCAACGAAATAAAAATTAAAGTTCTTAATGATGAATGTTTTTATCTCAAGAATAAGAACTCAAACCTTAAGGATGAGATTCAAAAACTAACCAATGTGATTTAGCAGGTGAGTAAGAGCTTTGAAGGTAAGGAAAGAGGTAAAAAAATTTTAAGTTCTAATTTTGATTCATCTTCAATAGAATGGTTGATATGTGGTGGAAGAGGCCATGTGGTCTCCAAATGTACTAGTAATGGTAGGTTACAAAGAAAGAATAGAAATGATGAAGCGATGAGAAAGACCAACTTCTACTTGAGTTGGAATGATGGAGAGCAAAGTGAAGAAGAGGTGGTGGACAATGTAAAGGATTTACACCTTGTCTATATGGCTCTCACTAATGATGATGTTAACACCTCAAATGATGAACTTAATGAAGATGATAGGCTTGATTTATTGCATAATGAACTTTTAAATTTTCAAAATCTTTGCACAAAGTTGAACACGCAAGTAAAAACCAAGGATCAAGATATTTCTTCATTAAATTTAACAATTTCTAATCTCACAAAAGAAATCTCAGACCTTAAGGTTGAGAATAAAGAGCTAACCAAATCTTATGAGCAAATCAAGAAAGAACTTGTAGATGCCAAATTTGTGAATGAAAGGCTATTCAAAGGAAAAGAGTTCCTTTCGATGGTTCTTGGACAAGGAAGAAGTCCACATGATAAAAGTGGGCTAGGATGTTATGCATAAGAAGAAGCATCTACACCAAATCCATCTCAACAAAAAGCTAAACCAAAGAATGAAGAATCAATGGAAAGTACATCCCAATCAAAAGTAGCTGCAAACCAATCAAAAGCACCATGAAGGTTTGATCATTGTAATCACTTTTACTACAATAGGAAGATTAGATGTTATTATTATCATAAATTTGGGCATAAAAAATGGAAATACAATTTAAAATATTATCACATGAGCACTTCATGATATCATATGACTCCTTGGTCTTATTTGAATATGCCTAGAAATAATTTTTCATAGGTTAAAAAGGATGAGCAAACAAATCACTAAGGAGTCAAGAAAGACTAGACAACTCAAAAGAATGAGTTCAAAAAGTTTGGAGAATCAAGAGGAAGGAACCTAAGAATGAGAAGACACTATCTAGCCAATTTGTGAAAGGAAGCCAAGCCTTGGAAATTGAAGAAGTCTGTGAAAAATGAAAGACCTTGAAAGAGGAATCTCATTCTCTAGAACTCTAGGCACCTTAATTTTCAATGGCAAGTAAGGTAAGTCAAGGTAAGTCAAGGTAATTTTTTATCTTCTTGCTTACTAAATATCGTGTTAGTATTTAATTTATAAAGACTAAATTGTGTTGATGTGTGCTTACTTCATTTCAAGCTATGGGATGTTAACTTTAATATTCTACAAATGTTAAGATAAGTGCTTGCATGAGAAGATATTTGATACTAGAATACTTTAATTATGCTATCTCTTGTTTATGTATGAGCATGATCTGATTAATCTTATAATTGAATGAAAATTTGTGGTACTTGTAAACTTCTAAAATATTTTATTGAAAAATCATCTTTTAATACATTAGTTTCAAGTGATTTAAAATCCCTGCATAAGTTTCATGAACTGATAAGCTTTTTGCCTTGAGACATGGGTTTGTTCTAAAATCATAAAGTAAAATTTCTTTTGGAAGATTTTTGCTAAAGAATTTGAATTAGTACCTTAAATACAATTCATGAATCTTCTAAGAAAAGTATCATTGCAAAAGAGATCATTATGAAGTACTTTTAATAGGAGATTTGGCCTCCACACTTGATCTTAACATTGATTTGCAGGGATAGTACTTTAATGAGAAAAGAATAACCTAATCCAAAAGAACCCAAAGGGAACATTAGAATCTACACATATATAGGGGGAGCATGTACCTAATCCAAGAGGTCACCAGTGTAGGGGGAGTCTTTTGAGGCTTTTACCAAAAGGCATTCAAGTAGCAAAACTTCATATTTCAGCTTACCCTTAGCTAAAAATGAGCAAGGAAGAGCACATTCATCTGGTAATGTTGTAAAAGAGGAAATTTATTAACTTCCTATCTAAAGATGAACTTTTATGGTGAAAGGTCATAATGTTTATATGTTTATGATTTTAACTTTTGTAAGTTGATAATATATCTTTTTAAGTACCTAAGGTACTTATTGCAAATATGAATTGAGACATACTAGAAAAAATGTTATATTAGAATAGGTGTTCATACTCTCTTTTGATAAGATATGAGGTTTATCCATATGCTATTTTTTTCCTTTACCATGATTATCATATATTAGTTTATGAATATTCTTTTGGATAAAAATTTGATTGGTTGTGTTTGATCTTTTGATAGCTTCATCATGATTAGATGTGTTGCTTTGTCTTAAAAGTTGAATATGCATGTTTTAAACTCTTTTGCCATGAACTTACTATCAGATTGTTGATATTTTAAAAAGAACATTGGGTGATTATAGAATCATGGTATCATTGGCTTAGAGATAGGTTACTTGCTCTTGAATATCTATTAAAAGGCTTGGATCAATTGTGCTTCTTGTTGTGAATAGATGAAAGGCCACTCTTGATTAAAAAAACTAGTTTTACTTCATCAGCCCTATGAAATTAATGAGATGTGTGTTCTTTATTGGTTCTCTTGCAAAAAGGTTTTATGTAATGAATATTTATATCATGAAACATTTTTGTAGGTGTTTACATTCTTTTGGGTGCTATCCATATAAGGGAAGAGATTTATGTGATAATGGTTATGCACATTATGCAATGGCTCTTCATAACTATATGTTTTTTTTCTAAAATGATATCTCTTTAGTAACTAATTTTTCTTCTTATACTATAACATTATCCTTAGAACTGTGATCCTCCATTCCCTTTTTGTTCATGTCCAAAAAGGGGAAGAAAGTGGTTAGTAGCTATATTGTGATTATACTAATCCATTTTCTTAAGTTTTGGACTTTACCAAAAAGTGGTAGATTGTTGACATTTTGGTATGTCAAAACCTTAAGGAAAATGGAGAACAAAGGAATTTTTTTGTATTGTTGTGCTTATAGGACAAGATTATGGACAAGGACTTCATAGAGCTTTGGCAAGAATGAAGATTAGGATAAGGACTAGGTTAAGATACCATTATGTTGTTTCATCACCCTTGCATCAAGAAATACACTTTTCTTGTAAGGATAGAAAAATAGTCTTATGTGCTGATTTAAAAATCCCAACTATTTAATCATTGGATGTATTGGAAGAGACTAGTTTAGGATCTCAACTTTCTCTTTTTAATTAAATGTCCTCAACAAAAGAAGGTAACAAGTTTGACCCAACACAAATTTGTGAATCTAGGATTTGGTAAGTTAGACATTATTAAATTGGTCAAGAACATGAAGATTTTTACTAGGTTCAATGTTAGAAAATCCATTACTAATGCATTGCAATCTTAAATTGTATCTCTTATTTCACCATTTTATCTTTGTTTATCTTTTATATTTGTGTATGTTTCTTAGTATGAAATTACTTTTATCGTCTTTACATTAGTTTGATTATTTCATCTTTATATTTTCAATCATGTTTGCTTATTTAGCACAATCTTGATTATTGCTTCATCTTAGTATTTGATTTTTTTCTTTTATTTTTTGTTACATGTTTCACTTAGTGTTTGCTTTATTTATGCTCTAGGAAAAAACTCATAAAATCATAAAAAACTAAAAACTAAAAAATCATAAATATTTGAAAACTCAAAATCCATAAAAATATTCCCCTTGTACTATAGTTCTTCCTTGTATCATAGTTGTTGAATCTTCCAAGCATTCATACAATCTCCCAACACATTACAATCTCTAAGATATATTATCTTTCAACAACATTAAAAATATCAAAAAAACAATATCCCATCATTTCTACTTTTTCCCATACTCACAAGTGTCATATCTTTCATTCTTGTGGCCTTTCATCTCTCTTTCTTCTTTCCCTTTCTCCTTATAATTATTCATTATATTTTCATTACTATAGTTCTTTCCTATACCATGGTTCTTAATCTTCAAAGCATTCATACAAACACAAACACATCATCTTGCAGAAAACTTCAAATGTGTAAAAATAATTTCCACAAGCACTACCTCTACCATTCTTGTGGATTTTCCATCTCTTTTTCCTCTTTTTCTTCATTGTTATTCATCATTGTTCCTAATACCTATGAGTAGTCTATCACTTGATTAGTTTAAAGCCTAACTATCATCATCTTAATTATCCTTAATTCATTATCAATCTAACCATCATTCTAAACATCCTATGTATGACCAATTGGGGCCATTCTAACTAGAGGTACATTGATATCTATGATGACATCATCTATTGTCAATAATAATCATTTTTTAACCTCATCTCAAGAATGGCTTCTTCATCGGCAAAAAACAAAAAAAATGAAAAAGATGAAGCATCATCAAGATTGCTCTAACTCTTTTTCTATCTCATCTATATTTTATTGCACTTTCTTTTTGCTCCGCTTCCTAACTTTCTCTTTTTCTTCCTCTTTATTTTATGCTATTTTTTCTCCGTTCTCTTCATCAAGTTTTTTCTATCTTCCCTAATCTCTTCCTATCATATTCTACTAACTTTCTTCTACAATGCATTATTGTGAGAATATTAATCAATAATCTACATCATGTAGTGAGCAATGAGTGTTCTACTATTTTCAACTCCATGTGAAGATGCGTTGAGTTTTAGTGAAATAGGAAAAATATTAATAAAGTATCAATAATTATTATTTTGGGATCTAGTCATGGCCCCCATTTGCAGCATAGCATCTCATCCTAGTATATAGGTGATGTCCAGCATTTCTTTCTTCATTTTTATTGCTTTCTCAATTTCACAAGTCTAATTTTCATCTCTTCTCTCTCACTTCTCTCTTCTTTCTTCTAATCCTCTTCCTATTATTGGTGCCTACTTTCAACTACTAAAGCTGCTCTACCTTGTGATGAAAATCACAAGGTTGGAATGTTCTTTCAAACTTAAGTTTAGGTATTTGCTAGTCTCTAGAAACACCAAGGTGCAGATACCTCCAAGTAAACTTAGTGATCATAGAGAAACTATGTGTTTTGAGCTATCATTTAGTATAAACTTCATCATATTGTGTACTCAGCGTTAAATAGATAAACTCACTTTTATAAAATGATTCATCCTCTTTTCCTCTATTCTACAAGCAAACAAATTCCCTACTATATCAAAGCTACTTAGTCTATGTAGTCTAGATTATACTCTACCTATGCAATCTAGTCTTTCATCTAAAGCTTTAAGTGTAATTTCACAAAATCTATTGTTAATCTTCCCTAGAGAGAAAATTCCATAAGAAAACTAGAAATAGAGCAAGATTCAATGGATTTTGAATAAGTATAATCATAGAATTGCATAAAATCTTAAACATTGAAATGAGCTACTATCAACAAAAGTGAACACTATTGAAAAATTAAATCTATTTAGATCAGTCAACAATACCAAAAATTACTAAACTTCTTGGCTCAAACACATAATTTAAAGTGGACTATTTTTTGACATGAACAAGCACTTTGAAAACTAAAGTTGTTTCAAATCAGTCAACTAATGCCAAAAATTGCTAAACCTAGAGCTATTCAAGTAATTTAAAAATGTTCAAGAACTAGATGCTAGACATAGTACTATCTTAAGCACTAGCTAGAAAACTATGTTAAAGTAGGAATTTGAAAATAACTCACATAATAGAAATAATTAGGATGAATCAAATATGAACTTTAAAAGTCTTGTAGAAGAATTCACTCCTAGCTTTACTTCTAGACTTTTGATTTTCCTCCTAGTTTCTAGATGCCTTAACCTAATCTACCATGGGATCTATATAGTAACCTCTAGTAGTCACAATCATTACAAGAGTTTAAAGCTTCACATTTCACACATTCTCTTTAACTAATTGCAGACCATTGGACAATTGCTCTGTTAATAAATTACTCTCATTCTTTAAATTTTTAACCCCTCAACTTGTAACTATCATGATTTAAGAGAGCTTTATTATCTTGATTCATTTAGTTTAGCTTCATTAAGACTCTTTTAGCATTGTTTCTTCCATAACCAATTCAATTATGGAATTCATTGCTTTTGTTAAAACATCTCTCATGTAGATTTGAACTCAAGTTTATTCCTTAGAGATTTCAACCATAATCCCAGTAAATACCATAACTATGTGCATGCTAGAGTAACAACTTTCTATTAGCTCAAGTCTTGCATCTTTTTGTACATTCACTAAATTGAGATTGTTAGTCTAGAGTTACTTCCTTGAGCTTTAATGGTAGCTGCATGCTTTAATGACATATTTGTGCTTCCTTCTCTATTCTTTGATGGTAGTTCCATGCTACCCTTATCTCTTTTTTTTTTTTTCAATTTTTAACTCTTTTTATTGATGTAGCCTTTGTTTTCTTCATGCTAATGTTAGTTGTAGAGATCTTTCTTAAATCTTTCCATAGAGTTGTTTTGATTCCCTACATTGAAGAGCTAACATGGATGAATGATTGTAGGGCTTCTTTACAAAGCTAATACTTCATTCTATGTGCTGCACTCAGTCTTCATTGAGCTAGATTAAAAATAAAATGTGCATGTTCATGAAATATAACCTTTTGTCGGCCCAAGATGAGCTTTGACATGGCTTGTAGAACATTTTTCATGCTCTTAGGTAAAATCAATTTCTAGCTCTACAAACCAGGAGTGTATTACTCTTCAAAGTTACTAATATGGTAAGGTTAAAAATAAAATTTTTGTGAAGCTAAATTTTACTTTCATGAGCTTATTTTATTGCTGACATGGTAGATAAGTTTTTTCACTTCTTGCAAGCTTGTAAATCTTCATCTAGATGATGATGTGGCAACATACATTGAGTTGTGCTAACATGGCTCATAGAATAGAAAGATGAGCCCATTGTAGAATCAATTTTTGATTCTAAAATTTCATTCTACAAAGTAGCTAATGTGGTGAGAAAAATTTTGTAGCTTCATAAACTAGCTTACAAGCTTAAGTGGCACAACCAATTTGACAACTGCTTGTAAAACTAAAATTTAGCTCTACAAATGATGCTTACCCTCCAGAACTATCATTGTAGAGCTAAAAAGTGAGCTTGTTGTGAGGTTAGATTTTAGTTCTATGAACTCATTCTCAAAGGAGCTAACATGGTAGAATTGATTGTGAGCTTATTTGTAGAATGAAATTGTAGCTTCATAAATGAGCTCTATGAGCTGACAAGACAAAACCAATTTCTTCTCACTTATAAATCTAAAATTAGACTCTACGAGCTTAAACCTCAAATTGATGTAGCTTCATTTTTTCAAAGAAACGACATGGAGAACAAATCCACCAAGCTGATGTGGCTTGTAGATTGTTTTCATAGAATCGATTTTTAACGACACAAACATAAGCTAACTTGATAAAGCTTACAAGGTAGAACTTCTTTGTAAAATTACTTTTAAGCTTTACGAACCTCTTTTACAAGCTAACATGGTGGTGCTAATCTCAAAAAAAAAAAAAATTAATCTCTACAGATCTTAGCCACATTGATGAAGCTGATGTGGCAGAGCCATGTTGTAGAATTGATTTTTGGCTGATGTGGCAAAATTGTAAAGCATATTCTCAAATAGAGACATTTTTTAATCTTGCAACCTTTCTAACTTATCAGAGCTAATTTGAGAGAGGCATTTTTCAAAATTCTTCATAGAGACAATTTTCTTGTATATAGGCTAATATGATAGCATACTTTAATAAGTCCTTCCTAGATTCAACTTGAGCTTTTTCCTCTGAAATAAGGGTTTTCCTTAACATTTAAGTGTTTCTTCTAATACCACCCCTTTTACAAGATAAAATTTTTCTTAAATCTCTACAAATCATTTTTCTTACGGTCTTTGGTAAATAGAAATAATTCTTACTAGAGTCAAATCAAGCTTTTACAAGCTTTGTAGCTTAGTTTTCCCGCATGATTGTTGAATTTAAACTAAAAAATCTAGCTTCATGAATAGGCTATGTTTAGGACTTTATTTCATGAGATGAATCTTAGTTTAGCATAAGTAAATCAAATCTTGTTATTCCACGAGATCTACCACTAAAAATTGAAAATATTTTTTGTGCTTGTATACGTGCTTCTAATCCTTGAGCTTTTAATTTCAATCTTAAATTTTGTAGCTTCATTCATACTATAGCTTCTACTAACTTGGTTGTAAACTTTTGAAATACAAAATCTCAATTAGGACCTAAGCTTTTTTTTTCTTAGGCTGAAAGCCTTGAATTATTTTGAAATACAAAGTCCCTTTTATTGAGCTATCAGAAGCCATTAGTAGTTCTTAAAATTTCTCAAAAATTAAGCTTTGCTCCATTAATGGCCAAAATGTGATAACACCTATCTTGTTTTCTTTTCTATCATTAGCACATTTAATGAGAATTAAGCAATTTATTTTATTCTAGTAAGGATGTGTTGAGGGCATGAGTGGAACAAGATGTGAATATCATAAATGGCATCCTTTTAGCCTTCTTAAGGATAAAATTTAGTCATGCCCCCTTTATATGGCATAGCAGCATCCTCATGACTAGTGTATTGGTAATATCCTAATATTCTCCCCTTTCCCACTTTATTTATTCCACTTTTTCTTTTGTAGGCACATTAATTCAACATCTAATCTCTTCTTGATGGATCCTTCTTTGACACCTCAGTAGCATCCATCAAGAGGAGGCAATGTTGTATCCACATTTTTTGGTTCATTTTGAATCAAAGGTAAGTGTGGTTTTAATATCGTTCCATGTGGATATGAGCATCAAATCCCCAAAATACACCATCACAAGACACGTTCTTAGCTTATAAGGACCATTAGAAACCATCTAGGTTTATAACCTAACTTATGGACTAAATTTTCTATGATTTTCAACAAACTATGATGTAAATATTTTTCTTCCAAATTTTTCAAAGTGTGATTGATGTAGCATCAAATTTTTCTGAGTGTGATTGATATAGTATCAAAATTTTTCAAAATGTGATTGATGCTAGACATTAAAGAGCCAACTAAGATTAAACATTGAAAGTTATAATCAATGTCAAAAGCAAGATTGATGGTAGACGTCACGACTAAAAAACCAAACTTGCTATTTCTAAACTTGATGACAAGTTACATTTGATTCTAAGTTTAGTTTTAGCAATCCTAAATTAAACTTGGCAACTTCTTGCTATAAATAAAAGCTCAAAACACAAGTTTTAGTATTGGATCTTTGGAGATTTAGGGATATCTTTTAAGATTTAAGACCACTTATCAAACTTCAAGAGATCAAGATCATGAAAGTTTGCTACCATACAAAACCTACATGCTCCTCAACCATCTTTAACATCTTCTACACCTTTAACATTAATTTATAGAGTTAGAATTTTTGTAGCTTTCACATTAGTAATGGGAACCTTGGTTGAAACAACCCCATTTGATCCTCGAATCAACTCTAGATTATGTCAACAACTTCTTCATCTTTCATCCAATCCTTTAGAGGCTTTGTTTTATCTTTTAAATTTGTATTTTCTTAAGATCTAAGCTCTTTTTATCAATTCTACCTCTATATCTCTCATATTTTTTCTCCTATTAATTTGCAGTTTAGCCCTCCATAAGAGGTGAATGCTCTACTTTTTATTTTTAATCAATATAGCATCTGGGATCTCCTCACATATTAACACAATATCTCTATTTTACACTTTCCTATGTACATTCTACTCTTAGATATTTCTCTCATATCACATCATTTTCATATTTTATCCCATAATTAAATTTTTAACATTTTATACTTAGCCATTTTTTCAACATAAAAATTTTCTTGTTTGAAGAGGAAATCAAAGCCCCTTCACTTATATCAAAACTTCTCTTATGTTAAAACCTTTCTCTTGTCAAAATTATACTCACATCAAAACTTCCCTCATGTCAAAACTTCAGTCACATCAAAATTTCTCTTACATTAAAGCTTCACTCATGTCAAGACTTCTCTAATGTCAAAACCCCACTTACATCAAAACTTCTCTCATATCAAAACTTCACTTACATCAAAACTATAGTGTTTTTGAAACACCATAAAGAAAATTCATGTTGCAACTTATGACCAAAACCATTGTAATATGGTGTAAAAGTAATAATAGATGCAATTGCCTTAATTTTCTCAGCACTTGGCACTGTAACCTTCAACATTGGACTTGAGATACAATCTTATTGTAAAATGTGAAGTTTGTAGTTCATAGGCTATAATCTCATGTACCTTAAAATTATGAAGGCTAAAACATGCTTCATAAGTTGAAATTACCTTAATTTTCGAATGAAAAATGTTATATCATGCATGTACCTAGGCTTGGGAAGGTTGAAAATGCCTTGGGAATCACTTGGGTTTTTCATGGTTTTTATGTTGGCCATAGCAATTTATACACTGAAACCACCTACAGCTAGTGTATAAATTGTTGGGATTTTAATTTTTATATTAATGCCAGCATATTTATTGTGGAGGCCAACCTATTTATGGTGAAGCGAGTGTACTTATGGTGAATCTAGAATATAATTGATGCACTTCCATGTAGTAAACTTACCAAAATTGATAAATACACTAGGGTTGGATGGCTTGCAACATCATAAATTTGTAACAATCTATCAGTAATCATGAAAAAAATTTTGTAGCAATGAATTAGACTCCAATGATCTATATAAACCAAGATAGACCACTTCAAAAGGACATTTGGCAAAATTGCACTCAGGTTGAACCAAAGACTTTAAGAGCAGTGTAGATCAAGCAAAAATCTAACAACCATTCTACCACCAATAACACAAATCTAGTACAGAGAAATGTCAAGGAGCTTTGGAAGTGAAACTTTGAGCATCTGGATAGTAAAGCTAACTGCAAGAGCCAGATCAAGCAAAAATCTAGCAACCTTTCTACCACCAATAACACAAATCTAGTACAGAGAAATGTCAAGGAGCTTTGGAAGTGAAACTTTGAGCATCTGGATAGTAAAGCTAACTGCAGGGTACACTCTACCAGCTTCAACTAGGCTTTAAGCATTATCTATTTAGCTTTTTAATCCATTTAAAGCACATAAATTTGTACTTATTCAAACTTTGTTCTTGCAACAGTTTATTATTTTAATAAAAATTTATAGTTCATCTGTGTAGTTCAAGTTTGCTTTGTGTTTTCTCTAACATTTGATTTGCATTTTCTATTAAAGTTATTTGCATTGTTTACATATTCTAAGTCCTTGGATGATCAACAAGACCATTAAGAATGTTTTAGATCCCTTTTTCAAGGCCCATGGAGCCCATGGAATCTGAGGTTAAACTATTTTGCCAGGAATCTTCAATTTTCCAGCACTCAATTTTTCTAGTATCACAGTTTTTGGTGCTACAAGGAGAGCCTCTACCAAAAAACCTTTGGATATTTCCTTAAAATTTGGGTCAAAAGCAATGCAGCCATCCATTCCCCTACAATTTTTACCTAGCATATTTATTACAATAAGTTGAGTGTTCTGTATGTTTCCAGCAACTGATGGACTTTTTAAAGACAACATATTTCTTAGGGAACCTACACTTTTTGATCATCAAAATCAACCTTTGGGCTTTTCCAAAGGCCATTGTATTTTTTTCACTACCATATACCACTTATAGCTTTTGAAATTTTCCATTGGGCTTCTCTTGCAAGCCTAGTGTATTTTCTCAAAGTCAGCGTATTTATTCTTGAGAAAACCCAACATATTTCTTAAGAACCCTAGAGTATCTTCTCCCAAGAAAAATACCAATGTATTTTTTAGGAGAGATCCATTGTATTTTTTACAAGGGAAGCAAGCGTACATTTTGATAATCCACATATTTCTTTTGCACAAAAAATATCTAACGCATTTTTCGAGAGCACCCATGGTATTTATGAATGTATTTTCTTAAAAAATCCAGTGTACTTATTCTTAGAAAAGCCCAATGTACTTCTTATATTTCCAACGCATTTATTGCTGGAAAAGCTAGCATACTTATCCCCCACAAAGCTAAGTCAACGTATTTTTAGCAGTGCAGGTTAGGTGGAGTGAAACTAGTATACAAACTAAAAGCCTATCTTCAACATTTTTACACCTAAAATTTTCCCCAGTAACTAGTTGCAGTGCAAGCCCATGTTCCTTGCATTTCAAAGCCCAAAGAATTTGAAATTAAGTAATTTTAAATTTTTACCAGTGCAATGCACAACACTACCGCTACCACATGCACTACACCTGCAGTTACAGTTTTCACCATTTTACAGAGCTAAAACTATTTATACGTTGAGCAATTTCACCTTTTGGAACTATTAATTCAAAATCCAAATGAATAGTTAATGCCTTTCTGTGAATCAACTGTGTTGCTAATCAACTTAATAGACATGGCTTCCAATCATGATGCAGTACACATCTATGACCCCAAAGACCTAGCTATTGTTGAGCATACATAATCACTCAGAGGGGCCAAAACCCATACTTTGCTGTAATAAATAAAGAATACTAAAATTTCATATATGCCAAGATACAAGCAAGTCTACTCATCTCATGCATGGAACCTGAATCCAAGAATGAGTTTGAGATAATCTAGAGAAAAGGGAAGGAGTACATCCCTTCCTCCTATGACAAAATAAAACTGAAAAACTTCCGCATATGTGTGCTAGCCCAATTAATAGAAATGGATGAATTAAGTGAGGAAATTAGCTTGGATCATCACTAGAAGAAATAAGATGAGTTTTAGGCTTCAGCATGTTTATTGAAAGCCTTTTTCAGTAATCGGCTCCCCAAACCATAGCTTATAGTTTAGCCTCTCATGCATCATCTATGGGACAAGTTCCCCAACCCTCTTCTTCCCCTACTCATCCTACAATGTTTGGGTTAATGCTTATCTTTGTCGCTTACTAGGTACAACATGTGCCTTAATAGGCCTCATTCTTCCCATTGATTTCTTTTGCAACATAGCCTTGCTTTGCATAGGCATCCCCCATGGTATTTACCACGTCTCATGCCTTCTCTATCTTGGTGGTCCCCTCAATGGAATCCCAAGTTATCCAAGCTTTTTATACCCCATTTTCCGCCTTTGTTCTTCAAGTACCAGTGCAAACTTCTTTTTCACTATTTAACCCCCTACAACCATGATCACCTAGCCTCTTCTATCCTTGCCATTACCCATCGCATGATCACAAGCCTTTCAACTTTTTCCGCAACCATTTGTACAAAGTTACTAGCCCACCAAAGTGATCCAAGGCTTCGATTAGACTTTCTAGGTGATCCAAGACATCACCGAGGAGCTACGCAAGCTCAAGGCCTCTACCATGCAAACAATCAAAATAATAGACTTCTACCAAGATGATCCCATTAGTCAAATTGTCCCCCAAATTACTCTCCCTTCAAGCATTCCTATCTCATAGTTTACCAAGTACAATGGTGAGGGTGATCCCAATGCACACCTCGTCATCTTTTATTCTAAATGATTGCTGTTATAGGCTTGGCCCAATACCATTATGCAAATTTTCCCTATGTCCCTTACCAAGAAAGCTTTGGATTAGTACCAAGCATTACCTAGAGGATCTATTACCTTATTAGAGGACTTAGTTTCAAAATTTGTGAATCATTTCAAGTATAACTTGAAACCAAATACCACCTTGGATAAACTAATGAAAATCAAACAAGGGCCTCTTGAGCCTATTAAGAAGTTCATCCAACGACGAAATGTTCTACTTAATGAGATTCCTAAGCATATAACTAAGATTCACCTTCTAGCCATTTTCAAGAGGACGGTCAATGATTTCATCAAGTCCAAGCTATATTATCTAGATCCTCAGTTCCTTATCCAAGCTTTCTCACAAACCAAGAACATAGAAGATGTTGTTGTGTCTAGCCATGACCTTATCTACGTAGCATACAAGAATCAGCATACAAGGAAGGAAAAAGATAGGTGGAAATAGAACCATGTAGTTGTGTGGCCATTATGATCAAAGAAAAAAAACTATGCAAGGGAAAAAAACAAGGAAACCCAAGGCCCTTGTGACAACCAGTCAACTATCAATAGTGGGGGCCTCTACCTCAAACCACACAAGGCCTAACTTTGAGAGGAAAGATCAGTTGAAATACACCAAGTTGCCATTAAAACCATTCAAGCTCCTTAACCAATCACTCAAAAGTGGTTGAATCCAATACAAGCAAATGATTGGGAATGCCTACAAGAGGCATGATTGATTGTGCAAATTTACTAAGGATTCCACTCTAGCAAACAAGGATGATCCACCAATACCAAAGTATTTCAAACTTGATTGATTTTGCCACTATCATCAATTGCCTGGTCATGATACCAATTTTTACATAGCCTTAAAGGATTACCTATAAAAGATGATAGACAACAAAGAGTTTGTATTTGACTCTTCCAATCTAGTTAGGCCATAAAACTAATCCATGCAAATATATAAGGATCCATTGAATGCAAAAAATAGCCTATACATGATAGCAACATTCAATATTAGTAACAATCCAAGACCTACTAGTGAGCTGTTTGTGATTCAAGTGGCTCCTCATGATGAAACGGGTCTTTCAACTTCATCAAGTTTAAGGACTCCTTTTTTTGTAAGGATACTGTCACTAGCACCTCCCAAGGGAACATTTGTCATCAATGTGTCCCCTCCCACTACCATCAAGCTTACAACCCAAGATGATCAACATCCTCCCATGGTGGCCAAAACAACAACTTCTTCATAATCCACTAACAAGAAATCACCTACCAAGCAACATAAGAAATCTACCCTAAATCCCAAGGCCAAAGACAATAAGCAAGCAAAGGCTTGGAGGGAAGTGGGCCCATTGAAGCTCACACCCATTTCAACCATTTCCATGAGATTCAACACTCAAAACACATCAACTAGTTAACAAAGGAAGGATCAAAAACAATAAGAGAAGGGAAAGGAGACTAAGACACAAACCTTGAAGCACGGAGTTCGAATCCTGGGAAGAATGAAGGAAATTAAGGTCAAGAAGAATGAGAAATCAATAGCCAATGACAAAATTTTTTTCAACATTATGAAATAGGTGAGACTATCCTTGAAATAGAAAAACACTTCTCTTAGCCTATACAACTTGATAATGACCTCCTCTACTCACTATGAAGCCTTAGTAAATATGTTGACTTCAATTCTCACTAGCGAAGACATTCCTGCCAATGAAGAGTTCATTCATGTAGTAATGGTTCCACCTTTACCTAGGGAAGAAACGAAGTCAACTACATTAGTGTTTCATGATAGTGAAGTTAAGATTAACCCCTAGGATGATGAAATAATGAGGATCCCTCTCTTCATAACCATAAGAGTTGGACAATATAAGATCCATAGGGTGCACATAGATGATGGGGAAACAACCAATGTGATGCCTTTTACCATTATTGAATGGTTAGGCCTAGTGAAGCACTTGTAAAGTACTTCTACCTCTATTCTCAAATCCTTCAATGGATCACAAGTATTAGTAAAGGATTCCATCTTATTAGAATTCCTAGCAGGGGAATAATTCCCCACATTTGCCAACTTATTGGTGGTGGAAGAGATACCAAGATTCAATCTCATCATGTGGAGGCCTTAGTTAGCTCAATTACAAGCTATTTCCTTACACATCCACCAAGAAATTCACTTGAGTTATAAGGGAGGTAAAATAATCATTCATGGCAATGGTGTGGTTCCCTTGGAAGTTAATAATGTTGACATAGAGTAAGGATTCGAGGTGGAGTTTCAGAAAGAAACTCCTACCATCAAGAACGAAGTTAAGAGGCCTGATGGGATAGACTAGGCTAAGTCCAAAGATAACCAAATCATGAATGCAACATGGGAAGATCTCCCATTTAATGTGGTTAGTGAGAAAAATGGGGAGTATAGGATTGTACGATAGAGACCGTATACTTTTCCTAATTTATTCAAAGATTAGGAAGCAGTTGCACGATTGAGTGCATTCCCTACTTTTTTAACTGTTTGTTGATAATAGTGTAGCCTTTTAAACTTATTCTACATGTTTCATTTCATTTTACCATGCCTTACCTTATTTTAGCCTTGTTACCACTACTTAGCCTTGATTATACATGTTTATGTAAAATTTTATAATTAATTCTTATTTATTATTTGTATTTTATGCTTCCCCTTTTAAAACATAAAAATACCATAAACATTTTTAAAATCTAAAAAATCCATAAAAAATTTTAAAACATAAAAATCTATAAAACTTTTTGACATGTCTTGCCAAGGCCTTAAACTCATAGCCTACCAAGACCTTAAATTGGTGGCTTGCCAAGGCCTTAAATTGGAAATGTATCAATAACCTTTTTCTTCCTTATCATTATAATGGTTGTTATGCCATATTTTACACTTTATTTCACTTTAATACTATACCTTTTTCATTTCATGATAAGTCTTTTTCCAATAGCCTTACACTTTAATAACGTAGCCTTCTCATACAAGAAAATGTAGAATACATGAAAATACATAGAAGTAAAAATTCATAAAAATAAAAATACAGAAAAAATGCAATGTTAAAATGTTTTAACCAAAGTGTTCAAATGCAACAATGATAGTTACATTGTGTCACAAAAAAAATTAATTAACCATGATAGCAAACAATAAAATAAATAGATGAAAGTCTAATAGCCATGGTTTCACTATGCAACAATAAAAAAATAAAATAATAACAAACTATCTCATAGTCTCCAATGGCTATGAATAGCCAATAAAAGATAACATCAGCATCCCAACTAAAATAGCAAAAAACATGACAAGACTAGTTTGCCTAAGGAAACCTAGAGGATGAGGAGGAGGAATATTGTCATCGTTATGGCTCACTAAGGCCTAAAACTAGTAAAATTTGATCATGATTGACCAAGCTTGATCATGTTTAATCATATGTTGCCTACCTTACTTTGTTTGGCCTTCTTCCAATCTGTTATGATCTTATTTGGCATTGTTTCACATTATTGTCTATCATTTCCATATCATTTGGTGCCATTTGGCTTCATTTTCATCATTTTTATATCATTTGGCCCTATTTGACCACATTTTTCCATCATTTGGCATTTTTTGTTCCTTAATTAGGTTGATTTGACATCATTTGATGTCATTCAACATTAAGAAGGCCCTGTTTGACCTTATCTAACATCATTTTATGGGGTTTCAAACATCATTTGGCCATCATTCAACCCATTTTACATCATTTGGCCTTTGTTTCATCCTATTTAAATTAACGTACCTCTTATAGCCTTCATTATCCATGTATTTACCTCATTTGATCATTGATGCATTATTGTTAAAGTATTTTACATTACTTTCATATTTTTTAATCATTTTATCACATAGGTGCCACTTAATGTACTTATGGTTGATATGCAAGATTGGAATATGGACACCTAGAAGAAATTTAGCTTACCTCTAAGCCTAAGTGGACCTCATGGTAAGGTTGAATAATTTATTAATCTCAATTGCTTAGATCTTAAGCCTGAGAACCTGGTCGGCCACATAACCTCTATAGAAAAGCTCCTTAAATGGCCTAAACATCTAGTTAAAACCCTTGACCTTAAGGTTGGTGATGTTACTGAAGACTCTTTAGTTGAGGTTCTAGTCACTACACACAATGGTGAGGAGAAAATACTAAAATTTAGTTCCTCACTTAAACCTCAACAAGCTCAAGACATCACTAGGGTCCTTCAAGATAATATTAAGACATTTGCCTGGTCATATGAAGATATGCCAAGTCTTGATCCGTGCCTAGTGCAATATAACATTATACTTGATCCTAGTATTAAACTAGTTAAGCAAAAGGTATGCAAGATTAAATTAGATCTAGCCTTGGTAGTTTATGATGAGATCATGAAACTTTACCAAGCTAGTTTCATCCAAGTCGTCGATTACGTAGACTAGGTGTCCAACATAGTGGTAGTTTCTAAGAAAATGGGATCATGCATATTTGCATAGATTTTTGGGACCTGAATAAGAAAACTATTTAAGATGATTTCCCTTTGTCTAGTATTGACCAACTCATTAATACTACTACTAGAGATGTCTTGTTATCCTTCATAGATGATGATGAGTCACATTTCTTGGCTGTGTCAACAAGGCCTCATTGATGTGGCCTTGTTGACTAGGCCTCGTTGACATAGCCTCATTGATGCAACCTTGTTGACTAGGCCTCATTGACAAGGCCTCGTCGACACATCATATTATGCATCAATGAGGCCCCATCAATGTAGTGCTTGCTTTTTGCCTATAAATACATGCCTACTAGCTACATTTATGACAATGAGATTTTAGTAGTAGTGAAGCTTTTACAGTTTGTTCATTTGAGAGTTAGAATATTTCTCTCAAGTATCTACAACAAGAGCCATTGAGTGTATAGATCTTTATTCAAGCATTTTTATACTTGAGCATAGTAGTATATGCAGTAATAAAGATGAAGTTCTTGATAAACCTTGCAGCATTCTGCATAGCTTAAATGTTTCATTTATGCATTTAATGTTTTCAATTATTTATTCAATGTTTTTTCATAATTAAGCTAATGAAGTATTTAAGCAAGATAAGCTAGATAGATTAAACACATAAGTATGACTACTTCGAGTGTAACACATATTCACTTGGAAATCCCAGTAGCGTCATTGCTTGGTATGCCTAGTAGCGAAGTGCTTGGTAACCTAGAAGTGGATATGTGGGTTCAGGATGTGTGCAAAATGTGGGACCATATGCTTATGTTAGGATTGCTTAGATACTAGTAGATTAGTTAAACTAAATTAGTTAATCTAATTACTTTATCTCTCTTTAAATATCAAACCCATAAAATACATAAAACTATAAAAATCATATGTCTCAATTACACTTAACTATACCATGTGCTTTACAAGTGTAATTGGGAAGACAATGAATGATATGAGGGCAAGGTTCACTGCCTAGAAGACTTGTGCATCAGAAACTACTAGGTCAACATCACTCTCAATGACGTATAAACTACTAAGCACACTAATAATTTTATTCGTTTTGCAAAATGTCTTCTTCTTCCCATAGACATGAAGATGTCAAACCACTGGTCCCATAGGAGTGCAAAGTGGTATATACTCATCTAGATGAGTATGTACTGAACTTCACCTTCATCCTACATCAAGATGAATAGCTACAATGGTGTGAGATGAAGGGCAACATCGTCTTACCCCCTGATCAATCTATACCTAGGATGTTGATTCAGACTCTTAAGAAGTTCAACTTCTCAGATCTTCACAAAGAATACATTGTGGATGGTTATGACACTCAAGACTACTATCTCACTAAAACACAATGTAGGCAAGATCGACACCAAGAGCAGTACCATGAGTTTACAAAGGAAAAACACTTTAGTAATCCCTTGTTCCTGCTAAACCAAGATGACAATATGGATCCTCCTATTGAGGGTTCTTAATATGAAAATTCTCCATCCTCTATTATTGGTGATGAAGGTGCAACCTTGAACCTATGATCAACTATTCATAAACTAGGTTAAGGATAGAGTGATAGTCAAGTTAAGGACTCAGGCAAGCATCGCAATGGCAAGGGATCTAACGATGGTGGTCATAATGAATGAAGAGGTGGTGGTAGATACCATAATGGTAGCGGTGGTCCATCTTTCTCTTCATCCTCTTCATCCAATTCCAAACATTCCTCTTCATCTTCTAGTTCTCATAGAAGCTATCATTAGGATAATCATGGTGAAGGTAATCAACAAGACAACAATGACCATGAAGGCCACCAAGACTGAAGGGGTGGCCGGAAAAAATCATTAACATCATCGATGTAGTGATGTTGATGAAGCTCTATTTGCAAATCAACTCATGCTCAACATTGTAGAGGCAATAAAGATTCCAACTAGGCATGTGAGAGATAGTTGGATCAAGCACTTATACATGAATAATATCCCAAGATTTTAGGGGGGTATGAATTTGATCCATAGACACATCTACAAGTTTTCCATGATGCCTATGCCTTACAGAACATAGAAAATGAATGGCAAAAAACTCAAGCTCTTCCCTAGGACACTCATCAAGGAAGCTAAAAGCTGGTATTGCTTCTTGGAATCAAAATTCATTCATCGATGGAGTACCATGTTAGAGCTATTTAATTACAAATACCAAACGTACTCTAGAGTGTCTAGTTTAAGAAGGAAAATCCAAGGTTGGAAAGAGGGAATACATGAACCCTTGGATGCTACCATGGGTAGATACTATTCACTATTACACTGATGTCCTAGCCATGTCTATTCTCAAAGGGAACAACTTCATCACATCATAGATGGGCTTAGAGTAGAAACTAGAAGAACTCGTGGGGTGTATGCCCAAGGAAGATTGTCTGAATTGAGAGCTCATCAGATTCAAAGGTTGATAGAGCAAGTAGCAAAAGAAGAAGGTGAGTTGTGAAAATAGAAAGTGTAAAAGAGTATAATAGAGATCCTTCCATTTAAAAATGGGAGGTCCAATTTTGTGACAAAGACGAGTCACCACTCGATGAAGTGGTGAATAGGAAAACCTTGCTCATCCAAAAATTTATTTATGATATTTTAGTAAAGGTTGATAAATTATGGAACTCTTTGGATGAAAAATTACAAGCTGCTATGAAGATTGCTAAATAATCAAAAGACCAAAATAGTGATAGTAACCATAGGAGGTAAAAAGAAGCTGAATGTGCCTACCAAAGAGGTAAGGGCAAAGTTGCGGCCATAGATGAAGTTGTGGAAATTGACTCTAATGATGAAACTGATTGTGACATTTGTCAATAATTAATGCCAAACTTGTTTCTAAATAAAAAGAAAATATGTTAAATGTGGTTAATAGATGGCCAATATCCTTTGCTTGGTCATATCCTAAGCTAACACAAATCGATCCAAGGATATGCCAACATCGCATTTACACTAACCCAGCCATGAAGCCTAGAAGGTAGCCACAGAAGTGGCCAAACCCCAAATTGAAGCAAATCATCAAGGAGAAAATTGAACAACTCCTCAAGGCAAGGTTCATCTATGCCATTGTGGGTAGTGAGTGGGTAAGCCCACTCATAATTATGTCGAAGAAAGGTGGTAAATGGTGGGTTTACATTGACTTTAAGTGGTTGAATATGGTAACATTTAAAGATCATTTTCCATTTTCATTTTTGGATCAAGTGTTGGACACCATATCCAGGCATTATTATTATAGCTTCTTGGATGGTTATAGTGGTTACAACCAAATCCAAATTGTGATAGAAGATCAAGAAAAAAAAACATTCACAAGTTCCTAGGGAACTTCTGCATATTGTAAGATGTCATTCATGAGTCCCTAGGGGACTTTGCATATTGTAAGATGTCATTCGGTCTATGCAATGCCCCTACAACATTTCAAATTTTGGTCCTTAGTATTTTCCAATAGTAGATCAGTAATGGTGTGGAAGTCTTCATGGATGACCTTTCCACCTATGGAGCTATATTTGAGCAAGCCTTGGACTACCTTGAGCAAGTACTAAAGAGATGTGTTGAAACAAATTTGTGGCTTAACTGGAAAAAGAGCCATCTCATGGTCCAAGAAGGCATTATACTAGGACATAGAATCACTCAAGTAGGGATTGAGGTAGACCCAGAAAAGATAAGGGTCATCTAAGGAATAACATGCTTGTGAGAGAGTTAAAGATATTCAATCATTCCTTAGACACATTGACTACTACTAAAAATTCATAGAGAATTTCTCTAAGATCAAAAAACTAGTGACAGAGCTTACAAAGAAAGATGCACCTTTCATCTAGACCAAGGAATGTGAACATGCATTCCAATAGTTAAAGGAGAGACTCATAGAAACACTAATCCTACAAGTACTAGATTGGTTCAAACCCTTCCACATCATGACAAATGCATCTAACTATCCTTTGCGAGTAGTGCTCACACAAATGGACGATAAGAAACATCCATACTACATCCATTGCGCAAGCCAAAGCATTGTGAGAGCATAATTAAATTACACCACCATAAAAAAAAGAACTAATGGCCATGGTGTATGCTCTTAAAACATTTAGGCACTATCTGCTTGGCTACAAAGTATTTGTGCACATAGACCACAGTGCAATTCGCTTCCTCATGAACAAACCATTGGTGAGCCCTCGTATCATACAGTGGCTTATGATGTTACAAGAATTTGATCTCATAATGGTAGATTGAAAAGGAACAAAAAATGTGATCACTGACCACCTCTCTCACTTAAGATGGAATACTAAAGAGGAGGAGAGCCCACTCTCTGATCAATTTCTAGGTGAACTCCTCTGTACAAGAGTAATAAATGACCAAACACCCATAAAAACAACATGGTATAATGGCATTCTCACGTATCTTCTCACTCAGAAGATGCCATAAGATCTTGACTTTAGAAAGAAACAATAATTTCTCAATCAAACCAAATTTTTCATGGAAATCAATAGACACCTTTACAAGGTATGTGTCGATGGCCTGATTTGTTGATGTGTCCCTAACAAAGATCAACTACACATTCTCCAGGATGCTCACGAAGGACCTTGTGGAGGCCACTATGCAGGGAGATGCATAGCCATAAAAATTATAATGGTAGGATACTATTGGCCTACAATCTTCAAGGATGTCCACTAGTTTATCCAATATCATGAATGTTGTCAACAAGATGTGGGGATGACCACTCACATGGAAGGTCCTCAACAATGGATTCAACCATTGGGATCTTTTGACATATGGGACGTTAACTTCATGGATCCCATCACACCTATGTCCAACAAAAAGGCATATATTATCATAGCAGTCAACTACTACATAAAATGGCTAGAAGTAGTAGCTGTTACTAATTTTACATCATACACTATTGCTAGATTTATACAAAAAAATATTGTAAATAGGTTTGGAATGCCATGTTCACTAATTTTTGACAATGGAACTCATTTCATAGGTGCCACTTTTAGATAGTTAA
Organism: Gnetum montanum; assembly: GCA_015680685.1. NCBI lineage: Eukaryota > Viridiplantae > Streptophyta > Gnetopsida > Gnetales > Gnetaceae > Gnetum > Gnetum montanum. The sequence continues at coordinate 202,223 of MNCI01010305.1, forward strand.
TGCGATGCTTGGGGGTTGAACATAAATTAACATCCTACCATCCCCCAAGCCAACAATCAAGCAAAGGTAACCAACCAGGAGATTACAAAAATACTAACATAGACCATTAGCAAGTATAGGAAATATTAAAGTACAAAACTTAATGATGTCCTTTGGGCTTATCGTTCAACATGGAAACCTCCTATTGGCTACTCTCCCTATGAGTTGGTGTACAGAAAACTTCCATCACTACCAATTCAATCTGAGCTTCATACACTCTCAATAGCCTATGATCTAACTATTGACCTAAGTTTGGCATAGAAAGAAGATTGATCAACTTGAATGTGCTAGATGAAAATTTATTAGTGGTCCTATCTTTGAACAAGGTGTACAAGGCATTCAACAAGTAACATCATGACCTTAGAATATATGAAAGGTAAAACTTCAACTAGGAGATAAGGTCCTCTATTGGAATTACACACATGTGTCCTTGAAGATAAAATTTCAAACATTGTGGGAGGGACCTTATATAATTGATAAAACATTTTCCTTAGGAACCATGTCGATCTACAAGCCTGAAATCCCAAGTAAAAAGTAGTTGGTCAACATCCAACAAGTAAAACCTTTCTTCGAACCAAGACAAGCTAGTGCAACTACCACCTAGATGGATGGGCAATCACATTCCATTTTTTGAATCTCCTCCTTCCAAATTAGTCATGGGGGAGATGGCCATCTATGCTAACAATCCATATGCCTTCTCAGTTTTTCTACTTTTTTTCACATTTTTTATTTTTATAAATTATTTATTCTACAAATTTTTGATTTTCAGATTTTTCTAATTTTACACCATCATTAGTACCTTTGAGCCTTTCTTGATTATTTTACACTTTCTTATATATTTTATTTATTTTTTTTTTGTTTTTTTTTTGTTTAAGTGTGACTTTTCATCATTTTTGCTAATAAAAGTGCCTTATTGTCACATGACATAGTGTTGTTGTTGTCGTTTACTAATGATGATTTGTACTTAATGTTGTGATTGTCGATGTCTAGTTTCTATTTTTGAATTATGATTTCTGATGACTATGACATGGTTTATTTTTCATGGAATAGGTAGTGATCCATGTCATCCACCCATCCAATAAAATCTATGGTTTTCCTTGTTCTCAGAATTTGAGGTTCCTTCCATTAAAGAAACTTTTAATCAATTAATGACCTTGGTAGTTCTGAAATTAGGAAAGATTTAAAAATTTGTAAAAGGTGCAACTTGTAGGGGACTCAATACTCTTTGTACTCTTCTACTTGCTTCAGTGCTTAAGTGTTTTGCATAGACTTATTACCATTCCATTTCAACCACTAATAGGAAGTCAAATAAAGTCTTTGCATGGTGTGGTTTCCATCCAAAAATTTAAAACTAGAAAACAAAAAAAATGATAGGAATTCAAAGCACATCCCTTAGACACAATAAATGAATAAGTCTTTGCATGGTGTGGTTTCCATTTCAAAAAGAAAAGAAAAAAAATATGATGAAAATTCAAAGCACATCCCTTGGACAAATAAGCGGGCTATAAGCACTAGTTATGGGACTAGAAAGATATGTGTCCATGCCTAAAGGTCCCCTCTAACTAAGGCCCTCTCTAACTTCCTACTTCTCTCTTTTCTTCTCTTTATGGGATGGTGGTTGTTTTGAGGAAGCACTCTCATGTCTCATGCAGGTAGACTGATCTTAGAGTGGTGATGTGAAGTCACTGAAAGTGATTGGTTTTGGTTTGGACTAAGGATTGATCTTCTCATGTCATTTGCAAACACAAATTCCACAAGGGACATCTTATGATCTCAATTTCAAATTCCATTCCACCTTCTCCATCATCCATCCATGCTACCATAACTCACCTCACTACCAAGTTCTAGGTTATGCTTCATGTCTTGGTTTGATGTGTTTGAGTTCTTGAATAGATTCTTTTTGGTTGGTCCTTAACTTTTCATGACCATTAATCAACTATGGGGCTCACAAACTCCTTAGTTGAGGTTATGCAAGGATAACAAGGGCATGATCCTACTATAGGGAGGATCCACTCGCATTGCTTTTGGTTTGGTTAGTGTGGTTCCTTACCTTAAACATTACTACAATCCTATCTTTCACATATTCCATTATGTATTCTGCTTAGTGCTTCTTAACCTTTCATTTCATTCATCCCTTGAATCATTTTCTTCATTTTCCAAATTTATGAGCTCCAACACCTTCTTCTCATATTTTCATATTGTTCTTGGCCTTTTGAGCTTTCATTTGACCCCAATTTCATTCAAAAACTCTTTGTATTTTGCAAGTTTGATCAAAGAAAACAACCATCTACAGTGGTTAAGACCTACATCGACAAGGCCTCGTGGACGCAATCCAAAAATCCTATATATACCACCATAAACTTTGAGATTTTTATGATTTGCCTCATAATAAATGGGGAGTTTTGCCATTTTTCAAAGCCCAAAACCTTCTAGAGACCTTAACTTTCCAACCATATGTCCAAATCCTCTGTTCTTTGATCCTATTGTTACTGAAGGTAAGCTCTTTATTGTGGGGGCCACAAACATTAAGGTTTTCAATGAAAATTTTTGAAAATTTTTCTAACTCACCCAAAGGGTTAATAACCTTAATAATATACAAACATTAATTTTTCAAGAGTTAACCCTTTCAAAAACCTTTGGGATGATTTATTAATAATAACACATAAATAAATTAATGATTGGAGTAATTACATCAACCATAATCACAACTTAGCCAAGGGTAACTATCCTAAAGAGATAAAGGTATTCTAATTGCTTCATCTTACATAACAATTGCTAACCCATGGTCTTATTGTGATTATAGATGGTACCAAGACCAAAATGCCTACAAGAAGGAGAACCCTCTCAACCAAGGGAGAAACAGCCCAAAGCTAGAAGGGGCTAACAAGAACAAGCCTAAGAACCATTAGAGGCAACCCATGCAATAGGACCTCTTCGTGAGGAGCCCAAAGTGGAATCTATTTGATAGATTATAGAAGAAGAAATGTCAACAAAGAAATCATAGTAAGGAAAAGCACCAAGACCTATGCCAAGGCTTGAAGTCACTTTAACTCAAACTTGCCTTAACATCATCAGGTCCCAAGACATTCAATGCTCAATTCTCCAAGAAATAGACTTTGAGCCATTTCTAGAGAAAGCTCCAGCAGAAGTCAAAAAAAATTGCAAACCTCTCCCATGTGGCCAATCATCAGATCCAGTGGGGAATGGTACATGAAAGAGACATATCTCTTCTAAAACAATAGAAGGCCAGGATCCACAGTAAAAATCAATGATATTTAGGTGTCCTACTCAGCCGAGACTATCACGTAAGCACTCGACTTGCTTGATATTGGAACATAGTTGGTGGAGCTATCAAAAAAGGTGATCTTGAGGCCAAAAAAAGTGGACTCAATAGTGTTATGAGGTCAACTATAAGGAGTATGGTGCACTCACACCGAAAAAATAGATCTACTTCAAAATTGCAACTTATTACCTCAATCCAATGGTGAGGCCCAATAAGATGGCCATCTTTTCTACCCCAAGCATGTGCCACTCTAAGTAGGAGATTTTTTGTAAACCTTCCACAACTAATCTATTTGGAGATTGAAAATTTTTTCAAGGAAAATGAACATCGAAGGAAAATCTTGTCCTTCTGCAGAAGGGCAGGAATCATCCGCTATGCCAATGATATAATTAGTTATTCTCCTTTGGCTTCATGGTGTGAAATCATGAAAGAAAAGGCACCTACCACAACTAGAGAAGAGGAGCAACTACCACCTTCACCACCTACTCAAGAAACAATGTCAAAGGCCCATGTAGCCATTGAGCACTTGCATGAAATTTGAGAGCAACTCTTTCTTGAACAAGAGTAGCATACAAGGATTATTAGTAAAGACCCATCTATGTATCAACCAATAATGAGTCATCTTAATGAGGTGGCTCAAATAATTAGCTAGATGGAAAGAGGTGGACCAATATTCTCTATCCAATGAATGCAATTGTCCATGAGGTTTGATCCTAATGCTCGAGAGGTGACGGTGCCATTATCACAATACCATTTATTTTCAAAAATCTCTAGGAATGCAGCCTCCTTCTCGATGCATTTGGAGGAAGGTAAAGGGACCACTATATTAGTGATGTAGCACTAAGGGCAAGAGACTATGGCTGAAGTAGTTGTTGACTATGTCACCAAAGTACTTAATGCACCCACAGTGTTTGTACCAGATGTATCTACACTTTGAGATGTGTAAACATTTGCAGGCATGGTCAGTGGAAAATTGAATGCAACCTAGCATGAAGAATTGTTGGATTGACTAGCGGGGATCGAGCAACCGGTTCCAAATATCTTTGATTTTCTGTATAACATCATTGCAACCCAGTAGAAGTTATTAGAAACAAGGGGTAAATGCATCATCTTGGAGGGGAAACTCAAAATGGCTCAAGTAAAAAATCAATGCTTGGCCATGAAAGTTGTCAAATTACATGCCTATCTTGTTGATCCTACACTCCTCAGCTCGACAATAATCAGAGATGAAGGTTTCCAATAGCTTCAAGAATCATTCAAGAAGGTTGAGGAGGAAGCAATGATGACCATCATCAACCAATCTATAGTTGAGACAAAGACATATTCAATTTTAGAAGGACTTGGCTTAGATGTGCTAGGAGAATAAAGCACTAACTGCAAATAATCATTGCCTGAGCAATATTGATTCCCAAAAATAAAAAATGTAGGAATTCATTCATTAATAGCAAAAGCAGCTAGCTAAGGTGAATATGGAATTAAGGAAATTGGCTATATAAAATTGATATCTGTCTATGGAAGAAGTTTGTGCCTTACACTAGAAATTTACTATTATGATTACTATCTAGAAAAATGAAGCTTTGAAGTTTGAAAAAAGTCAAAAGTCACTATAGAGACAAGGTTGGCTTGTAGAAGGAAGTAAATGAGATGCACATCCAGATGGCAAAGGAAAAAATAAATGAAGCTCTCCAGCAACTTCAACAAGGAAAAGAAGTTTGGAAACCCAGCATTAATGGGATTGATGCCTACAATAAAGTGGAGATCTGACTAAAGGAGTTGCAGATAGAAGAAATGACAAAATACATGGGGTTGGCCAATCTCTACTATGCGAACCTAGCAATGCTAACTACTAGACAACTATGGTCAAAGTTAAAAAGATAAGTGGCTAGCTTGTATTTTCTATATGAAGTAAATTTTAGATACCATAAAGACACCAAGTAGAAGCTTTAGATTGCAAATGCTAAACTCAAAGTTCTTAGAGCATGATTCATGGATCAACGATCAACTTCTGAGAACTTAGCCAAAAGGATGAATGATTACCAAGAGCTGAAGGATGTAGTCAGAATGTTCAACATTGAACTCAAGTAATTTGCTACTTGGTTTATCAATGTGAAGGAACTCTTTCCAATAATCCCATGTCCTTGGGATGTGCCCGTTCCGACCCACATTAGTAAAGCTACGTGGATAGTGCATAATCCTAGAAGTGAGGAGGAGAAAATGAAAGCATTGCTAGATGCTTTCTGCCTTCCACCAGAAGTTTTAGCAACAGTAGGAAAACCACAATTGCCTTGACTGCCACACATGTGTGAAGTCGTTGAAGGTCCCTTAGAACCTCTAGATCCACCACCTCTTGAGACTATCTAATCTTCTCCACCAAACTTCACACCATCAAGGAACGTGCTGTCCAATTTTGAAGAATCATGTCATGGTCAATTTTGTATCATGAACACTGTCATTTTTGTAATGTGTTGATCTGTACACTCAAGCACTTCATTTTTGTCAAGTCAGTATGTTTTGTTTATGAGAGGTCAATCAATAATCCCATACCTTCTCAATTTTGTAAAAAAACTTGAGGATGATTTTTCATTCAATCATGGGGGTATGATGAGTTTCACTTCTTGGCTCTATCAATGAGGCCTTATTGATGTGGCCTTGTCAATTGGGCCTCATCGATGAGGCCTCATTGATGCATCATATCATGCATCGATGAGGCCCTATAGACACAATGTCCACTTTTTGCCTATGAATATACACCTACCAGCCACATTTATGGCAACAAGATTTTAGTAGTAGTAAAGCTCTTGTAGTTTGCTCATTTGAGAGTTAGAATATTTCTCTCAAGTACCCACAACAAGAGTCATTAAGTGTACAGATCTTTATTTAAGCATTGTTGTACCTAAGCACAATAGTGTGTGTGGTAATAAAGATGAACTTCTTAATAAACCTTGTAACATCCTAGATAGCTTAAATGTTTTATTTATGCATTTAATGTTTTTAATTATTTATTCAATGTTTTCCCATAATTAAGCTAATGAAGCAATTCAACAAGATAAGCTAAATAGATTAAACACATAAGTATGATCACTTTGAGCGTAACATGTATTCGCTTGGTAATCCTAGTAGTGTTATTGCTTGGTATGCCCAATAGTGTAGCACTTGGTAACCCAGCAATGGATACGTGGGTTCAGGACATGTACAGAAAGTGGGACCAGATGCTTATGTTAGGACTACTTAAATACTATTAGATTAGTTAAATTAAATTAGTTAGTCCAATTGCTTTATCTCTATTTAAACATCAAACCCAAAAAATACATAAAACTATAAAAATCATATGCCTCAGTTACACTTAACCATACCATGTGCTTCACAAGTGTAATTGGGAAGACAATGAATGATCTTAGAACAATGTTCACTACCTATAAGACTAGTGCATCGGAAACTATAAAGTCCACAAAATTTGACTGGATTGTGCATGAATGCTCTATGATTCATATGGTTGGGCATAGGGGTAGCTCATCGCTCATTAGATGGGTTCTCTAGGTACATCCAAGTTAAGATTAACTTAGAGCATCAACTTTACATAACCTTCATGACCCCTTGCAGAATATTTTGTTATATCATGATGCCATTTGGTCTAAAGAATGCAGGCACAACCTACCAACAAGTCATGACATACATATTTAGTGACTATATGTTGTGGTTACTCAATAATTACATGGATGACATAGAAATCAAATCCAAAATGGACAGTGACCATGCACATGACCTTGAATTAGTGCTTGAATAATTTCTCAAATATGAACTTAGGCTCAATCCTAGGAAGTATGTCTTTGGCATTAAGATTGGTAAGATGTTTGGCTTTGTAGTCTCCAAAGCAGGGATACACATCCTAATAAGATTAAAACCATAAACAACTTGGTAGCACCTAAAAACCTTAAGGAGCTTCGAGGACTATCACATAGATTACAATTTATCCATAGGTTCACCTCAAAGCTTATGGATAAGTTACAACCCATGCAACACTTTCTTAAGAAAGAAGTTCACTAAGAGTGGATTTTCGAATTCCAAGAAGCCATTGATAACATTAAGTAAGAGTTAGTCCAACTACTCATAGTGTATCTACCATAAATGAGAAAACCTTTTTACATACACCTTACTATCTTTGACATGTCCATTTCCTCTATACTCTATCAAACAAGATGATGGAGTAGAGCTACCTAATATACTACCTAAGCCATGCATTAATAACCTATGAGACCTGATAAATAAAGGTTGAAAAATATTCTCTAGCCCTATTCTTCTTCTTGAAGAAGTGTAGATACTACTTATTTAGAAGTCAAGTTAATTTCATATTCAAAGATAATGTATTAACAGTCATAATGACTAAAATTTATGAAAGTAGCCGAATAGCATGATGGAAGATCATAAGAGTTAAGTTTGAACTACATTACATATCTTAAGCCTCAACCAAAGATCAAGCTATAGTTGCACAACTCATAGTTTCACTAGTTGGAAACCATGTAGCCATAAATCCTAAATTCCCTGATGAGCATGTTAACATTGTTAAAAAGGTACCTAAGGATTATGAGGCTATCATGCACTTTGACGAAGCTTCAACTACCCATGGGGCGATTGCTACTTCCATCTTAACATTACCTTCTAGTGTAATCCAATCTTTCACTTGTCATTTTTAATTTTTATGAACCAACAATATGGTAGATTATGAAGGATTAATCAAAGAAATGATGGTAGCCCATGACCAAGGAATCAAATGCTTGATGATAAAAGATGATTCGCAACTTGTGGTTAACCAAGTAACTAAGGTTTATGCATTTAAGGCCAAACATTTACAACCTTACTATGACCTAGCTAAGAAACTAATGAAATAATTTATAGATGTTGGTATCCAACATATATCTTAAATTTAGAATACCTTTGCTAATGCCATTGCAACCTTAGCCCTTAGTGTAACATCAAATGTGTTTAGCAAGTTCTCTTTTTTAACCATGAACTATGCTATTCCCATCACATAGAGCACTGAAGGCATCTCTATAGCCACTGTTGATACCTCTCCTCAAAAAAGAGTGTTATGATGATATCAAGTTTTACCTAAAGCATGGTGAATCTCCACATAACCTAACTATTTCTCAAAAGGACATTATACATAAAAGATCAAAATAGTATGTCATTGTCACCAATAAGACACTATGTTGAAGGTCCTATCATGACATATTGTTAGTGTGCTCGGGCAAAACTAAAGCTACATAGTCCTTAAGCAATAGGATCTGGAGCCATGGTCATAAAGATTAGGATACTATTTTCCCTATATGGAAAGTGACTACCTACAGAAGATTAGAACTTATTATACATGTCTATGGAACAACAACTTTATGCATGTGCCACCAACTAAGTTACACACTACTAAGATAACTTGGTCATTTTAACAATGGGGACTTGAAATTATTAGATTCATAATTCCTATGTCTTATGAAAGGCATAGCTTTATCATCATTGCAACCAAATATTTTACAAAGTGGATTGAAGCTATTCCTTTAAGGAAGATAACATCTTAACAAGTTTGTAGATTCATTTTGGATAACATAGTAGCTCATTTTGGCATACCTCTAACTATAGTCACAAATAATAAACCTCAATTTAGTAGCTAAGAAACACATGCCTTTTGTCAAGGACTAAGCATTAAACATTCCTTTTCATCATCATATTATCCTCAAGCCAATGGACAAGTTGAATCTAACAACAAGGTTATCATAAACTTTCTCAAAAAGATGCTAGACAACATCAGACACAAGTGGCATGAGTGGCTTAACCATGCACTTTGGGCCTATAGGGCTACCTTTCAAACTACAACTAGTGTCATCTTGAATAGCCTTATATATGGATCTGAAGTTATTTTACCTCTTGAGTTACAGGTTCCATCGCTAAGAGTGGCTCTATATCACTTCATCAATGACAAGAAAAATAAGAAGTTGTGTATCAATCTAGATTTAGTAGAAGAGTAGCAAATACAAACACTTACTCACATTGAATAGTACCAAGAGAGGTAGAAGCAATAACATTGTCATGACCTAAACAACCAAAAGATCAAGGAAGGAGATCTTATTCTTAAGCACATTCATGAACACATAGACAAGTTCTCAGCCAATTGGGAGGGATCTTTCTTGGCTATAAAAACCTATGACAATGGAGCCTTCATATTGGTAGACATGGATGGGAATGAATTAGCCAATCCAACCAACCATTCCTATCTCAAGCCATATTACATCTAACATGATTTTCCTTGCAAGTATGAATCAATGATCAACATTAATGACCTTTAAAACCTATAACAAGCAATCATGCATGACCTCAATCTATCTCTCTCTCTATCTATTCCTCTATTTGGCACAATGAATGAACTGCAAGCTTTGTAAAATTTATGAAACATAAAATAGATCTCTTAATGATGTGCTAATAGTAGCTTATGGTGGGGTATAGTTTACTGGCTATCTCATGTAGCCCTATACAATGTTTTGTAACAACATGTATTCTTTTTCTTGTTTTCTTATTCCCTTAGAGTTATGCTTGTAGGATGAAGCCTAGAAGTTATCACGAAGGTGCAACTCACCACAGTAACAAGTTACCATGTGACCTTTATGCATGAGATTTGGTTAGCCTATCCTACCATGTCAAGATTTTTTATCTCATATCACTCCCATTACTCCCCTTAAGTCATAATCCCATAGCCCAATTACAATCTTCCTTACCCTGAACAATAATGATGACCTATGTTTGACATGCATTCACAATGTCCATGTGACATCTCCATTGTCACGCTTCACCATCAAGTTCATTGGATGTAACACATCTCATTCAATGAGAAAACCAATAAAATTTAGCCTTGGCAATGAAACCCAAATAAGGTTTCAACTGCAAGAAAAAGAGAGAGAGAGAAAATGAAAAAATGGAAAAGCAAATTACCAAGAAAGCTGAAAGACCAATGAATCCCAAAAGTCAAATCAACATCTCTAAACCAATAAGGGAAGGAGCCTAATAACCAAAACAAACCTTGGAGCAAGTGTTGGTTCCTCAAAAACATTACTAAGTGATCAACACTTTGAAATACAAAGTATGAAGACCTCACTAATTAACAAGCATGTCACTACCATATTGTAATCATGGTGTGAACATGTGGAATTCATTGTTAATCCCTATGATCATTTCCTTATAATGAACTATAGCCTTTACTCTACATCATCTCATCATAATCTTATCTTACCATCATAGGCACTCTTTGGCATTGTAACATCCCATTCCTTATTAAGGATGGAATTGTATTGTAACAATGTAATCAACTTTGAAAGAAGGGATGTCTCATTATGAGGAGTTATGATTATTCATGTACCCCTTATGAATGGATTTGACCTATGCTATTTAAGGTTAGGTTTAGGGGTTGTGCTAGCATGGAGTATAGAGCATGGATTGGCAAGTGACAGGAGTCATGGAAAGCGGGACAAGAAGGGACCGATCTTCCCTTGGCTAGATAGCCTAACTATGGTGGCAATGCTGGATTGCCTCTAAGACTCAAGTGGCATGGGAAGATAATGTAGAAGATGTTATAGTTTACCACTCTCATTAATAAAATTTTCCTTTTTTTCCTTCCTATTAAATTCAGTGCACCAACAATTTACCAAGTTATTCATTTATCAAGTTATTTCATGGTATTTCCATTATAAGGCTCATGAGTATGATGAATTAAGCAACAAATGATTGTGTTTTAATGACATCTGGGAATGGGATGTCATAGGCATGATTTGACAATTACAAAATCAAGTATGGAGAGGCAAATTTGGTGATGGACCTATGGTGGTGTTTTGCATTCTTTGTTGATATCTCTCAAGTTAATCCTCAAAACATCAACAAAGAGGGACCAATGAAACATCACAAAGAAAATTTGGGTTGCAACTCATGACCAAACCCATTGTAATATGGTGTAAAAATAGTGGTATATGCAATTGCCTTATTTTTCCTAGCACTTGGCATTATAATCTTCACTATTGAACTTGAGGTAGGATCTTATTATAAAATGTGAAGTTTGTAGTTCATAGGCTAAAATCTTACATAACTTAACTTATGGAGGCTAAAAAATGCTTCATAAGTTGATATTACCTCACTTTTTGAGTGGACAAAATTATATCATGCATGTATATAGGCTTGGGAAGGCTGAAAATGCCTTGGGAATCACCAAATCTATGTTTTTCATGGTTTTTATACTGGCCATAGTAGTTTATATGCTAGAACCACCTACAACTAGTGTACAAATTGTTGGGCTTTGATTTTTTATATTAAGGCCAGTGTATAAATACGAAAAGTAGTGTATTTGTTATGGTGGCCAATGTATTTATGGTAAAGCCACTATACTTATGGTGAGGCCAACATATAAATGCTAGGATTTCATGTATCAAACTTACTAAAATTGATAAATATGTTGGGGTTGGATGGCTTGCAATGAATTAGATCCCAATGATCTATATAAACTAAGATAGACCATTTCAAAAGGACTTTTGGCAAATTTTCACTTAGGCTGAACTAGAAACTTTTAGAGTAGTGTAGATTAAGCAAAAGTCTAGCAATCATTCTACCAGCACCAATGTAGATCCAATGCATAAAAATGACAAGGAGATTTACAAGTGAAACTTTGAGCATTTAGGTAGCGAAGCTAACTATAGGACACACTCTGTCGGCTTCAACCAGGCTCCAAGAATCATCCATTTAGCTTTTGATCCATTCAAAGCACATAAACTTGTACTTATTCAGACTTTGTTCTTGCAATAGTTTATTATTTAAATAAAAATTTGCAATTCAAGTTTGTTCTGTGTTTTCTATGGCATTAGATTTGCATTATTTATGTATGCTAAGTTCCTAGGTGATTAGGAAGACCATCCAGGGTGCTTCATATCCCTTTTTTAAAGCACATGGCATCTAAGGTTAAATTATTTTACCAAGAATATTTGGTTTTTTTTGGCATTGAATTTTTCTAGGGTTATAATTTTAATATTGTACATTCTTTATCTATATTATACATTTCATGTTTATTTCAACATTTATAGCTTATTCTACACTTAGTTTATTTTCCAATAATCCATACTTAGTTATTTTTCTAGTGATTTTGTACTTAGTCATTTTAATATTTCAAAAATTCATCATTTTATTATTTCCTACCATTCCTAGTTTGTGTGTGGAAGCCTAAGTCTGTATTTTATTGGTGGATTTATGCCCCTTTGTTTTATAATAATTGATTAATCAAGGTTACAGTTGATTTGAAGATCATTTATGGATGCACACTAAGTATCTTCACACTTAGTTCATGGAGGTGTCCTTGTAGGAATAAAAAGAATATTTCTATAGGAACACCACCTACTTATAATACCAATTCTATTTTATAGTATAAAAGATTGATTTCAACAAAAAAAAAGCATCTACAAGAACCAAATAATATGGAAATAGATTCCATGTGCTTAATGAGATTAAAAAAACTAAAAATTTCTTACTCAACTTTTTTTAAAATTTAATGGAAGATTAAATAGCTTGGAAAAACATGGAACTTTAGAATATTTTTAGATTAGACATTAAAATAGGGAGTCCATTATGAATAATCAACACTACATGCTTATGTATAAATGATTTTATCTCTAGGGCACATGGCATGATCGAAGCATTGCCTAACTTTATAAGCAAAAAAAATCAAGAATAATACCTTTCATTAATGAATTGAATATCATGTTTATTGCATCACATCATTTAACTATAAAAACAACTTCAATTGTAATATAGATAATCTAGAATTTAAACAAACACCTATTGTAATGTACGATCAATAACTAATGACTTATACACATCATTAGGGAGAATAAATTTAGCTGTCTTAGAATGAGACATCATAAATTTTTGCTCACAAGCTTCTAAATCTACATTCTAAGAATTAACATAAATTTCCTCATTGAGAGAAGAAGAAAAAATTTTAGCATTAGCAAAGGAAGTTGGAGGTAATGTAGAATCTCCATAGGGAAATTCTTGAAAATTTAGGTCCACTGAAGAAAAATTGACTAGAAAAAAAATCAAATTTGGTATTAAAAAATTAAATTAGCTAGAGAAACATTTGATAAAAAATTTGAAAGAAACGATGACTAAGCATTATGCTTACTTTGAAACTTATCCTCAAGAGAAGATATTTTTCAAGATTAAGTGTAAGAGTAAAAACCTAAAAAGACATCTCTAAAACTATTGAGCTTTTTCTTTTAAGTTTAGTACCTCTTCTCTATGTTGATGCTGTGATGTACTCTAAATTTTTTAATTATTATTTATTACATTTGAAATTAAACACCTTCTCATACCACCAAAAAAATATTACTAGTGTCTTGTAAATATAATTGTTTTGATCCTCCTTCAATACCTTGCTTTTCATAGTATGTACCTTTGCAATGCTTTCTACTTTAAATTCTAGCACCATCTTATTAAAATTGTAAATTTTTAAATTTTTGTAACTCATGTTTGATAAAAAATTTATTTTATTTGTTAAATTAATTAAAAATATTATTTTAGCCAACCTTTTTTCGTTGGAGGAACATGGCTAGGATGGAGGAAGAACATATCATGGTAGAATGCATAAATATTCTTTCTTGAGAGGAGATTCTGAAAGATTCAAGTCAAAAATCTTATTTCTCATCTAAAGATCTTAGCATACTTATTTATTAAAATCTTGTTTCTCATTCATGAGTTAAGAATAATTGATGGAAAGACTTGATTTTTTGAAGAATGATAAGATTCTCTCAACCAAATTCTATATATATATATATATAGATAAGAAATATTTATCTAAGCTAGTGATTACTAGTTGCGATAAGGTTCAAAAATTTAATTAAAAAATTCATATGATTATAGATCTAAATTTGCTATTGTTTCAAATGGTTTACATACCAATCAATTGTGTAAAGTAGAAATATTTTGAACATAAAATTTCTCAACACTAATACAATCATTTGTGATGATACACATACACTTGATGATTATTCAAACATCAATGACAACAAAACATGTAACATGAAGATAGTGAAATCATTTTTCATTTGATCTAATGTGTTTCTCTTTAGTAAGTCTTCTTTGAAGTTTTGAAGACTCTAAAATATTGTAATATATTTCTCTAAAAATTAAAGTAAATATATTTAAATAACCAAACTATTTTACTTTAGAAAGTGCCACAAATGTAAGACACACTATCTCTTTATTACCTATATTAACACTTACCCTTTCAAGGATCATCCCTTATGATTTGTGTATAGTCAAATCCCATGTCAATATCAAAGGTAACTATTGATACTCCTACACAAATAACCAAAGGAGTAGATACCTGTTACAAATATTGTTGATCATAAGGAATTCAATTGTATAAGTCAAACTCAACAATGACATATGATGGTATCTTCAATGGTTTACATTGAGAATTATAAACTATTAAGAATTTTCAAAGCATTGTTAACAAACCCTGCTTCTAGCCATATATTAACAATTAGCATAACCCTTTCATTCTCATAAATAAGAATAATCCTATCTAATTCTCCTTCACCATCATCATCAATCTAATGTCATTCTTATTTTTATCAAACATCATGCAATTGGTCTTTGTTATTTTAGTAAGATTTTTTTATTATGCATACAAACTTATTCTTCATATGAAACAAATGCATTGAGTCTTCAACTCCATCTTGGTCATCAAATGTTAATGGAAAATCCATCCTAGAGGATAAAAAATTATAATCATCATTGAGTATTTTTCTTTTTAAAATATTTATTAAAACCTCTTTAAATATTTGTTGTCATGGATCATCTTCTCTTTATCTATATACTAGATCGAATGTTACAAATGTAGTAAATTTTCATCATATAGTTTTAATATAAATTTGATTGACTAAATATGGTGTAACATCCTTTAAAAGAGGAAGTTATGTAAGATCTCCAATCAATATAATAGATCTACCTTCAAAATACTAAGCTTGATGACTTGGAAATATCTCTTTCAATCATCTATCAATATTGTAGAGCAACGTACTTCCTATAAAACTCATTTCATCAATTATGATGTATTTGATGTATATTTATATTTATTTTTTAATGATTCTAATGCAAATGTAGTAAGAGGCTTATACTCTTATTGTTATAACAATCACCATCACTATGGAATAGTTAATCATAGAATTATTGGGTTTAAATCATAAATCTTTAGAAGCTCAAGTATTTGACACAATATCATTAGAATGAATTGCTTACACCATTTAAATAAGAAATATTCTTAGAAAGCACAAAAGTAAATTTTGTGGATATATATAAGATTTTTACCCATTGGCTATATTTATCTAAATGTGAATGCACAAAGTAACAAGTCATATGATGAAGCTTACAAGGGTAAACTATTTGAGGAAATGCTAAATGATTTAGGTTATTTTAAAAGAGGTTTTAAAAATGATGAAAATTTTAAGTATGGTAGTAGTTCAAAAATTGTTTGATAGATAAACATGTGAGTTAACTAGTCAAGCATCAATGAATTGACATTAAGAGCTAGGGTTTCGAGCTATATTTGATTATATAAGAAACTCTAATACACCACTAGATAATTAAGCACATATTATTTAGCTCCTAGAAAAAAGCTTGTGAGGGTGTAATTCAATCTAAAAATTATTCCTTCTTAGCTTTTAGATTAATAGAGATTAATTCATGGAGCTGAACGAATTGGTTCAAACTTGAAACAAGGTAAGCATTAGTGAAAATAGTTTATTGCAAGTTATTGAGTTAAAACTTTCTTATAAAAAGCTTACAAAACAAAAACATTAGAGAAATAAATTTAATAATATTTAGCTAGGTTAGCTTGTAAAGTTATAGTAGGTTTTTAGAACCAAATATTAGTTCTATAAAGAGCTTTCAAATTGATTCTATGAATGATGTGTGTCTTATCAATTTATGGAGTGAAAGGAGATTCTACAACTAAAAGCTTAATTAGCTCTATATGCCACGTCAACTTGAAGAGCTATGTAAGGTTACTAGAAACAAAAAGTAGTTCTACCAATTGGTTCTATAAGCAAGACCTAAAATATCTATGTAATTCATGTTAGCTTTTGGTTGGAATGTTCGTAGAATCCAAAGAAAATACATAGAACCAAAATCTAGTTCTACAAAAAGCTTCTAGATTGGTTCTACCATGTTAGCCAACTGGAGGTTAAAGATTAGCTTCATATTATCATAAGGTTTGATTCTATAAAATAATATCAAAGTTTTAATTTACAAATAAATCCCATGTGCCATGTACACTAAATAAGGTAAGCTTATTTTAAAGAGCTAGATCGATTTAGAAAGGATTTTGTTAATAACTAAGTAAAACTTGAAGAGAAGGTGAGCATTGTAGAACCAAAATTTGGTTCTATGAATTAGCTTTAAAATGCTTCTACATGTCATGTCAAAAGATCTTAAAAAGTAAAAAGAGCTTGTTTTCAGCTTTACTACGTTAGCTATAGAAGAAAATAAAATAGCAAAAAGTAGAGTGGCTCATCGAACCAAAATTCAATTCTATAAGGAAGCTTCAAAATAATTCTATGATCCACATTAGCCTCTATATAGTATAACCTTGTAGAACCAAAACGTGGTTCTATAAGTTGGTTCTACAAGGAAGCCAAATCAGCATGTTAAGGATTAGAAAAATGAATATTGAGGAGCTAAGGAATATTACATATCTACAAAGAAGCTAAAGAATCACTAACCCATATCATCCTTTAAGTAGATTGGGTTCATAGAACCAAAATTTGGTTCTATGAATTAGATCAAAAATGGTTCTATGAGTCACATCAATTTATCTATAATGTAGGATCGTAGAACCAAAATTTCTATGAATGAGTTTCAAAATGGTTCTATGAGCCACATTGGTGCTAAAAAGAAAAAGTTTAAATATGAGACCTAGTTAGAAATATTTTGCACATGACTAAATTTAGTTTTAATCTAGCTCGGCTAATCGTAGCATAAAACAACTTTTGAAGGTTTAAAGAGAACTCAAAAGTCACATAAGCTCAAGATAGAAGAAGAGCTTATAGAACTAAAAAATGGTTCTATGAATTGGTTTTATGACCTACCTACCAAGTTGTTCTACCATGCTAGCTCAAACTTAAAGGAAGAAGCTCATAGAACCAAAAAAAAGAGTTTACAAATTGATTCTACAAGCTATATTGAGATACAAAATAGCTCTAATTTAGGAATTTAAACACAAGACTTCTTGAATACATACTTGTGCTTGATCCTAATCTATCACAATAGGTTACAAATAAGGAAAAAAATTAAGAGATATTGATGCCTAATTAAGAGCCATGTTAATAGAGTTTCTGTACAACTAAAAAGTTGCCAAATATTCTACTCCAACAACTTAACTAGCATTAGAAGAAAGAAAGTAGTCTTATGTAGCTATTTTATTTTCAAATTCCCCATCAGCATTAGTAAAATGCAAAGATTAAAAGATCTTGTTAGTAGAACCAAAAATTAATTCTATGAACCATCAACTTAATCTCTATTAAGAAAGAATTAATATTTAGATTAATAAAAGGTAATCCAATAATTTCATAATAAGCCTTTTTTTATTAAATACAAATGATAGAGTAACTCAGAAAAACTAAGATTTATGACCTATATCAAGAATTGATTTGAATACCCTATCCCCAAGTAAGCAAATTAAAAATGAAGCTTCAACTATTAATAGAAAAGCCTATTTAGGATTTTAAATTGCATTGCCATTAATAATCAGAGAGCTAAGCATTGAAGTAGAGGAAGAGCTATCATATAAGCACTAAAAAGAGCTTCTTAAAGTCCTTTGAGTTTTAGCCCAAAATATCTCACAAGGAGAAGGAAGAATCACCTCAAAAGTTTCAAAATATTGATACATTTAGCTTCTCCAACTCTCTGCAACAATTCAAGCTAAATATATACAAACTTCAATAATGGATTGATGTTGGATGCTTAGAATTAGAAGTTGAAGAAAGAAATTTATTCAA
The DNA here is from genome assembly GCA_015680685.1 of Gnetum montanum. NCBI lineage: Eukaryota > Viridiplantae > Streptophyta > Gnetopsida > Gnetales > Gnetaceae > Gnetum > Gnetum montanum. The sequence continues at coordinate 220,619 of MNCI01010305.1, forward strand.
ATTTAATAAGGATGATAATTTGATAAGAAAAACAAAGCTCCAAGCTATAGAAAAAATGGAAGACTAGTAGGAAATCTATAAGAAGATAAGCCTTTACAAGCTCGGTTTTAGGCCTACGGCAAACATTATAAGGAACATCATAAGCTACCTAATGGTCAAAACTACTTATAAGAAGGATAAGATTCACTTTAGGATAAACATGTAGTGCTACATCAACATCAATGTTAGAAAGGCATATGAGATATATGATCTCATAGAGCCTAATATAATAAAAGTAGAGTCCCATCAATATAATGAGGAGCTGCTTAGTGGTAAGTTTTGGGCTCATCTAGGAATGGATAAAGTTTTTAAATTCTCACTAGTAAGTATTGTAAAAGCTTAGGGATATTGCAATGTCATTCCTAAAGCTACAAAGCTCAAGTTCCTGCAAAAAAAATTTATTTTGGCTTTACATTTTTTCTCAAAATGTGAAATAAATTTGATTTTTGATTATCATGTTTAGGCCTAGATAACTTTAGAAAATTTAAAAAATTTCTTTCCTATACAGTATATGAATGATGTATTACAAAGAAGCTTAGTAGCAATTCAAGAAGAGGGGGCTCAGTTCAATTTAAGTTTATTCCTAATGTATTTTTTTGTTAAGTAAGATTCCTAAGCCTAAAAGAATAGCCCCCCAGTTTTTACTAGGTAGTCTTTACAATGTAGGACTTAACTTGAGAATTTTTATTATGATTTTTTTCCTAGTCATATATTAGAAGAGTTATTTTGATGCCTAAGCCCTTAAATTTTTAATAAACTGTATATGTTCCTATTTATTTAAGTTTGTTTTAGGAGCCTTCCCACCTTGAATAAATCAGTAGATTGTTAATAAAATAAGAAGCAAATACTATGGAGCTATCTTTTTTTTTTTTTTTTTTTTTTTTTTTTTGCATGACCATTATACATGGATTTTGATAGCAAGGTTTGAGGGATAGGATTTCAAGCTTCTAAAGTTCATAGCTCCATATCTTACAGCATTATAAGTAGGAAGATAAATGTAGGAGATTGCATTAAGACAAGATTACAAGCATAAGGATGTCTTTTCTTTAAAATTTGGGTTCTATGGATTCAATAATGCAGACCATCTAAAGGACATGGCTAAGAGATATTAAGAGTAATGTGATTTTACTATAGCTTCAATAAGAATGTATTCAACTGCCAAGAAATGCAAATTTCATCATCCTAATGAAATAGATGTGGTCTATTAGAGAGCTATAGATAAATAGGTTAATAAAGCTAAGGATGAAGCACCAGAATAGTTGAAAAGAAGCTTATCTATGAAGATCCTTACCTTTTGTTATGATCAACTAGTTATTAAGATTTATAGATGAATGGAAAGAAAAGCTCATCCTTTGGATAGATATTTTTCTAATGAATACTTAGTGCTAATGAAAGAGAATTATTTCTCATGAAAGCTACAAGATCTAGAAGAAGTCATGTCTAATGAAAGATTCTCACTGAATAGAACTAAATATGCAAGGATAAAGGTAGCAAGAAAAATAAGAATTGAAAGAATAAAGGCTAATCAAGAGAAGCAACAACATGAACTTCTAAAGCAATAGTAGTAACAATAGCAACAATAGGAGCTACTAGAAAAACAAACACTACAAGAGCTACAACAGCAACGATACAAGGAAGGTGAAAGCTCATCATTAGCTCTAACAATTTTAAACTTTGCCTCATGCTACTTAATGAAAGGATTAGCTCAATCCTTCAAAGTCAAGGAAAAATAAGGAAGGATTATTCTCAGCTAAAAGCTCCAAACCATGCTGATGAGTGGCGAGGTACCCCTACACTCCACCATATGAATACGAGCGTACATGCGTGATCCGGTCAAACTCCGCAGACTAAATGCCTTAACGCCACAAGAAACACTTGGGGTTAATCGTTCGTTGTCTTCCCAGGCTTGCTTGTAAGTGTCACGGTGTATGGTTAAGCAAGTCTGAGGTATGTGATTTTTTTGGTATTTTCGGCTTATCTTCTATGCTATCAGGGGAAAGGGTTGAGAAACTAAGCTAACTCTAACTAA
>MNCI01010305.1:229017-259699 GCA_015680685.1 Gnetum montanum
GTACACAACTTGGGTTCAGGTTACAAGCTGCTCGAATAAAGAGCCGTTCACTCTAGGACTCCTACTGCGGGCACATGGGAAAAAATTCTAACTCTGGAGTGATCAATCTGCCAGAGCTTCGCTACACTAGCCAAGATTGGGAAATGAAGGGAGTGCCGCCTCTTATTTATAGATATGGCGGCGGGATGCGATATCATGGCGGCCGCGATATCGCGTTGCATGTCGTGTCTCATCACATGCCAAAAAATAAAGCCAATGTCATCTTTCCTTATAAGGAAGATGATCCTTAAACTAGAGGCAAAATGCTAGTGATGTCCCATTAGGATATGTTTGACACTATAGCAATTTTAATCAAAGATATGTGACAAGTAGCTGATAATCAACTAGCTAAGCTCAAATAATTTATAATGCAAAATAAGCAAGAAAAAACTAGATTGAGAGAATAATTAAAGAGCTTTAAAGATAAAAATGAGTAGCTTAAAGCTATGATTACTATTAAAGAATCACTACTAGAAAATAAAAATTAGGCTATGATAAAAATGGAGGAGAAGCTGGACATTGTAAGCTTTGAGTTAGAATAAGCCAAAAAGGGTAAAGCTCTAGATTATTCTTCCTTGCTACAATAAAATTTCTAAGAGTTAATTGATAAAATCAATTACAATAAGGAATGGATACAAGTATACAGAGCTGAAATTGAAGAAGTCATTTTTATTCAAACAAAAAAAAAGAGCTCAATAATTAATCAAAATAACAAGGAAAAAAAAAGAAAGGTATTGCCTCAATATAAAAAATATTTTTTGAATAACAAGCTAATTGAAATTGTAAGAATAATGGAGGAGGCTACTTAGAAGAACTTAGAGTTGGAATAGACTTATTTAAATGTAGGAGCTGCATTAATTGAACTAACTGATTCATTAACGAAACTAAGCACTAGTGAGATAGAAGTTGTTATTAAGAGAATTGACAATACCATGCCAACTACATTGAATCATCCTATAAGCATTCTATACAATCATGGGAAGTTACATCAGCAATTACTAATAAAGGGGATCCAAATTTAGAAAATAAAGAAGGCTTATTAGAAAGTTGAGAAACTATCTAATGGTCTACAGTTCTATAAGGAGAACATAAAATTTATAAAACTATGGCTTTGTAACAACTATAATTGCCAAAAGCTACTAGATAAAGCTTTTAGTAGATCTGTAATAGATATCTAGGAGAGTAGAATACATCTTTGGGAAAAGCTTGTAAAGACTATTTTTATGGCATTCTAAATAGGTTTAGCTTATCTCTTTTGGTTTTCACTTAATCTGCATTAAAATTAGATATCTTTTCTTGCCTGTTTAGCTTAATTATGTATAGCTATGTTTAAGTGAATGATAGGTTTTGGAATAAGTTGTTTTATCTAGAAGCTAATGTTTAGCTTATTTTTATTATTTTGGATGGATGGAATAGCTTCTATAAGTATCAATTCTAAATCAATTTAAGATATAATTAATGTCATATTTTGTGCAATTTTGAGCTTTACAAATAATTTTTCAATCTCATATTCTTGCTTTATTTAACAAAACTTATATGATTTAACTTCAAAAAATTTTCTAGGAAATAGCTCAAAATTAAAAGAATGATATATTCTACAAAATCTCTTTCTTCAATGTAATTGCTATGTAGAATTGGAAGTTAAATAAGTAGAAAGTTTTTAAATTTTCATCATTACCTTTAAACTGCTTTCTTTAAAGAAATAGCCATTGTTTATATACCAAAAAATACTTTCTTTAAACTACTTTATTATTAATATAGTTTTAGCCAAATTTTGCTCATTTATACTACTAGAAGGTATTTGGAGGTATCTATGTCTTGGTGGAATCAGAGACTAGCAATCACATAAAATGAGTTATCTAGACAACTTAGAAGTGGGATTATGATCTTTCTTTAACTCCTCTCCTATTCTAAGTTTCAATGTAGAATGCATGATTGTTGCATTAATATTGTATGTTGTAACATACCAGTAGGAGCATGTACTAATAAGTTATTCTTACCTAGGAAGTAACTCTAAGAGAATTCATTATGGATGATATTAATTAGGTATGATTTTTCTATCCCCATTATTGCTTAAATTATCGTTAGTAATGGATCAATATTATCATGTTCAAACTAGTAATGCATGAAGCTAGTGATAATTTCATAATATTTTCTTTGTTGAACGCTAAGGGAAGATATGTCCACCACATTACAATCATTTTCTAAATGTGTTATTATTTCATTTGATCTATGACTTTGAATAAAAGATATAGAAATATTTACATCATCTTCTCTAAGGTAGAAACTTTACCAATCATGTTTTCTATCTTAATCTCTTAATCCAATCATCTTAAATTTACTTTTTTGAAAGTTAACAAATGATAGTAGATGTTAATTTAGTACCCCAAAGTTATATTCCACATCATTCTATACTAGAGAAATAATATCTTCATATTGGTCTTCCTCTACTTGGGCACATTAAAATCTTCACCAAGGGTATACACCTCATAACTATATCAAATAGATAACTACTTCTATTCAATTTATTCATTGATTTTATCAAGATCACTTCAAACATCTATAATTAATAATGCAATAACAATTGACACCAATAATAATCTATCCATCTTTTCTTGCTCATACATGGAGAAATTGAAAGATGGGGATAAGTTCTAAACACAATGGGTATTTCCCAAGGGTTCCATACTAGTTTATAGCACCATCTAGCATTAAGCAAGGATATTCCTTGCAAATATGCAAGTATTATTTAAGACATAATAATAATTGATTTTAAGTTTCATAATGTAGAAGATAGAGTGCATGTTTAAAGATATCAAAGCCACATGAAGCAAACTGAGAACAGGAAAAACATTAAGATAAATGCGGATCTTACTCAAAAGAAACTTACAGAAAGAGCTGAATAATGGAAAAAGGTTGAAGTAGCTCATAAACATGATTTTGTAGCATACCTAATTGCTAGTAATATGGCAATTATTAGAAATAACTAGTATTTTAAAAATTATTCAAAAAATGTACAGGCCTTTTAAGTTATGTGTGTCTTAACATTGATGGTGGAATTGCAAATAAAGTTGTTTATTTAAATACTATTAGCTTCTTTGATAGCCTTGATATTTTTAGTTTTTTAAAAATTTGGGAAGATGTTGGTTTTGTAGATTTTGTAGTTCTCAAATATTATTAAATTTATTGCAAGAAATACAAGAGCATGGTAAAGAGGACCTTCTGGGAGCATTGCAGTATTAGTAAGAAAATATCTTGAAAGTTGTGTGCCTTTAGAAAAATTTGATGATCATAAACAATATGTTTGACTAAAAATCTTATGTTAGTATGGTTGTGCTTCCCTTGTCATATGCTATTTTGCTCTTAGAGATGCTACATTATATGATTTTATAGAGCTATCTCATGATCATCCTTTTCAATTCTTAGGTAGAGATATTGTAGAATCTGTAGCAAAAGGCTTAGTATTTATTTGTGAAAATTTTAATGCATGGATATGTTCATAACAAAGAAAAAGTATTTAGTAGCAACATAATACTGGTAGTTTAGACATTGTTGAAGATCATAACTAGACCTAACATTCTATAGATCACACTATTAATAAGATGGATCAACAACTATTAGAATGGACAAAAATTTTTAATCTTCTAATTTACAATGGACTTCCTAGATTTTCTTAATCATCATCATTAACTTTCATAGGACCTCAAGGTAACTCTTACATTAATTTGTTATGTTCTTATGAAGATATTGATTTTAATATGGAGTTAAAAGTTGAATGAGACTTAGTGAAGTCTTATCACTATCATATTAAGTTTTTATTACAAATTACAATTATTTCTCAAATGATAAAAAATAAAAGTAGAAAAAATGTCAATACGTACTCATAACAGTATTCAAGGAAAAATATGTGAATCTAGCACATAACAAATGGGCTCTTAACACATGACATAAAGAGCTTGAACAAATTTTGCTAACAGTAGCTAAGAAACTTATGCATTCATAACAACAAGGTGCTCAAAAGACTTGGTTTGATGAGGATTGTATGTAGGCTAGGTAGATTATTAAGAATTCAAATAAGAGTCATTAATAAAGTTTAGTTAAGACATATATATGCTTGATTAGAATCAAAAGAAGGAAATTCATTAAGGAATAGCAAGAATATTTTCTCATACTATTAAAAAGAAACCTAGACATTTTTGGTAATGTTTTCATCATAATGCCTCTTCATCATTTAATTTTTCTTTTAAAGATATTTTCTCATTTTATGGTAAGTTATTTACATGACAAGTTGATAATTCTAAAACTATTATATAATAAGCACCTTTCCAATTGAATCTTGAGAAATTCAATGTCGATATTAAAAAGCTAGCATCTAGCAAAGTTGTATATTTAGATGGTTTATATGCAAAATTATTAAACTGGATAGGATCTTGCTATTCATAAAGAAATTTGATATAAATTAAATTCAACAATGAAGTAAGGATTAAATAAAAATTCAAAAACTAGTAAAGTTATTTATTTATATAAAAATAAATTGAAAAATAATTTGAATAATTATCAAATGGTTGTTGTAAGTGATATTTTTGCTAAGTTTTTTATCACTCAATTCAAAAAGAGAATCAATTCTTGGGCTAAAGGTAACTAGGTCAAGGTATGATGTCAAGTAGGTTTCAAACAAAATCACTCAATTATTGAGCACTTGATTACTTTTAGACACTACATGACATTGTAAAAATTCTTAATAAAAATAATTTTATTTATTTTATTAATTTTGCAAAAGCATATGATTCATTAATTCATACAAAACTATGGTTCTGCTTGCATAAAATTAAAATTAACCTTACTTTAGATTTGAATACAACAACTTAAAGATTATATGAGGAACTTATTATTGAAATTACATATAGCAATTCAGGAAAAAAAATTCAATGTCAAAGAAACATTGGAGTTAAGAAAGGTTTTGGTACTTTCTTTAACTCTCTTTGGTATCTTTATATAGGAATGGTTATGTGACAAGAAAGATAGTCATACTATTAAAATTAGATTCTAAGTAGTGAATCTTATTTTATATGAAAATAATGCTGCACTAATCTTCACTACTATAGAAAGTATGTAAAAGATGTTGCAAATTTTAGAAAATTATTTTCATTCATTTTGTTTTCAAGTAAATGTAGAGAAAACCAAATTGATGATCTAGGGTAAAAGAAATAACTATTATAAATCCCATTTCAAAGGTTTCAATGTGCAAATAGTAGATTCTTTTAAATATTTAGATCTCATTTAAATGAAGAATTACATGTGACAAAAGTACATCAAAGAAAAAATAGCATGAGATTTTAAGGCTCTATATGCATTCAAAAAAGTGCATGAATTTAGGCCTCTAATCCTAGAAAGTCAAAAAAAATTTCAAACTATCATCTATCCTACTATATTGTATGGATGTGTTATTTGTGAACCTAGACTTAGTGCTTAACTTTGGAAAGATATTGAAAGAGTACAAAAAACTTTTCTTCTTGATCAATTAAAGGTAAAACTGCAAACACCTTACCCAATGTTATTATGTAAATGTGATTTATTACCTTTAAAAGTAGAATCGTTATGTCAATTCATTACATACACTCATAGCTTACATATCTCAAGGTAAGAAAAATTCTCTAAAGTTGTTCTTGAGGATTCACAAGACCATGGTTCACAGGATGTAATGATTGAGAAAATGAAATATCTCTTAGGAGGATGTGTTGAAAAATCCTAAGCATATTCATCAACTAGTGAAATAGAAGCTTTTAATATAGATGTGAGTTAATGTGGAAGGCAAAAGGAAATTTTATTTACACCACTTTAGATATAATTAAAAAATATGTAGAAGCTCACTATCTCTCAACTGCTATTTCCATCAAGTATCAAAATGCTACAAGCAAGCTTTGTTTAAGTTCTTATCATCCTAGAATTGAAAGTGAAATATAGATTCAACTCCCTTGAGAATAGCACATTTATAGGTTTTACAAATCAGGAGCCTTTGAAGATGATTTTTATGTATTTATTTCTTGTGCTAAACTATTTGTTTGAAATAATTTTATAATGTTACAACATAAAGCTTATATGGTTTGTTTTTAATACCCCCATCGATTCTTGGTTAATTTGTAGAGTCTATCTTTATTTTTTATGAAAATGTAATATCTTTCCAATAAATCCTATGGGCCTTCAAATGTAATAAAGCTTCATTTTATTACTTAATAGGACCTTTTTATATACCTCTCTAGAAATATTTAAATTTTCAAACTTTTAACTACACTAAAGGAAGCTCATACAATAGATGACAAACCTCCATGGCTCCAATATTACTATCAGCTATGGCATTCATCATAAGTCTTTTATATGCATTCATTACATTGTCATCTGGTTTTCGTATGTTTACAATCTGAAGTAACATATATTAAAATGATTTTGATTTATTTTCATATTTTGTGGTATAGTTAGCAATGTACTTAACAACGACCTATTTATCAAGAATTGGTTGAAAGCTTGTATTGTCCCTCCATGTTTATAAGACCATTTTATTATGAAGATTGAGTCTACCATCATTTCTTTGTAGTTCATATTTTATCTCATTATTGTTATTTGAATTTTGAAAGAGTTTAGATTGTGCTTGCAATGTCCATGAAGGATTATACTTAAGAACCATTGTAGTTGAAGCAATGTTATTGTATATGAGAAGCAAAAAACATAAATACAAAATCAAAAACATGATATGATGAAATATAAAATAAGAAAATAACATAAATATAGCAAGTACTTGTAAAACTAAACTCCATTCCATCTCTACAAGAATTCTTCTTTTGTATACACTATATGTCTTTCAATAACATTTAATATTTCATCATAATCCATGTCTAAATCTATATATCAAAGTTGGTTATTATCAATCACACATGGATGCATTAGGATGTTATGCCTTAGAAACTATAAAAAAAGAAATGACAAAGATTTAATAATATTGGAGATGCAACAACATTATACTATTACACTAAGCTACTTAAATAATTCAAAGACATAATCAATGGTTGCATGTCAAACCTTACATCATTATTTCTACCATATTCTATATATCTAGAATTCCAAGCATTTGTTAAATAATCAAAAAAAAATTCTTATTTTCTTTACTTCTTCTAGAATATTCCAATCAAGGTTATTTATATTTGGAACTCCTTTCATTCAAAGAAAATCATGGACATGTGGTAATCCACAATGTTGTTGTTCATATCTAGTCCAATAGTCAACCACCTAAAATTATGGTGACAATACTGCTTCTCTAAATGCTAGATGTTGTAGATGCATTAATTTAGTAACTATATGTGGATTTTCAATAATACTATTCATTCCCTAATAATTTTCTTCTAAAGAATTTTTTGGAGGCTATTCAAGCATCAACGTATGTAGTTCTAGCCAATACACATCAATAGCACTAAAAGTGAAGAACATTATTAGAGTACCTAAGTCATTTAGAAAATCAAATAGTTAAGCTCTATATTTTTCCTAGAATGAAGTATTTCCTCTTATATTGATAAAAAATATCATCATTTTATAAATAAATTTATATTTAGAAGAATTTTGTAGTTTCTCTAATGTCTCTTGTATAGTCAGAGGTGCATGGACAATATTCTTTTTGAAGAATACTATTGTTGATTTCTATGCACCATGTCTTATTATCATGTTGTAAATGTAATACCTATAAACATGATTGAATAAATAATTAAGTAATATAAATTACAAAAAGTAATAAAAATTTAGGAATGAAACTCTCAAGCTTATTGTCCTGGAATTGTTTATAAGACAAAATCTAACATGCTTATATTGGATTAGATGCTTTGCATATTCATGTAGCTTGATATCCTTAGCTCTTCTTGTATGGAAGTCACATTTTCCACATAGAAATAATGTAGGAAATTACATTGGAAGTATACCAATTGTGTTGAATTAATTTATTGGAAAATATCAAAAAAAGGTCCTTGTGTTATATCTGAATGTTCCATATTCAGATTCTGTAACCATGCTCTGTTAAATTGAGCTCTTTTCACAACATCAATGGTCAAGATGCAACTGATGACATATGTTCATCAATGGTTTCTTCTTCACCTTTCTCTATGTCAATCACTAGACCAACAACTTATAGTTTTACATTTCCATCCTCTTCAAATAATGGAATGTAAGTCTTGAAGATATTGACATCCACATCTTTAGCAATCTCATCCAAGGCATGCATATCAATTTCAACATCATGACAGTAAGGATCATTTTCTACTTTATATCTTAAAACTTCATACACACATTTTTTATTTATGATGATATTATAGTTAGTTCTCTTTTCATTTCTTCTCCTCAATATTAGCAGTGAAAGCTGATGAATCCTTAAAGAAAATCTTTTCACAATTTCAAATACATCCTATTGAAAACTAATGGCATGTACTTGATACTTAAATTGACCTCCTATACCATGTGTGACTTATAAGATAGGATTAATTCTAAGAATTTCCTCAACTTGGGATAGTTAAAATAAAACTAACGGTTGTGGTTCTGGATCCACATCATTATCTACAAAGAAGCATTTACCCTCTTCCCAAATTTATTTAGAATTCTCATTATCTCTTCTCTCTTACATTTATTGATAGGATTAATTCTATTAATTTCCTCAACTTGGGATAGTTAAAATAAAACTAAAAATTCTAGTTAGATCCACATCATTATCTACAAAGAAGCCTTTAATCTCTTCCCAATTTTATTTAGAATTCTCATTATCTCTTCTCTCTTACATATATTGCACATCAAACCTAGCCTTCCAATTTCCATTTGGATACCCATGTAATTTTCATTACATATATCACAAAATCAAGGAATTATAAAATAGTGAATTTATTATAAGAATCTCATCATATCTTGGAGTATTTCAATGTTTTACTTACAATAGCTAGGATAAGATGTTTGATTATTAGAAATTTTAGAATTTGGTTGTAATTGAGTTGTACTAAGATTACTTTGGTCTTTCTATGATATTTTCTATGCTCATGCCTCATATTCTCTTGTGAATATATTTAGAATTTCTATCTTGAGATCTTGTCTATCTCATTCTCTTTGATGTTTCTTTCTATTGCAAGCTAGCTTACATTTCCATTCTATGTGAATATTTGTTTTATCCTATGAAATAGTAACATGTTTACTTGGATCAATTTCTAATGTAGAACCATAGCCTTATCCACATCTAGAAATCATCCACACTTATCTCCATGTCCATGTACACTTCTCCTTTGAGAATCATTACCTTCTTTAATAAGAACAACTTGTACAATTTCAACACTAAAAAGAACATGATCTTGAGCTAAAACAGTTGAGTTATCAACTAACCGATTCTCACTATAAAATCTATCACTCTAATCATACCCATGTCCATGTTCACATATGCTCTATAAAATAATTTTTAATATTAAATTAATAAATATTTTCATCATTTTGAAAAGTTACTAGTATAAATATTAATAATAATAAGAGATATTGTTAACCTAGTTTTCAATATCTTGACATCATCCACATTCATATCCTTAATGACTATTGCTAGAATTTTTTTGTGTAAGTCAAACCCCATCTATCTAAATCTCATGATTTGAAACAATAGCATTAGGAGCTAATATGGTGGAGTTTTCCTCAATCTAATTTACATTTTCACTATCATACTTTGCACCTTCACCTAAAATGGAATTGATGATAGAAATAAATAGTGCAAGGTGCCTCTAATATATTATGTAGCTTTTTGTTAAATCCATGGTAGAGTTTCCTTTATGACAATAAAATTATTTTACCATGACCAGTAAAGCTCCTTCTTACTATTAAAACAATAAAATTCATTTCATATGACTATTATAGCTCTCCCTCATCATTATGATGATAAAGTAATTTTATCATAACCTAGGAGGTCTTTCTTGGATGGGGTTGGTAATTGGCCTCTTAATCAAACTAATGATGATAAAAGATGGTATGAAGATCTAGATCTTTATTTATTTTCAATTTCTTCAAATCCTCTTTAATTTGTTTTTTTTTTTTGCATTATTTTTAATTTTTCTTTTGGTGACTTTTCTAGAATAATGATATATAAAGCTTTTTTTATAAACTCATTATCTAATCTTCTTTGCACATGCTCAAATCATAAAAGATGACCTTACAACTTACCTAAAATAGAAGCTACTCCAAGTAATATCTATATTATGCAATTCATTGTTTCTAATCACATTCAACATCCATCTATGAAGTCACATTTTTTCCATAGTAACTTGAAGATTGACAAGCTAGCCAAAATTCTAAGGCTAGAATCTTTGTTGTAGGAACATCACCTCATCTATGATTAACCTACTAGTCCTATTGATGGAGAAATGGTTGAAAGTACAAGGAATCATCAAGACAAAAATTAATTAAATTCAAATCCAATAAAGTCCCATTCTTATGGCTATCACTCATAAGCTAAATCATAAATTTTCATTCTAACTTCTAATCTTAAGGTCATGAATGGAAATTTAATGATTACATCAGATTTGAAATCATAAAGTACAAATCATGAGTAGTGTGGATCACAAGGGAGCCTTCACCCAATCTATGATTCTACCTCACTATTTCACAATGTGGCAACCTCAACAACCAGCCTATGGACTCTAATGTTGTATAGTTACCAAAAAGCTTAACAAATCCTCACTTAATAATTCTCCAAGGAATAAAAAATGACTTCAGATTAATGTGGGTTCTCCTAGGTATTGAATCCCTCCCATTTTAGGTAAGGTGCTCCCCATTTTATACTAAGAGCGCTTACATCTTATTTTTGGGAAAATTTAGCTGAATAGATATATCAATTCATATTGGATCGATGCTTATCAATTAGAATCATTGATATGGAAAATTTTACTATGCCATTCAATATGTTATTGATACATATCATTGCCACTATATCCCGTGATAACACAAATTTAACAAAGTGATTAGTACATATCACGTACTATCAACTCACTTCAAGGAGGTCGAATCATCTTTGCCAATCCTACAATCACTAGATGAAATTGAGGCAAAGATTAATAGGATGATAGACTTGGTACATTAAAGATGTGAGATATTCAATATACTTTGATATGATAAAATAATAAAAAATAAAAATTTAAGCTATTTTTATATTAAAATTCAAGAAAATTTTGGGATCATCACATCCACCTTCAAACCCTTGGTTAGTTCCTAGCTAACAAAGGCAAATAATATCTATTAGGCATGCAAATAATATATATATGCTATATTGCCCATTCAAATCACAACATCAACAATCTCATCTCATGCATTACTTCATATGTTATAACCATCACCAAGCCTAAATATAATCACAATATTAAGAAATTTCAATAATTTATTTTGGATCTCTAAAATAATGATTAAAATAAAAAATAAACATTCATTCCAAGGCCTTCACATTGATAATAATTTTCATAACATATAGAGAAATTTAAAGGCCTTCTAACCATCATAAAATCCAATTTTTTTACCCAAGGATCATATATATAGATAAAAAAAATTAAAACATATCTAGGTTCGAATTTTAATACAAAATGATCTCTCTAGTCCCCAAAACAATTAAATAACATAGAAGGATCAAATCTCATATCCTCATTCCACCTCCATATCCTTCTCAAAATATGAGGGTTTAGCTCCCTCATCATCATCCCAAATCTATGGGTGCACATTCTTCTCAATGTCAAAAATCCTCTTGACCATTGTCATGAGGGTAGAACTTACCCTTTCTAACATGGTCAAGATTTTCCTTTGGGTGAACTTCACTTTCTGAAACTATGTCCTCATTTCATCCCATAGTTCCTGCATTTCATTGGTTTGAGATGTCAACATGGAGCCTAGATCATTGGATTCCTTAACAAAAGAAGAAACCTTGGTGCAAATCTTGAGGGACCACACGAAGGTGTCCTTCTTCAGGATAGTAAGGCTCACATTTATGCTTGTTTGGAGCTCTAGCAAATCCAACTTCTGCAAGATTACTAAAATAATAAAAGGAAAACATAATTTGAGTGCATCATCATTGTAATGATATACCATGTACCTAATTGGTAGGTACACAAAGTTAGCTTCCTTAATGAACTTTAGTACCTTCATGACTTGGAGAGTTGGGTCGAGAACATAGGTAGTATGTGTTGATGGTAGGATGTTGGTGATGATTAGGATACTGACGTTTGTTTTCCCTTGTAGCATTTTTTTCCCTACTAAGCCTTACCCTACTAAGTTACAAAAATTTGGGATTTGATATATTCCCCACTATGCATAATGCACATGTAAACTTTGATCTTTCAATAGTTAGTATCTACATTTCTTAGCCATAATAGAGATCTCGACCACTAATGGAAGGTATGTTGGGAAATGATTGATAGGTTAAAGAGTTTTAATTACATATGAATATGAGAGTTGGTAGTCTAATAGAATAATGAAGGAATATAGTAGAAGCTAAAGAAGTGAAATGGTGATATAAAATATGTAATTAAAATAGAAAGGAAAAATAAAGAAAAGAAAAGGACAGCATTCCATGAGGTATGAAGTAACACAATTGTAGAGACTAAATAAACCAAGGAAAATGATTATAAGTGAGGATGTCCATTAACATACTTACTCAAATGAGTCAATTAATTACCTTATAATGTTATATCCTAGTTCCAAAGTGCTGGCCTCCTTAGTGGTAATCATTGCTCCGCCCATAATCACTCAGCTCATAAAAGGGGGTTCATGTGGGATGCTTGGAAGTAAGCTTTTAGCATCACCCCAACTGTAAGTTTCTTGCAAAAGTTTGACCACTTTTCTTCTTTTTTTCTTTTTTTCATTTTTTTCATCAAAACTCTCTTTTTTTTTCAAAACAAAAGATCTATACTTGGTTTGCTTTAATCACGAGGTTCCTATCGGAGCCAATATCATTTTAAATTTGGTTAATTTTATCGATTGCTCACATGGGCACTAACCTTATTTCAAATTGTTAGATGCTTTCACCACTTTCGATGCTACAATACATCTTTTCCCTTGCTAACTATCCAAGTAGGTAACCAATACAAACCATTTTCTTATAAACATTAACTTGTACTTAGCTATTTCACCCTTGACTCATGAGACTTTAAACCCCATGAATGTTGTTTGAAAGAATAAATTTTTTTATGTATAAGTTACTTTTTTATTAATATAAGGCTTACCCTTAGATGGATTTTGGATTTAAATCGACCTATTTCAAGGTTGGGGTAGTTGTCCTTATGCCTTGTATTCTAGATATGATGTAACTAAATTCTTTATAGTCCCTACTAACAACAGGATTTAATATTATCCTCTACATTTTTCAAGGTGAAAGTTGTACACTATTGGTTATCCCTTAATTATTTTACATTATAAAATAGGATAATTGCTTAAGACTACTCTCCATTTCTTTAACATCTACTTCAGCATTTTCATCACATGGTTCCTTTATGGGATAATTCGGATCACTTAATTCTATAAACTTATCTTCCCTAGGTTTGCCTATCTGATGTTGATGATAATGCTTAAGTCTTTGTCCATTTAGTATGAGTGAGGGAGATAGGTCTTTTATGGGTGTAATTAGGACACTGCCATTGCTACAGGGTTGTAATACTAGGTATGGGCCTTCCCATGATGTTGTTAGTTTCCATGGAAGTTTATGTAATCTCATGTTATATAATAATACTTTATCTCCTTCCGAGAAATTTTTTAATATGTATTTTTCATGCATACACTTCATTTGTTTCTTAATTATTCTTTATTTATCAAGTGCATGCATGCGTACTTTGTCAAGTTCATGTAATTGGGTCATTCTAAAGTCTTGATTAATTTCTTCATTAAAACTCTATTGATATGCTAATCTTAAAGATTTGTTTTTTATTTCAATGGGTAATAAACATTATTTGCCATAAATCAAATGATAAGGTGAATATCATAAATTTATTTTATAAGTAATCCTATAGGCCCAAAGTGCATCTTGTAGTTTTCTAGACCAATCTTTCCTGTTAGCATAAATAGTCTTAGTGATGATATTTAGAATGATTCTATTAGCATTTTTCAACTTAACCATTTGTTAGAGGATGATAGGCAATTGCTATTTTGTGTTACATTCCACAAGACTTAAGAAATTTTTCCATTATTTTTTTTTTTTTTTTACAAAATGAGTTTCTTGGCCACTAATAAGTGGTCCGGAGTTCCAAATTGTGTCAAAATGTGCTTTAGGCTCTACCCATTTTTTGGAGTAGCTTTAGCCTCTACCCATTTAATAACATAATCTATACATACTAAAATATATTAGAATCCATTAAAATATAGAAATGGTCTTAAAAAATCTACCTCACACATCAAAAGGTTCAGTTATTAGAATGGGATTAAGTAGCATTTCTTGTCTTCAAGTTATTGCCCCTAAGCATTGAATCTTATCACATCCTTGGACATAGATATCAAATTCACTAAAAATAGTGGGCTAATAAAACCCACTTTGTAGTATTTTTATAGTTCTTATACAACTAGCAAAATGTCCACCTTCAAGGTCATCCTAACACATATGTAGGATTTCTTGTTGTTCCTCTTCTACAACACATCTTATTTCCATGTCATCCTCACATATTCAATAGAGATATGGTTCATTCCAAATGTACATTGAGACACTTTTTAGGAAGGACTTCCTTTCTTCTTGACTCCATTGAGTTGGTGTTTTCATTATAGCTAAGTAATTTCCTATATCTACAAACCATGATTCCTTTTTTACTAAAAAGAGGTTTCATCAAGAAATTTATCATTAAACAACCCTCTTGTCCTATTTTCTTCTAGAGTTTTTAATCTAGAGAGGTTATCTACCACAACATTTTCTCTACCCTGCTTATCTAGAATGTCAAGATCAAATTCTTGAAGTAAAAGACACCACGTCATAATTCTAGCATTTCATATATTTTTATTGGCTAAGAATTTTATGGCTAAATGATCAGTGTATATCCTAGTTTTATATCATATTAAATAATATCTAAACTTATCTAGAGGATACAAAATTCCTAGAAGTTCTTTTTCTATATTTGTATAGTTTACTTGGGCTTGATCCAAACTTTTGGAAATATAGTAAATTACTTTTGGTTTATTTTCTATGTATTGATCCAAAACTACCCTGATAGTAGTATCACACATTGAGTCAAAAGGAAAATCCCAATTAGGTGCATTAAGTACCAAAGTAGTAGTCACTTTGTCCTTAAGTTCAAAAAATGGTTTTTGGTAATCTTCAGTCCATATGAAGGGAACATCTTTCTCTAAAAGTTTATAAGGAGGTTTAGCTTTTGAAAAATCCTTAATGAACCATCTATAATATCAAAAATGACCTAAGAAAGACCAAAATATTCTTAAATTGGTTGGGGCTGGACGTGTAGAGATCACATTAACTTTTTCCACATGCATTTTAATTCCTTTCTTAGAGATTACATATCCTAACACTACACCATTTGTTACCATCAAATGACTTTTTTCCCAACTTAATTTTAAACTTTTATCTATACATCTATCCAAGACATATTCTAATCGATCTAACATTTTTTCATAAGTATCATTGGACAATTAAAAATCATCCATAAATACTTCTATATATTACTCCAACATATCAAAAAAGATAAATATAATTGAACTTTGAAAGGTAGAAAGTGCATTACAAAGATCAAAATGCATACTTCTATAGGTGAAGGTACTATATGGGCATGTGAAAGTTTTTTTACGTTGATCTTCTAGTATAATAGCTACTTGATTGTAACCATGAAACCCATCTAAAAAACAATAATATCCATGCCCTTCTAATATTTCCAAAATTTGGTCTATATAAGGTAGAGGAAATGATCCTTTTTAGTGCTTTGGTTAAGTTTCCTATAGTTTACACAAACTCACCATTTACCTTTCTTTTTTGGTACTACCATGATGGGGATCACCCTTTCACTGTCAATAATTGGATAAATAATTCCTTCTTTCCAAAGTTAGAAAATTTCATCTTTAACGATTTGTTTAAGGGCTAGATTGATTCATATAGGAGGAATTCAAACTAGCTTAGTAATGTCTTCTAAATAAATATGATTTTTACATACGTTAGGTGAAATTCCATGGTTGAGGTCCTCATATCTCCATGCAAATGCCTTGGATTTTATTTTCAAAACTTCAATTAATTTGGTTTCTTCATCATTGAACATTTGAGAATTTATTATTAATGGTTTGTTCTCATCAAGAAAAATGTACTTAAGAGTATTAGATAGTTTCCAAAGTACTAAAAAATTGTTTATTGGTGGTTAAATAGTATTCCCAATACTTCCTAATCCCAAATCCAAAATTTCATCTAAGAAGTTTTGTTGTTCTATTGTTGGAGAGTCTAAGGGTTCCTCAAAATTATTTAGTGCTAATGTTTTCCTATCCATAGACATGGTAGATGTTGGTATGGTATAAAGCATCCTAGATTTCTTAATATCTTGATTTATTCTATCCTCCTTTGCTTTATCAAATATATTAAATGTGAAGGTAATACTGGCAAAGGTTAATTGAAGTTTCCCAATCTACAATTGATTATCGCATTAGCTATTGCTAACCAAAGTATTTCTAATATAACTAAAAAAAATCCATATCTTTTACTTCTAATACAACAAAATCCACAAGGTATTTTTCCTTTTCTACTTCCACTATTAAATCTTCTACTACTCCTATAGATTTAATAGTTAGACCATCAGTGAAGGAAATTGTCATTTTTACTTCCCTAATATTTACCAAGTCCTGCATCTTGGCCATTTCAAGTGGCATGATGTTAATGCTAGCACCTAGATCCAATCCAATAGGGCATTTTTTATGCTTTTTCCATTAATTCTTATAGGAATATTTGGAACTTTCAGTTCTTGATATTTTGGAATTTCATAACTTTTGATAAGTTGAGATAAGTCATCAACCAAATATACTTTTCTAGGGATCTTTTCTTTCCTTCTTTTTGTACATAACTTCTTGAAATATTTGGCATAAATTGGTGTATCCGTTACATCTTGTTCAAGTGGAATATGTAAATATAATTCTCTAAACATTTTTTCAATATATGCCTTAGTGAAAAATCTTCTTGCAACCTTTTAGGAAATGATGGTGAGGTTATTTTCTTATTTAATGATGAGAAAGATGTTGAGTTGTTCTCCCAACCCTTTTTCTATTGGTTTTTTACCTTTGTCCTTGTCTAATACTATTGTTTCATGTGATTGATCCTTCTCTTATGCCTCTTCAAGTTTATCCTTAAATCTAACTTTCTTAATAGATTTAGGTTCTATAGTTTTTCCACTTCTTTTAGTGATAGAATGTAATTACTCTTTGCCTTTTCTTTGATTTGTGGGGTTTGGTTTAGGCTAAGAAGGTTTATCATTTTTAGTTAAGTCTTGAAATATTCTTCTAGTTTTAGCTACAAAATGCCTATTCCCCTTTATGAAAGTTGTTAAAATTTGAGTTAAGAAATCCAATTTCTCATTAACTAGATTTTGAAACGGTCTATAATTATTTTGAGAAATTAATGTTGATTGTTGGTAAAATGGTCTTGGTTGAAATAGTAAAAGAGATTGATTTCTAATTTGTTGAAAAGCTCTTACTGATTCTTGAATTTCTTCATTACAATATATCAAGGTTGGACAAGTTGTGGTGTCATGCTGCTTATTGCCACGTAAATTACTGATTGTTTTTTAATTAATCTTGTTAATTCATCAACCTTTCTATTTAATTGCTTAGTTTGGTTGATTACATCTTGCATGATAGTTGGTTCTAATCAACATTTTCTTTGATCTACTAAAGAGTCAATAATTCTTCCACCTTCTTCTAGTGTCACATTTAAAATATTTCCCCTACAAGAAAAATCTACATTATGTTAACAATGTGGTAATAGCCCCTCTATAAAGATTTGAATTAACTGGTGTACTAGAAATTTATGGTTGGGGTTTTTAAGGCATAGACCTTTAAACCTATCAAAGGCATTTTCATATTCCTCATCTTTCCTTTGTGTAAATCTCATAAGTTGTTTCCTAAGGGTATATAGTCTATCACTGGAGAGAAAGTGTTAAATAAATGTTGCCTTAAATTCATCCCATGATAATATCTAAGTTCATAAGGTTTGGAGCCAAAAATCAACTTTTTCTTTTAAAGTGGATTTGAAAGCTATCATTTTTGTTCTATCCTCCACTTGAGGTGTTAACATAGCTATCGTGGTTTCAAATTCCCTTACATGGATTGTAAGGTCTTCATCAGTAGTCTGTCTTAAAATCATAATGGATCTTAGTATAGAAACAAAGGAAGCCATTGAGGTGAGAGGGGTTTGAAAGTTTATTGTACTTATCAATTGAGTAGCCCCTCCCACACTGGACATGTTACTTAATATTTAACTTAAGTTAGCATATTGAAAACTTGTAATTGTAACTAGATTTGTTGCGTGCATTGTAATGTTCAAGATAGCAAAAAGTGGATTAAATGCTACTAATGTTCCTGGTTCACCTTGGTTGAAAATTTTAGTTGGACTCCTTTCCTTGTTATTAGTTGAAATTCCTTGTTCTATGGAAGTCTCAAGGATTTCAGAAGTTAATGGAATACTATTGAAAGCTTATCCTTTAAATTTGTTCACTTTAAAACTAGGTTTTTCTTATTTTTGTTTTTCTTGAAGTTACTCCAAATTAGTTCCGATATGTTTATAGTAACTTGTAATATTCCTAGAAGGTTAAATTCAAGTTCAATTTTTATGTTTCTTATTAGATGTCATTAAATCTACTAAGCACAATCTTCTTTGGCACACTAATGAGTACTTAATCCAAGAAACTTGCAAACTATTTTTATTACTCCTATAATTATAGCTTTAATTGCAACCTTTTTATAATCCTCTTTGGTTCTAAGGACTAAAGAAACTAACTCTTATGATTTTTCTTGTACTTTTTCCTTAATTTTAATTTTTTTTTCTTTTTGCATGAAAAATGATTAAGGAAAATCATGTCTAAAACTACAAAACAAAAAAGAATGTGAAAGAAAGAATGTATTTCTTTTGTCGAACATTCAATTCTAAATCTAAAAAGAAATCTTGAAAACATACTGAATCCTTGATGAAGATTGACTTTGTTAGCCTCCCTAGAAATAGTGCCAAATTGACAAGCCAATCAAAATTTCAAGGCTAGAATATCTCTGTTGTAGGAACATCACCTCATCTATGACTAACCTAGGAGTCGTATTTGTAGAGAAATGGTTGAAAGCCAAAGAAGCCATTAAGACAAAAAATAATTAAATTCAAATCTAATCAAGTCCCATGCTTATGACTTTCACGCATATGCTAAATCATAAATTTTCATCCTAACTTCTAATCTGAAGTTCAAGAATGGAAATTTAATGATAAAATCAAATTTAAAAATCATAAAGTACAAATCATGAGTAGGGTAAATCATAAGGGAGACCTCACACAATCTATGATTCTACCTTGTTGTTTCACAATGTAGCAACCTCAACAACCCACCTATGGACTCTAATGATCTGTAGCTAGTACAAGGCTCAAAAATCCTCACTTAGTAATCCTTCAAGGAAAAAAATTTACTTCAAATTGACGTGGGTTCTCTTGGGTATTAAATCCCCCCACTTTGGGTGAGGTGCTTCCCATTTTATACTAGGAGAGCTTACATCTTATTTTTGGAAAGACTTAGCTAAATAGAGATATTGATCCATATTGTGGACATCAATATGAATCGATGCTTATCAATTGAAATGAAAATTATCATATTCCTTGATTATTGATCTTCATAACATTTTGTGATATGGATCAATATCTCCATTCTATGGTGAGTTCTAGATTTCCTTCAATCCAATGTTATCAATTTCTATCATAATTGTTGTGGAGATTGACAAAAGTTTGGGTTGATACTAGTCAATTCTAGTGAGATGGATCGATATGTCTACACTTGAAATTTGTCGAAGTCTACTATGCAGTTTGATATGTTATTGATACATATTGTTGCCACTATATCTTACGATAACATATATTTAACAAAGTGACCAATACATATCACATACCATCAAGGAATTTGATATACTTTGATATCATAATATAATAAAAAATAAAAATTTAAGCTATTTTTGCATTAAAACTAACAAAAGTTGGGGGATCATCAAATATAGTAGGCTTGATTATTGTTCTATAAAATTTCCTTTTAGTTTCATTTGAATTCTTTTATTACATAGAACATCACTAGCCTCTTTCTATTATGCCCATATTCATTTAATCCTATTTCTTATATATTTATCAAATTTACCATCTAATTAGAGCATTGGATTTAGGTTGCAGAATTTTTTACATTAAGACTTTTTTATTTTAATTTATCACTTCTATTTTGCTAGTGCATATGTTGTCACTGAAATTGCATGTTATATATTCTATCTTACTTTTACTAATTTTTAAGCCTTCTAATTCTAAATCATGTCTCCACTTCTCCATTTTATAAGTAATACTTTCTCGAGTTGTATCCAACAACATAATATCAGCTACAAAAATCATATATACATGGATTTCATCTTGTATTTCCTTTGTTAATTCAACTATGATAATAACAAATTGAGATAAGCTAAGTGCAAATCCTTGATATGGATCTAGTGTAACTAGAGAATCGGATGTGGTTCACATGTTGTTCTAATTTTACTAAAAGCTACTTCATACATATCTTGAATCACTTTAATATATTTATCATGAATATTTTTTATGACACCCATTCTCGAATATAATGGCAAATGTTAAATATTCATAACATTTGACATTATGCAAAAATAATGCAATAAGAAAAATGTAGAATGAAATGAAAAGAAATATTTATTAATATAGAATAATGTATCTAGGTCATGCTCTAAGGGTTCCTTGGAGCTATCTTCCCTAAACATCTATCCCTTAAGAGGCAATCTAGCATTGCCATCATGGTTAAGCTTGTACCTATCTAGAAGGGATGGCCAGTCACATTTCTATCCTACTTCACCTGACACCTACTCCTTACCATTTTTGGCTCTGCAACTCCATGTTGACATGACCTTTAATTTTCATGTATAAATATCTTAAGTCAAACCTCCAAAGGTCACCTCAAGGAACTAGTGATGTATTTATGGAATATGATAACTAAGTGTTTCACAAAAGAATTAGATAGATCACATCAATAAATCTATATTAAATAAGATGAGATCCTATTCATATAATTCTTATCCAATTCCATGATTAGTTCATCCTTTATTAAGAATATCCTTAAGTGAGATGATAAGGATTATCCCCATAATTTCCTAGATTCATGCTTATCTCTCCAAATCTATTCTTGGGAGATCAAGGCCTATATAATTGTAGTAGCACATATTCATTAGTAAGAGAATTTAAGAGAGTTTCACAAGAGTGTGTTTGGTCTAACTAAGTTCTTTATTTCCTTTTAGCTTAGATCATAGGTCTAGGGCCCTTTAGATTCTTCATTTGATATGAAAGCTAGTTAGTTTAGATTCTTGAAAATAGATCTCTCTAGAGTGATTCAAAATCATGAATCCATCTCTCTCCAAGTTCTTGTCTTCAATAGAAAGAATTATGAGTATTATGAAATTAAGATGTAGACATTTTTTATCTCACAACTTCTGTAGAACTTTGTTGAAAATGGATTCAAAGATATTAACTAAGCAACATTTCAAGCCTTGAAGGAAGAACAAAAGAATGAAGTGAAGGAGCTTCATAAGAAATATGCAAAAGCATTATTCATCATTTAATCTGAATTAGATGTAACAATATTTCCCAAAATTATCATGCATCAAACTAGCAAATCTACATGGAATGCACTAGAGATTGCATTCAAGGGATCATCAAAAGTTCATGTCGTCAAGCTCCAAGTATTAAGGAAAGGTTTTGAATCTTTGCACATGCTAGATTCAAAGAATATTGATCAATCTATTAGACAATTTCAATAAGTTCAAAATAAACTTGCATCTTGTGGAGAAACACTTCAAGAAAGGCATTTTGTTGAAAAGATCCTTCAAAGTATAACCAAACGATATGATCCCATCATCATGGCTATTGAAGACGCAAGATATCCTAATAAGATTATGATGGTGGAGATCATCATAAGCTTGAGGACATATAAGAAAAGGATTACTGATCAAGAGAATTTAATAGCAAATGCTTTTCTAGCAAAATTTCAAAGGATTTCCATACAAAATAAAAATCAATGATCCTCAAACGAATTTTCATTTAGAGGACATGGATGTGATCATGGAAAATCTAGAGGTCATGATTGTGGAAGATCAAATCAAACGAAGAAGGCAAGCATTGTGATTTCTATGATATCAACATCCACAATACTCCAAAATGTTGGTCTAAAAAGAAGTATGAAAAGAAAGGTAAAGCAAAAATTGTAGAACATGAGGAATAACAAAAAGGTGAAATTTTGTTTTATATTGAAAAGGAGGAAGATCAACTCTTGATTTCTACAAAGTTACCAGATGCTATCAACAACAACAATATTTGGTATGTTGATAGTGGATGTAGCAATGGCATGACTGTAAATAAGAAGTTATTCTTAAGGATAGAAAAATATGATGGAAAAGTAACTATAGGTAATGGAAAGAAGTTAATCATTACTAGGATTGGATCTTTTGCCTTCACAACAACTCAAGATAACAAATATGTTATTTCCAAAATCTATTTTATTTAGTATCTTTAAAAGAATTTATTAAGTGTGGGGAAATTATGTCGCAATGGGTGTTGTGTTGAATTTGAAAAGGATGTTTTTAAAATCTCTAAGGCTAATGATGGTAAAGGAATTGCCACTATCCTTGTTAGCAAAAATCAGATGTATAAGCTATAGATGTAGAAGGATGTTCATTGCCTCACTATCACTAAAGACACATAATGGTTATGACATGCTTGGTTAGGACATGTCAACTTTGGATCAATGGACCACATGAAAAAAGGAGAAATTGTATGAAATATGCCAAAATTTTCTTTGCTAGATAATCATGATTTTGGCATATGTCAACTAGAAAAAATTATGAGGTTGCCATTTCCTAGGAAAGAACATAGATCTTAAGAAAAATTAGATCTAGTTCATATGGATTTATGCAATCCCATACAAACATTGAGTCTAGGTAAAAGCCAATATATGTTGATCATAGTGGATGATTTTTCAAGATGTTCTTGGGGTTATTTTATGAAGTTAAAAGATAAAACATTGAATTTTTTTAAAAGAATTGAAGGTTGAGGTAGAAAAAAAAGTGGCAATACAATAAAAATATTCATATATATTATGGTGCTGAATTTTTATCAAATGAATTTGATGAAATTTTCAAGAAAAAAGGGATTATTCATCAAACTACCACATCATTTCCTCCTGAAAAAAATGGAATAACAAAGAGCAAAAATATAACTATTGAAATAGCAAGATGTTTGCTTCAAATGTTAAGTTTAGAAAAAAAAATTTGGATAGAAGCACATGAAACAATAATTTACATCTTAAATAGGATGTCATCAAGGTCAATTCAAGATAAAACACCATATGAATTATGGTATGCTTATCCACCCAATGTGTTCCATTTAAAAGTCTTTGGCTCTCCTTGTTATGTGCACATCCTTGCACAAAATCGATAAAAATTAAATGTGAAAGCTACACCTTGTATTTTCCTTTTATATAATCTAAAATCCAAAGCATATAAGTGCTATGATGTTAAAAATAAAAGAGTGGTTGATTCATGTGACATGAATTTCATGGAGTAAATGCTACAACATTATGAAAACAGGCCCATAATACAAGAAGACAACTTATCTGCACATAAATTAGGACAACATACTAGCAAATTTGCTGCTAATTTTCACAACAAATTTGAAGGCCAACACTAGTCAGTGGAGGGTCCTACCAAAACTAGTAGAATATTTAAAAGGCATGGTAAAGCCATAACTAGATCCATCCAATCTCTTTTGCATCCACAACCATCAAATGCATCACAACCAACTTCATCTGCAACTCAATCTTTACATGGAACTATTGTAAATAATTTCCATACTTCCTTCACTTAAGAAATAGATGCTACACCATGGCAAACATCCCACCATTTTAGATCAAATAATAATATAGTATTTTTGCAAAACTAATATGGCACTCAAGATGTTTTCTCTTCCATCTTATCTATCATAACTAATACAAATTGATGAGTGGTGAGGTACCCCTACACTCAACCATACGAGTGCGAGCGTTACACGCATGATCCGGTCGAATTCCATAGACTAAGTGCCTACATGCCTCATGAAACACTTAAGGTTAATCATTTGTTGTCTTCCCAGACTTACTTGTATTTGTCACGATTGTATGGTTAAGTAAGTCTGAGGTATATGATTTTTATATCTTTTCTGTTTTATCTCCTATGCTAATGAGGTGAAGGGTGAAGAGACTAATTAACTAACTTTAACTAACTAACTAAGCCTTAATTAACCTAGCATCAGCATCCATTCCCACTTACCATTCACACCCTGAACCAATGCAACCTTGATTACCAAACACTATTTGTTACTGGAATCACCAAGCGTAACACACGTGCTCGAAGTGATCGTACTAAATGCACTTAACTATGGGAGAAGGGTTGAGAGAGATTTAATTGACTAATAAAGCATTTAAAGGATGAATAATGAATAACAATAAATAAAGTCCTATTTAGCCTAGTCCATGCACTGCAAGGTTTATCCAAGAAGTTTGTCTTTATTTCCGTACACAAACTTGTGTTCAGGTATAATATTTGCTCGAATAAAGATCCACTCACTTTGGAGCTCCTATTGCAGGCACATGGAAATTATTCTATCTCTAGAGAGGAAAAAATGCTAGAGTTTCGCTACGGTCTATGCCTAAACTTGGAAACAAGGGAGAGTTGCCTCTTATTTATAGATTTGGCGGCACACTGCGATATTGCATACGCGATATTGTGGGGGATGCGATATCACGGTGGATGCGATATCGCGTCCCATCATACCCCCATGACTGAATGAAAACTTGTCCTCAAGTTCCTTACAAAATATTGGGACAGTATGGAATTATTGACTCAAATGGAACTAATGGTGAATGGGATGACATGTGAATGGATCATCATTACAGAACAAGACAAAACTGGTGTTCATGACAACAAGAGTAAACACCTTATACATTTGACATCCGGCCTTATTTGGCAGCTGAGAGAGAGGAGAGAAAAGAGAAGAAGTCTGTTGCTGCCAACACTAAGATTGCACCTTTCATTGTTTATCCATAAGCATGCCATCGATCTTGTTCCTTTCATAGCTACTTTAGAACCGATCCATTCCAAGTGTTCCCTCCAAATCCAATCCATGGTTGTATGATTACCATCTACACACAGAACACAGTCTTATATTAGCAAGGGTAAATGAATCATAATGCAATTGATACTTTTCTTTGGTGAAAGTTCCATTGGCTAAGTTGTGGTATGGCTGATACAAATCTGGAGATATCATAGTGGCTACTGAAGGTGTAGGGTTAGGAGAAAATTGAAAAAATTTGGGTCCGGACCCCCATGATTAAGAGCGAACCTTCGATAGCGATAGAATGGAGAAAGAATAAAGAATAAGAAAGATGGAGAAAAAGACAACTATAACGTTGATGAAATGGATGTCAAGATGGAAATGAACAAAATAAAGTTGATTGCAAAAATGTTAAGGGAAAGAATTTAACTGGTGCACCAAATAGGAATGGTAGTGGGACCTCCCCAAAGCAGGCTCATGCCCTTAATTCCCTAATAAACCCACATTCAAAGAGTTTGTAGGCTCTGGGAATGTCATTTGAAGCAAGAGTTAAAGTCTTAACCACAAGAATTTACCAAAAAGAAAACAATGCGTCAACCAAAATATACACTAATGATTCAACCGGCAATGAGGTGAACAATGGAGAGAAGGATGGAGAGAAGAGAATGGAATGGAATCCCAAGAACAAGGTGGTGTATAGCCCTGTGTATAGTTAATGATTAATGTGACTTAGTAGATCCCATTCCAAGTCCAGCCTCAAACAAACCACATCCATTGACTTTGCATTAATGCATTCGACTAATCCATCCCCTTGAAGTAACAAGAATGCCTTCCCAAAGAGCCACCACCATTCTGATGAAACGAAGGAGGAGAGAATGGGAAGCAAGAAGGGCCTTAGTTAGAGGGAACATTTTTATTTTAGTTCCATAACCAATGCTTGTAGCCCAATTGATTATTTCATCTAAGGGTTGTGCTTTGAATTCTCCCTACTTCTTTTTTTGTTTTATGTGTTTATGCATGAGAATCACACCATGCAAAGACTTTGTTATTTTTATTTGCTCAGCTTCCCGATAATTAAGTAACATCGAAAAAGTAAGAAAACTCAAGAAGAAAACATCCAAGCACCCAAAAGAATGGACAACACAAGTGCATCAAGTTCCCTTGAAGTCACACCCTTTTCAATCCTTGAGTCCTTCCTTATTTTGAGAAATTCCCAGTCACCGATTCGTTGATAGTTCTTAATTAGAAAGGGACTGTACATTTCCAAGCCGAGAGAGACCATAGAAATTTATGGATGTATGAATGAAGTGAACTCATTATCTACCATATCAAAAGAACCATACCTTAGTATCAACATCATAACTTAAAGGTAAAAACCAAACATTAGCAACCAATATAAAAATAGTTCATACCATCATTAAGAACACTTATTGGGTCACAAACTTACAAGATGGATAACACACAAAATAATTAGAAAAGTATGAACGATGTTGTAAAACAAAAATGAGAAAATTTAAAGAAATTTGTAAAACAAAAATGTGTAAAACAAAAACATGTAAAACAAAAACTTAAAAAGAACTGAGGGCCCTGATTTATTAGCACAGGTGGCCATCTCCTCCATGACTGAATGGAAAGGGAGAGATCTGAAATAATGAATGCCTATTTGAATTTTTTAGAAGTGTCCAACTTCTCCCGATTGATGTTTTCAGGTTAAGGGTTGGAAGTTGGCGACGCTCATATTCCAATGTATCTATGCTTTCGTTGTGGATGCAAGTTATTCCCCCAGTTCATTCCATGCATGTTGGTGGACTGCTCTCTTGATCAACTGTCAACCACTGGGTGTTCTCTTATTGTGTGGTTGCTACATACAAGCATCTTTGTATCTAATTTTCTTGGGCACACTAGTTGCATGCAAGAGATGCTGAGCATTCCTCCATGTCATCACCCTTTGAGTCACTGTATGTGATGCATGGAACTTTCTCCTTCTCGATCTTTCCATAAATTGTTACCTTAGATATTTCCAAGGAAAGATCATAGATTCGTAGGCATGTGTCTATTGTACTTAGCCATGCCCTTCCCATTATAATTGGGAAGTCCCCTTTGTTGCTGTTGACTTCTATAACTAGGAAATCAGCTGGGTATGACCAACCACACATAGTGGTAATGATGTTCTCCACCAATCCCAATGGAATGGTGATGGATTGGTTAGCTAGCTCTAGTTGAATATTTCTCTTCTTGAGTGGAGGAAAATTCCAGGCTTGATACATTTCTCTTGAGATTAAATTGACTCCAGAACCTGAGTCAAGAAGAGCCTTATGAGGTTCATTCCCAGCAACTTGGAGGTAGATTAAGGCACTTCCAGGGTCAGATCATTTCCTGGGAAGGTGGCCTACCTTGATCCAGTCAGTAATGGTATGTGTTAACATAACCATGTGCGTTAAGCTCTGTTGTTGATTTGAAGGGAGATCCAAAGCATTATTTGTTGGAGGAGTGTGTACAGAATCAACCTCTTGTGGTTTTGAGAGCTTGTTTGGCCTTTTAGTTCTAAAGAAAGGTCTTCTCTTCTTGCAGTTGTCAGAACCAACAGCGGGTTGAAGGTTTATAGCTCTCGTAGCATTACGTTGCTGTGGTTGAGTGGGGAGTTCCCCTTGCATTGTTGGAGCAAGAGGTAGTGAAACTACCAGCGTAAGAGTGGCGGATGGATTCAGAGGATGGTACTCATGTGGTATGTCTCCTGAAGGAGAAGGAATCCTAAAATACTCCCAAACTTCGTAGTGACGTTGTGAGGTTGCGTGACCCATAGAGTCACTTGGAGAAACCGGTTGCTACACGTAATAGCCATAAGGATTTGGTTGTCAGTAAGGGTATTGTTGCCTAGGCGATGGCACCCCCCATGACTGTGGATGTTGCCACTGCTAATGTTGCCTGATAGGTTGTGGAAGAGTTCCACTTGGATAATATGTTAACGATTGTTGGAACTGCCTTGGGTTACCTTGGGGATAAGGTAACCGACAGGGTGCTTACCGTCTGTTAAGTCTTGGGTTGAGTGCATACATCCCAGACTCTTGTAGATGTGAGATTATTGGGCAACATCCCTTAGGATGGTCATATTGGCAAATCTCACATCCACCATCATTGTCCATGTTAGAATCCACAACCTCATCGATGATAGTTATTTTTCCCTTACCCTTGTCACATGCATGGCCTGAATTTTTCCACTCTTTCTTATCATGGTCACTACTTCATCCCTCCTTAGACTTCTCTACAATTTTTAGGATAGTTTCAATTTTGCTATCTAAAGAGCTCCATATTTCATCTACCTTAGCTGACACTTCTGTTGTTAGCTTTTGAAGCAACAAGGCTTTTCTATTCACCAACTCTTCGAGTGGTGACTCATCCTCTTCATCACAGAATCTTACTCCCCTCTTTCGGAGGGAAGGATCGCGGTTATACTCTTCCGTGCTTTCTCTTTTCCGTAGCTCCCCTTCTATTTTAGCTACTTGCTCCAACAATCTATGAATTTCATAGGATCTAAGTTTAGATAATCTCCCTTGGGCATATGTCCCAAGGGTTCTCCTAGTTTCGTGTCTTAGCCCATCTATGAGGTGGCGTAGTTGATCCCGTTGTGCGTAACCATGGCCTGGGCAACAATGTAGCAATGCGTAATATCATCCCATGGTAGCATCCAAGGGTTCATAAGTACCTTTCTTCCATCCTTGGATCTGCTTACGCAAGTTGGACACTTTGGAGTATGTTTGGTATTTATCGTTAAACAATTATAGCATTGTACTCCACCTCCTAATGGTTTCTGGTTCTAAAGACTAGTACCAGCTTTCTGCTTCCTTCACGAGTGTCCTAGGAAACAACTTTAACTTCTGCCACTCGTTTTCAATATTTTACAAGGTGCAGGCATCGTGGAATGCCTGTAAGTGATTTTGCGGATTAGCATTGTATCCCCCCTCAAATCGTGGGATGTTATTCATATCCAATCTCTTGATCCTAGCATCTTTTTGGTGCCTTGTAGGTATTCCTGCAGCTCCGTAATATCTAACATACTTTAGGTTGCAAGTAGGAGTTCATCATGATCATCTCTCTCATGATGTCTATGATGCCTACGTGGTTCCCTACTTTCCCTTCTTTCATTCCTTGACTCTCTAGAGTGCCCTTGTCCTCGCTCTTGACTCTCTCGTCGAGGTCTCTCATTTTGCTTACCCTTATCCTCATCGTTGTGCTCCCTATGACTGCGTCCTAATGTGGAAGGAGAGGGTGAATGGTATGATGAAGGGGAAGAAGAAGGAGAACCATTTCCATGACGATGTTTCTTACCTTCTCTTCGGTGGCTATGGCCCTGATTGTGATGACAATCTGAATGCCCATCCTTGTCATGTGTTTTTGTTCCCTCAGTGAACACTTGATGTTCATGGGGATCAGAACCAAGGTTATGAATCGTGGAGTGTAATTTCTGATACCCCACCTCCTCACCATTGTTAGGAGGGGGAACATCATTTGATGGAGGACCTATTATAATTGGTTCACCATCTTCAATTTCTCTTAGGACGTGCGGGACCCCTTTGCCCTTCAACAATGTATGGTGGCTCTCCTGCAGCGAGTCCCTTAGACATTGCGCTGCTGTGGGATGGTAATCCCTTATNAAGTCCCTTAGACATTGCGCTGCTGTGGGATGGTAATCCCTTATGTCATAATCTTCCGCAACGTATTCAGTGTATAATTCCATCATGCCTATCTGTGCAAGAGCATGAAGAATCATGTTAGGAACTACCCGATCTAGAGGTAATACTATGTTACCTTGCAAGTCTCTCCAACGCAGTTGTTCATCCTGATGGAGGATAAAGGTAAAATTGGGTATATACTCATCACGATGAGTATATACCACCGGATACTGTTGAGGAACTGGCGGTTCTTGGTTATGTTTTTGGTGCCGCCGACTATCTCTAATGTGATCCCTAGGCGGTGAAGTGCTCTTGTTCGAAGAAGAAGACATTATGTCTTATTTGATGTGCTGATTAACCGTTATATAATTTTTTGTTTAATTAACCCTAATAGTTTGTTTAAGCTCCCAATGATGTTCTACTTAGCACACAAACAACTTAGTCCCCAACAATGGCACCAATGATGAGTGGCAAGGTACCCTTACACTCAACCATACGAATACGAGTGTTACACGTGCGATCTGATCAAACTCCGCAGACTAAGTGCCTACACGCCTCATGGAACACTTAAGGTTAATCATTCATTGTCTTCCCAGACTTACTTGTATTT
>MNCI01010305.1:267445-279535 GCA_015680685.1 Gnetum montanum
AAAATACCAAAAAAATCACATACCTCAGACTTGCTTAACCATACACCGTGACACTTACAAGCAAGCCTGGGAAGACAACGAACGATTAACCCCAAGTGTTTCTTGTGGCGTTAAGGCATTTAGTCTGCGGAGTTTGACCGGATCGCGTGTGTACACTCGTATTCGTATGGTGGAGTGTAGGGGTACCTCGCCACTCATCATAGAGGGACTTAGATAATGAATGGTTCCTTAGGCTTTGAAGGATTGGTATCTCATTGATTGCATTGTGATGTTGAAGCCATTGAAGGGATGATATGTAAGATGAAAGGCTTCTTAAGAATTGCAGGAGGTAATACCTATATGATGAAGGGCTCTCTAGGCTTTGCATCTTGGGGCTACAATGGTACGTTGATGACAAATGATTTCCTAGGAGGGTTAGACCATTTGGTTTCTACGAATGAGGCTATGGTGTAAGAGTTGTTATTGGCACTTGGAGAGTTGGGCTCATTTAATACCAACTCTTTGTGGTCTTTCACCTTCTAGACATCATCCTTTAATGCTAGGCAAAAATTAGCATCATGACCAACCATTTGATGATAATGATAATACCTATCCAGTCTAAAGTACATTGATAGCTTTGGATTGTCTTTGGTAGCTATTGTGGATCTCTAGCTATGTCACAAACATGATCATGTCTCTTATGAGCCTCCTCAAAGAGTTTCTTATGTTGTATATGGTTATTTTTAAGCAACTTTTCTAAGAGCTTAGAAGGCTTCATGGGCAACCTTGTGTACTTAGATCTATCCTTCTACCTAAATTTTGGTTTTGTTTGATTTGGAACATAGGAAGTGGATAGTTTGAATGAGTCAAAAGATGTGTTGTGTAATGGTGATTCCCATCTCTCTTATTGTTTTAAGTCTTTTGCTACTATGGCCATAGTTGTATGTTCTTACTTGGTTTTATTGCTATCCTTCCTCACATGTTGATTTTTATAAGCCATGTAGGCCAGATCATTGCTTCTCTTAGCTACTTCCTCAATGTTCTTAATTTGTAAGAAGGCTTGGCTTAGTGACCAAGGCTCTAGGTAGTAAAGCTTTGACTTGATAAAGTCATTTATTGCTCCCTTGTAGATGGCTAAGAGGTGAGTTTTAGCAATAGGCTTTCAAATCTTAGTAAGTGTTCAGTTCCACCTTTGAATGAACCTTTTGACTGGTTCAAGTGGCCCCTGCCTCACCTTCATTAGTTGATCCAATGTGGCATCCAACTTCAANGCAGGGGCCACTTGAACCAGTCAAAAGGTTCATTCAAAGGTGGAACTGAACACTTACTAAGATTTGAAAGCCTATTGCTAAAACTCACCTCTTAGCCATCTACAAGGGAGCAATAAATGACTTTATCAAGTCAAAGCTTTACTACCTAGAGCCTTGGTCACTAAGCCAAGCCTTCTTACAAATTAAGAACATTGAGGAAGTAGCTAAGAGAAGCAATGATCTGGCCTACATGGCTTATAAAAATCAACATGTGAGGAAGGATAGCAATAAAACCAAGTAAGAACATACAACTATGGCCATAGTAGCAAAAGACTTAAAACAATAAGAGAGATGGGAATCACCATTACACAACACATCTTTTGACTCATTCAAACTATCCACTTCCTATGTTCCAAATCAAACAAAACCAAAATNGCAGTGCTTATGTTGATGGTTGAGAAGGAAGTTGTGAGGCTTGAGGTTGTACAATTAACATTAGCATAGAGGGAAGAGGTTTTGTGGCCTCCATCGTAGGTGGGTTAAACAAAAAAAAAAGACATTTGAGTTGGGATGTGTGTTATGAAGGGAGAAAAAAGAGTATGAGAGGCTTGTGTTTCTTAGGATCCCAATGAGGATCTCGCTGGTATGACAAAGGAAGATGGTGAGCTAGACATCACCAGGTTGAATAGCGTGAGGTTGTGTGGCAAAGAACATCAATAAGAATAAGGAGGTGGATTGAGGCATGTATTGTGTCTAGTGTGTGGCAATAATGGGTGTGAGTAACATGTCCCATCGATGTGGTAAGAGACATAGAGCTAGATGTAATGGTTTGGAGAACCAAAGATTGGAAAAGACTTTCAATGAAGGTTTCTGGCTCCTATTTCGCCTCAAACTCATCTTCCTCTTCTTGGTGGTCCTCTAAGCTAATATCCTCACTAAACTCATCAACCTCTATGAGAGTTGTATGAGCATTTCTACATAAAAGTCAGTAACAGGGATTTGATCATAAAAATATGGGATGTATTCTTTCCCATCCTATTGTATGATTTCAAACTAGTTCTTAGCATTAGATTAGGAGCATGGTATTAGGAGTTTGGCTTGTATCTTAGCATACAAGAAGTTGTAGAACTCCTCATTAATGACCATGAAATCCAAGTTTTTACCTCCCTGCCTAAGTGACTATCTTCCTTCTATGACCAAAAGGTCTTTAGAATCATAGACCTGAACTGCATCTTGGTTGGATGCCATATTTGTCTAGTTAAGGGGTAGGATAGTTGATCTGCTAAAAGACATTACCAAAAGATGTTGTTTTGACCTCTTACTATTTTTAGCAAAAATTTTATCAAGTTGAATTTTCTAATGGTGCAATTAGCTATAAATGGAAACAACTATGGACACTGCTATGGTAGTGCAAGTGGTAATAGGGGGTATACCCTACACATGAGAAAAAATGTAGCAATTTTGTGTTAAAAAGTCCAACTATGCTAGCCTTGCCAGTAGGAGCTATGCTAGAGGGGGGTAAGGAGATAAGGTACCAACAATTATCCTACCCACTTGCACTATGTTGGGGTTCCCCACTCTTGGCCAAAACAATGTTGTTTTTTGAAAAAAGCATATGTGAAATTTTGTCTTCTAATCTTTATTTGAATTTTGTATCAACTTGAACATGGCTTCTTTGTAGAAGATCATGTAGCCATTCATGTTATGATTTTGAAAATAGGCTAGTCTATATGGCTCAAATAAAGAACCACCACATGAACCTTTTTTTTTTTTTTGTAGATACCTTTTATATCATAACTTTTTCAAATTGGATTGGAATTGGTATAAAAACTCCCAAGGTAGAACTTCTTGTAGACACAACACATTTGCATCTGAACTTTGTAATTCTATAAGGATGCATGAGTGTCAATACTTATCCTAGTCTAAGGTTCAAGGTAGCCATGACAAATGTTATCTTTCATTAGCTAGAAACCTTGCAACCACATTGTACATTGCAACCTCATGCATGGATTCTCTCCTAGCTTGTTCCTTCTCACAAGTATCATATGCCTTGTCAGGACAAGGTTATGATTCTCCATGATGGTTAATTTTTGTTACATTATCTAAATGT
Organism: Gnetum montanum; assembly: GCA_015680685.1. NCBI lineage: Eukaryota > Viridiplantae > Streptophyta > Gnetopsida > Gnetales > Gnetaceae > Gnetum > Gnetum montanum. The sequence continues at coordinate 270,785 of MNCI01010305.1, forward strand.
TGCAAGGTTGGTATACACCTTCCTTGTATTTTTGGTATACCAACTAATTTCCCAACTAGTTGGATCATCAGGTTGGTATGGATTTTCTACGCTTCCTAGACTCTTAATGAGCTTCCTACCTTCCTTAGGATACTAACTTTAGTAATGTAACTAACAATACACTAGGTACTAATGACCTACATCTAACTATGTGCATGAGTTAACCATCTAACCCTAAAGCCCAAGATTTCCAAAAAGAGGAAAGATTATTAGTCCTAATCATTAATTTGCTAGGCTTGGTTAGTTGATCTAGGTTATGGTTTACTAATACATGATTTAAACCATCATCTAATTATTAGCTATTCATTAATATTAGTGAAAACTATTCATATATTAAGAACATTCATTAATTTCTGAGTTATGCCAAATTAGGTTTTTGAAGCTCTTAAGGCATGGTTTAAGGGCAAGAATTAAAAACTAAATTTTGGAGTTCCTTAGGATAAATTTAACTTTGACATGGCATATGGAAGTTTCAAATATGCTAGAAATAATTGTTCATTCTAAAAAATATTTTAAAATTAAAAATTATGGGCTTCCAAAATTTGGAGTTTGGACATGAATTTTGAGACTTCTTGAAAACTTTCTAAGAAATCACCCATCCCAATTTTACTCCATGATGAGCATACTTAATAGAAATTATTTATTTCATTTTCTATTAAACCATTTGGTTAAATTTGACCATGTTTAAATATTTAAATTTGAATTTTCAAAATTCAAATTTAAAAATCTGAATATTTCCATTAGTTGACAAACTTTTTCATGTCAACTATAGGCATTGGTCAGTAGGGACTTGTAGCCTTCCTGCTTATCAATTTGTAGGAATTGAAAATTTCCATGGTGTTTAAAGATACTACTATTTTAAAAATTTTAGTGGACTTTTTAGCAAGGGTCTTGGTGGTGAGTATGACATAGAATAACAATGGTAAAGATGGTGACAGACAAAATGACAACAGATAGTAGCACACAAGTGGCAAAAGAGGATAATGGAAAATGGGTGTGGGACAGTAGAAAGTGACAATAGGTAATAATGAACAATGCATGAGGGAAGGTGATAACAAATAGCTACTATGAGTGGTGGTGTTAGAATGGTGATCACGATTGCAAAGGAGAACATGGTTGATGCTAGGGGCATGGGGGAGAAGGTCTTTTGGGTATGACTATCCCTATTATAGCCTTACTACGATGTGGTTGGGCCTATGCCACAGCGTGCAACCCTTAGTGAACCTAGGTGGCACCTTGTAGGGACCCTAAGATCCTAGGTGGGCTAACATAACCTCCCAAATTTTTTTAATTTAAAATATGATTTATATACACACACACACAAACATAATTGAGTAACTTGGCTTGGTGGCAAGCTAAGCAAGACTTAAGAGTTAGGTTTGGTAGCTAGGAGGTTGTAAGTATAATTCCTTTCCTCAAAATTAAATTGTATTTTTTTAACTTTATAAAATTATAAAATTTTCAAATTTCATTAAGGCACATATTATGACAAACTTAAAATAATAATAACTCCTAAACTATAAGTTCGATCAAGAGCAAATTAGTACTATTGGAATCATCTTGTTAAGCACTACATGTTAGACATGAATTTGGGGTAAAATTATTAAGTTTAATTTTAATGGTTTTAAAAGATCAAAATTACCTTTTCTTGCTAAATTAACCTTAGAAGCCAACATATGAGCTGACATGGGGACTTCTATGTAACTTAATTTTGATTACAAATGAAAAAGCAGACTTTGCAATAAAATAAGGATTATCAAGTTCAGGTTGACTAGCTCTAAGGAAAAGGTTAATAGGGTAGAACATCATGATATTATCTAATGAGTGTGACTTCCCTATCAACCCCCTTGGTAAGTTCTCTTACTTGTTAAGTAGAGGGGATCTCTAAATAGCTTGAATTCCTTATGTTCATCAACACTTGGGATAAGGTTATCTAATATTAGGCTATTAGGTTTGGATGTTTAGGAAAGGTAAGAATCATAGTGAGGTGATGTTCGAGGAACTTTAGCTTTGGATTGCTAGCCTTATGAAAAAAATCTAAAGATTATCTTAGATAACCAAGGAAAAATCTACATTACTAGGAGATGGGTAACAATTACCTAGAGCAATGTTAGCCATGTCTCATCAAAGTTTCCTACAGTTGATGAACATTATTGTTGTGTGGTCAAGACTCTCAAAACTCTAGTCATGCATATCCATGGAAATCATTGGAAAGGCATCCTCTTAAGAAGAATAGTTCATCTTGAATTCAATGAGCATTCAATGATGGCTTATGGTCCTCCCTAGATCATGACTCATGGTTCATCATTGTATTATAGTTAGCCCTTGATTTTGATTAACCCTGGGTCATTATTTGCTCTAATACCAATTGTGACATCCCATTTGTGGATGTCATGGAAAATATCAAATATTTGTAATATTGAGCATTATGCAAAAAGAATGCGATAAGAAAACTTTATTGATGTAAAATAATGTATCTAGGTTATGCTCTGAGGGTTCCTTGGGATTGTCTTCCTTTGGAATCTATCCCTTAAAGGAAATCTAGCATTGACTCTATAGTTAGGCCTCTACCTAGCTAGAAGAAACAGTCATTCATCTTCATAATTGACTTTACCCAGCACTTGTTACTTGTCATAGTTGGCTCCACAACTCCATATTGGCATAACCTCTAATTTTCTAGTATAAATACCTTAGGTAAAATCCCCAAAGGCTACCTCAAGAGATATGCACATTATTACAAAGTCTTATTACTACTTGCTCCTTCAAGTCTTATTATATTAATTGCATCATTTGTTACAAAACAACACCATCTTTGTTATGAAAGAGCTTCATTTAGAGATGGGAACATGATCTTTTTCTCCACAAGGCCTACCAAATAATATTTCTAGGCAATCTATCATATGATTTTTCCAAGTTAATGTAGATCATATGTAGATTTTCTTTATGTTTTTTCAATTTCTCCATGACTTATCATATTAAAAAATAGCCTCTATATTGAATCTCCCTAGCATAAATCCAAATTTTTTTGGATACTATTAATTTAAGTATAATACACTACTTTATGACTCTCAAAAAGCTTCATAGTATGTCTCATTAACTTGATTTCTCTATAGTTTGCATAATTTTACATATCTCCTTTATTTTTTAAAATAGGAACAACAATGTTTTTTCTCCAATTATTAAACATTTCTCCATCCTACAACATTTTGTTAAATAATTGTGTTAGCCATAAAAATTTGATGCTTTCTAAGCTTGTATAGGAATGTTATCTTGTCTAACATATTTTTCATTTTGATGAGGCTATCTTCACCTTAGAAGGAAAATTCATTAGCCAAATCAAAATTTGGTTCTTCTTCTTGAATGTCTTCTCTTGAAAATTATTCATTTAATAATTCTTAAAAATAGTATTTCTACATGTCCAAAATTCTATTTCCTTTTATCAAAACTTTTTCCATCTAACTCCTTCATGCATTTGATATTATCAATATTCTTATATTTCATGTTTCTAATTTTTGCCAATGTGTACATGTATTTTGTCCTTCATTTATTTCTAATTTCTCATTGAAGCTATCTAAGGCTTTGTGTTTGGCTTTGGCTACTACTACTTTTGGCTTCTTTTTGTCGATTTGTATATTAGCTTATTTTCTTAGTTTCTACTTTGCTACCATTCCTAAAAGCATTTTTTCTTAGTTTTTTTCTTAGTTTGGATAGCATGTTGCACTTTATCACTCCGTTGCCATATCTCTTTTGGAGTGTATTTTTTTACCTTTGTGTCACCTAGGATATTATTTCCACATGAAATACTTATATTTAGGAAGACAAGAAAGCTTTCAAAAATGTCTAAATCTACTATTTCATTACTTTTCTAAATCATCAAGTGATCAAAAATTATTGCATATAACAATAGAAACTCTTAAGTTTAGAAAAGAGCATGCTTTACAAGTGTTATAAGGAGAGGGAGGAGCCATCCATCCACTTAAGACCATCAAACATAAATTCAAAGATGGCTAAAAAGTAATATAATCTTCAAGCTACTAAATGATACTAAAGAAAGTATTTCTCATGCAGTTAAAAACACTATAGGTACCTTTAAACTTAGGCCAAGTTATCCATTAAGTTTGTGAGCATAGTGAGGATATAGAAATAGCACCTTGTTAAAACCAACAAAAAGTTAATCAAGTTCTTACAATAGCAAGAGGTAGACCATCAATAGGTAACCACCAAGGAGAGCTATTATCTATAGCATTGAAGGGAGTTGTGATTTTGTTGAAATGCTATAACTTACTAATATGTTTCCTAGAGGTAAGACTTTTGATTTGAAAGTTCCAACTTGTGGGTTTGATTATGGTGGGCAATATTGTGTTATAGAGTTCTAATTGGACTATGAATCTTAGGGTATACCTATATGACAAATATTTTTCAAGGTTTTAGCACCCACCTACCACAAGCCTCTCCCAACCTCCAAATGCATAAAAAAAATCTTGTGGTAAAATAAAAGTAGGATATAAGAGCCAATTATGAATAGAGGTGCCTTACCAAACAAATTTTATCTAGAAAACACATGTTCAAGTCTCCTAAAAAAATAATCATCCAAACACTATTATAATCAAAAGAGCTAGAAACCCATTTGGCATCCAAAGCTAGACATTGAGTATAAGTGTTAAGAGATCCAATTTTCTTTCCTTTATTGGTTGAGTACAAAAATGCCAAGCAAGCCTTCAAAAGCCTTTCTTTTTATCACTACTACCCCACAAAAACATCTTGATGAGTTTTTTCAACTTAACATAAGAAGATCTTGTAAGAGATCAACAAGATGAATAATAAACATGAGTGGCAAATAATATAGATTTGTAAACTAAATATTTACCTACCATAGTAAGCTTTTTTCTTTCCATTTACTAATTTTATTTTTCATTTTCTGCTAAGTAAAATCCCAAAGACTTAATGATGTACCTCAAAAGGAAAAGGTAATGCCTAGTACTCTAAAGACATAATATTGGTAATAATTCTCCATTCCTTATTGTGTAATAAAGAGTAGTCATCTTGGTTACTAAAAATACAGGACTTTTGCTAGTTTATTTTTGACTTAGATAACTTACAATATTTATTAATATGCTCGACTAAATGTATTAGAGAAAGTTGCTCATTCTTCACCATAAAAAAAGAGTCATCGATAAAGTGCATATTTAGGAGTTGGTTCTGACACCCATAAATAATAATACCATTAATCAAACCATGTTTCTTGTCATAATGAAAGGCATGAGAAAGAAAATCAGCAGCAAGTATAAACAAATAAGGAGCTAGAAGGCAACCTTACTTGATAGATGTGTTAATAAAAAGAATCATCATCCAAATGCTCAATACTCATCCTACTAAGATGAGGTCCTAGGAGTGCCAATAAATGAATAAAAGCCTAACCTCTTTTAAGTAGTTGTTCATAGGCTTGAACCCAAGTCTTACAACTTGAGAAACAAGTAGCTTACCATCACTCCAATTGGTGGTCACTAGGATGATGATAATGAATTATAAATATCATTTGTAGCCATTAAAATTATGCCAAACTAAACATAAATCTAGAATGAGCAACTATTTCTATCAACAGGTGGAGTAATACCTAGGGGCTTAGGACATGCCCCTAAGTTGGCAACATAGCAAGTGATGCTAGCTTTGAACCTAGGATCCTCAAGTACAAACACTATGTAAGCTAACTATTTGACCAACGTTAAGTACTCCCTATTTCCATTGGTTTTAAAGATTGAGTATTCAAATTATAGAGATTAGATATTTACATCTCCACAAAATTATTTCAATTCTTGAGTGAATGAGTAAGGTCAAATCATGTTGTACTTATTTTATCTCTTATAATTTTAAAATGACTGTCTATAGTGATAGCTAGTTTAAATGGTTAGCTCATTATTATGTAAGGCAAGATGTTATTTGCCCCACACTTGAGGCATCATTATCTTCCTATATAATTCTTCCAATCTATCATGTTGGTTGTATGTTTTGAGATATACTTATAGTCAAGTACTCTTTATTTCCATTGTTTTTAAAATTTATTATTTAAATGATAGAGATTAAGTATTTACACCTCCAAACTACACAAATGTTGATACCAAGCCCACATAAGAAATGAGAAGGGTTAGTGTCAGGTTGGCAATCGATTGTAAAACCTTAGCAAATCTTATGGATGAGTTTCTTTTTCAGATTTTGCAAATGCTAAGGCATTCCCTAGATGCGATGTGCAATAGTTACAGAGCCAAAAATGATTTGAAAAAACAAAGATCTAGTTCTTCATATAGGCAAATGGCCAAAAAGATCTAGTTCTCATGGAGCCAACCCCATTTTGTTGGAACAAGGCTAAGATAATGAGATGATTAAGTATTTACAACGCCACAAAACTAGTTTAATTCTCTAATGAATGAGTAAACTCAATCATGCTTACCTTATATGTAGTTTTAAAAGCAATAGAATTGTATCAATGTATCATATACTCAACCTACATTTCAAGATTTTTATCTAGGGGTATTTGTTGTTGTTGAGGTAACCTTAAGAAGCTTTTCAAAACTTAAATTAAATTCCATTTTATTACCAAAGCCATTAGAAGTAATTTAGTAAATTTGAAACTTCAAAATACCTACCTTGGCGAGAAAAAAATTAAACTGCAAACCACTTATGAAAATACCTATTTTCATGAAAAATATCAGAGCCTATTTTCTGAAAGAATTGGTAGTCTATTTTTTCACAGGGAAAATCAAACAATATGTAGATGGTTTTCTCACGGTGAGCAACCGCTGAAATTTTAAGCCATCTGGAGGGTTGACAAACAAAAAATCACTCCAACAAACAGGGACACACTCACTCACCTTCGTCTAATATTGACATGTCAAATAAGTCAGCAGGAACGCAACGGTAACTGAAAATGAAACCGAAACTCAGTTTTCACGTGCACTGACACACACCCTTGGAGCCTTGCATCTGTTAGATCTAAGGCTCTTCTTGAATCCATCGACCACAGCAATTTAACAACACCTTCTCCGCAAATATTTTAATTCATAACTCGAGATTCAACTCAAACCAAACTGTAACTTGGATTTCATGCCAAAACCCTTACCTTTAAGAAAGAAAATGATGCTTTGATTTTCATTTCTTGAGAACCAGAGGGAGAACAACGACGAGGATGATGATGAGCAGGATTATAATGGCGATGCAGGTCCACTTGCGGGAGTTGCGTTGCAGGAGTTTGGCCTGGCTGAGTTTGACGGTGCCTTCGTGGACGAAGGAGGAGGCTTTGCCGACGTGCGCTTCGATGTCGTCCAGCTGCTCGCCCTGGGCCTGCACCAGCACTGCCATGTCCAGAAACAGCTGGTGAAGCTCCACCAGACTCCGTTCCATATCTCGAGCAGCAGAATGACGCTCCTGGATCTCCGAAAGGACATCCACAACGTGACCTCGCCCTTGCATCTGAATCGCTTTGTGCAACAAATCCTCCGCTTCGCCGGATTCCACGATCCGCTCGATTGTCGCTTCGTCTGCCTCCTCTCCCGTGAGCGTGAAGTATCTGCGCCGGATCGTGTCTTGATATTCCGCCTTGATGCTCTGCCGAAGGTTCTGGAACTCCGCCATGAGCTTCATCAGCGAGCTGCGCAGGCCGGCGGTCGTGGCGGTTCGCGTTCTGTCGGTTGAGCTTCCGGCCTCGCAGCCGGGCTGCAGGCGGCTCCGAGCGTTGTCGCGGTCCAGAGCTTCGAGATTTGCTTTGATGCTGCGAACGTCGCGGAGGACGCTCTGCGCCTCGCGTTCCATGCGCCGGCGAAGGTCCTTGAGGGCCGCGGCGCGCGTCACGGCTTTGCCTTCCTCGTGCGCGCCACGGATCCGCTCCAGCGTGAGCCGCGACGCCTCCATTTCGGCTCCAATGCCGCTCACATGCGCAAAGAACGCCTCCAGATTCTCATTAACCACGTTGCCGCCGCTCCTGAGCGCTTCGGCCTCGCCGGGCTCCGCCACGTCGCCGACGTTGAGCAACCTCTCCGCCGGCGTCGCCGCCGACTTCCTTCCCGAGAACGCTCGAGACAGTAGATCGTTCATCGTTTCCTGCGAAGGATCGGCTTGCAGGTTCGCCTGGATGCTATCCTCCGGATTCAGGGAGAGCAAATTGATGAAATATGTGAATCTCGCCTGAAATTGATGAAATTTGTGAGTCTCGCCGCGATCTGGTTCGCTTGGATTCTTTGTTTAGGTTTCACCGAGAGCAAATTGAGGAATTTGTGAATCTCGCCTGAATTTGTTGAAATTTGTGAAATCTCGCCTCGATCTGGTTCGCTCTGCTGCATTGGAGCAGAAAGCAAATGTTCGCGAATGACACAGGGTATTATTGTTGCCGTTCAACGTGCACAAAGATTAACGATATCGTCAACGTTAGCGAGGCATTTGAGATGAATGTGTATCTCTATTAGAACCAGCGTTGGGGAAAGTAAGTAAGAAAGCTAGAATATTTGGCATACGGATGTGTTCTGTAGTATATCGATACATATAGTTGCGAACTACTTCAAATACAAAGCGGTAAGACTGATCTATTCGAGCTTCTCGCCGCCTGCTAATCATGGAAAACCTGCATCCTACACCGATAAAAATTGGCAATTCATCCATGACCGCAGTAGAAGGGCAACATCATTATCATCTTTATCCTAGCCTTATCCAATTGCACGATGCCAA
>MNCI01010305.1:298444-382013 GCA_015680685.1 Gnetum montanum
TAATCGTTACTGGGATCACCACACGTAACGCAAGTGCTTGGGGTGGTCGTACTGAGGCACCTATTTAGCTTAAGTATGATAAGCAGCCGATTCCTTAGCTAGCCATACACACCCGTGGATGCTCGTAGCCAAGTCGTACTTATCACACGTTCTAGCCTAGCGATGAGTAGCCGATTCCTTAACTAGCCGTACACATTGGACTACCAGTGGGATTACCAAGCACAGATCCTAGAATACGCTACTGGGTTACCAAGCAGCCAATGCTCATAGTTAAGTTGTACCCACGCGTTGCGACAAGCAGCCGATTCCTTGATTAGCCGTACACATCCGTAGATGCTCGTAATCAAGTGGTACTTGTGCGCACTAGAAAAGCAGTAAATAAATAACAATAAAAAAACCATGTACTACAAGGTTTATCCAATCAAGTTCGTATTTATTGCCGTACACAACTTGGGTTCAGGTTACAAGCTGCTCGAATAAAGAGCCGTTCACTCTAGGACTCCTATTGCGGGCGCATGGGAAAAATTCTAACTCTGGAGTGATCAATCTGCCAGAGCTTCGCTACTTCTAGCTAGGATTGGGAAATGAGGGGAGTGCCACCTCTTATTTATAGATATGGCGGCAGACCGCGATATCGCGTACGCAATATCATAGGGAAAGACGCGATATTATGACGGCCGCAATATCGCGTACGCGATATCGAGGGCGGCCGCAATATCGCGTACGCGATATCGCGGCACTGTGCATGTCGCGTCTCATCAGCTATAAAGACTACCTCATTGCTCATCATTGGTGCCATTGTCGAGGATTAGTGTGATGAGCTCTTCTACAACTAGATCAGTTATGTAATTGGTTTATTACCGCATCTATGACTCACCTAAATGTCACACTCTTAGAGAAAAGCCTAGGAAGTTACTTAAGTACCAAGAAATAATAGGAAACTCAGGAGTTTATTACTTCTTCCCGTGACATTCCAACTTCTCCCTTAATCAAAATCTATCATATATTGATCACAAGAACATCCAAAGAATATTCTCACTTTCTAATTTAAAGCAAAAACACATAAAGGACTCCACATTCTCTTTCATTAAGAATAAAAAGAAAATTTGTACAAACTTCATAGCCTCAACCCATACAAAGATAATGAGAGAAGCTTTGTGCATAGATTAGACCCCTTAACTCACCTAAATGTTAAGAATTCCCAAATCTATTAATACAAATGAAATGAAAATAGGAATACAAAGATACAATGAGAAATGGAAGAAATCAGTAGTTTTCTTAAAGAAAATAAACAATCGGATAGCAAACAAGCATGGATCTTAGACTATCCTCTTCAAAAGTTAGGAAGAACAAGGTCCAACACCTCTATTTATACAAATTTTAAATACATTTAGGAGGGGAAAGTGGCTAACAATGGGCCTAAAAAATTTTCATCTTGTAGATAAGATGGCCTCAAAATGTTCATCATCAAGGAGGATGCCTTCTAAGCCTTTGTTGTTGAAATTTCCCTCCAAATTTCATGTGATAATGGTAGGTGTAGACTTTTTCTTTCTGTGTGGTGGATTTGATGGGGATTATTCATAGTTAACATTAATCAATTATAACTTTCACATTCAAAATTTAATTTACACTAATAAGAGTAAAAATTAGTTAATTCAAATATTTTGTACATGATGGTGTCATTAACTTTTTCATGTGAGAGCCTTAAATACCTATTTTTGGCCCTACAAAATAAGACATACACAAATATTATTAACGAGATATAACATAATATAAATGATAAAAATATATTAACATATATTTATTAGCGATCTAATATAAATTCCAATTATTAGAAAATATTATTTATTTTAAGTGCTCATCATATGTCTTAATTATAGCTAACCATATAAACTAAGAGTTATTACAAGTGTAATGGAAAAGATAACAACTTGTAATCTAACTCTTAATAATCTAGATTCCCCACTAGTCCAATTCATAGATTATAATTAGGTTACTCCAAAATGCATGTGATTTTTATTGTTGGGTATAGGGACTATATCATCACTGATCATTGGTGTTGTTACTAGGGATTGGTGCTAATGTTCTAAATTAGTAAGCATTATATACAATCATTGTTAAATGGTTCAAGATTTATCTTTTAAGTATATTAATATTTTATTAAGTACATATACTAATTTAAAATGTCTTCTTCTTATAGGAACCATTAACCATTTGTTGATATTTCCACAAGAGAAAATGATAGAACCAACCAAAACAAGGACATGGTCTATCAAGTTAAAGTTATCTACTGACATATAGATTTTTATTATTCAAATTTGCCTTTTTCTTTCACCAAGAAGAATAAATGAGATGGAAAAATATAGAAGGTAATATTATGTTGCTACTTGATCATGTAATCCCATCAATGATCATGGTTACATTGATAAGGGTTCATACTCTACATCAAGCAAGGTTGTTTATATCCCAACCATGCATCAAAAGGAGAGCTACATCAAGCAACTTGATATAAATAACCTTTCTAAATTTGAGAGAGGCTGCAACACATATTCACAACATCATTTGCAATTCCTCCATGATTCTTGCATCTTACAAAACATAGAGAATGATTGATAAAATTTCAAATTATTCCTTAGAATATTTATTAAAGAAGCAAAGAGTTAGTATTGATTCTTGAAACCAAAATCTATTAGAAGGTGTAGTATGATGCTGAAATTGTTTAATGAAAAATACCAAATATACTCTATAGTATCCAATTTGAGAAAGAAAATTCAAGGTTGGATATAGGATTACCATGATTCCATTGATGTAACCTTGGGTAGGTATTATTCCTTGTTGCATAGGTATCCACATCATGGCTATTCTCAAAGGGATTAGTTGAGGCACATCATAGATAAGATAATGAACCAAACAAGAAACAAATTTGGGATATATGCCCAAGGGAACCTTTTAGAGATGAGGTTCCATCATATTGAAAGACTAATTAACCAAGATACTAAAGACAAAGGAGAGTTAAGAAAGAAAGAAAGTGCCAATGAGCATAACAAGGATTCATCCCTTCATAAGAAGTATATTTATGTACTTGATAGAGAAGGGAAGATGAGGAACCAATGGAGTAGGTGATTCAACAAAAGACCTTACCAATACAAAAATCTATTTTAAACATTGTGTCAAAGGTGAAGAAAATGTCAAATTCTATTAATGAAAAATTTACAACTATACTCAAAATATTGTAGAAAAAAAATAAAGCAAGTACTTATACAAGATAAGAACAAGAAAAAAAAAGAAATAGGAAAGAACATATATAGGTAGAAAGGCAAAGCTGCTATAATAGAGGATGTTCTTGATGATGAAGGATGTGACTTGTACCAATATGAATATCATAAGCAATGTTTTCCCATCATTGCACATGCAGAAATTAGGGATCTATACTTTGAACCCAAAGTTCATTAAAAAAATGCTTAGAAAATTTCCTTATCAACAAGGCAATTATAGGTAGTTCTACAACCAATAATACTATCTAAGTGGGGCTCATCCTCAACCCCAACAATAGTATTATTAGAAATGGAAAAATTGATAGTTATGTAGGATGCCATCACCAAGGTAGCAATATTCTTAGAGGTAGCTGGATTCATATAGCTATTAGTATAATAACTTATCTTTCCTAGTAGTGCAATTGTTCAAACCCATTTTGGCCACTACTACTACCCACTAGAATACCACAAGTGATAAATCATGTTTTGACTAGCTCTGATATTGGATATATGATATCAGAGCCTTGACATCAGATACCTGATGTTAGAGCCCAAGATGCGATGTTGAATATTCGATATTGTGGGATATATGCCAGCCTATAAATATAGTGCTTGGGCTCATAGTCTTTCATAAGTTCTTAGTTGAGTTTTTCATAGTCTTTTGCATAGAGTAGTGAAGCTCTTGTAGTTTTTTTTCTCCAAAGTTAGAATATTTTCTGAGTGTCCACAGCAAGAATTTGAGTGTGTATAGATCTTTGTTCAAAAACTAATGTACGTGAGCACAATAGTGTGCCGGGAATAAAAATGAATCCTTTTAATCATCCTTATATCACTAAGAATAGATTAATGTTTCCTTGATGCATTTAATATTCATGCACTTCACTTTAATGCACCTTAATTAAACAATTAGTTTCCAGTTGTTAATGAACACAAAGACAACCACCTCTAGTATACCTGTAGCACTTGGTAACCTAGAAATGCTTAACATTTGGTAGCCCAACAGCGCTATATGTGTTCAGGATGTATTTGAAAAATGGAAATGAGTACTTTTGTTAGGGTAGTTAGGTAGTAGATAACCTAGATCTTAAATTACTCTACCTTTCATTCTTGTTGTAGGTAATTAAATTTATAAAACATAAAAATGATATAAATCATGTGCTTCAATCATTCTTAAATCATATTCTTGAGCTTCATAAGTGTAGTTGGGAAGGCAATGAACATTCATTATGCCCATTTCACTTCCTAGAGAATTAGTGCACTAGAGAACTATAGGTCCACAGAATTTGACCAGATCATGTGTGAATGCCTTAGTGATTCATATGGTTGGGCATAGGGGTACCTTATTGCTCATCATTGGTGCTGTTGCTAGGGACATTTTGGTTGTTTCATGTGCTATCTAGGATTTAGTGAAAATTATTCAAATTGTTGGAATGAACCTTAGAGTCATATCACATCTTAAGATTACTACATCAATATTTAGAAGCACACTACATTTTTATTTTTTTAACATAAAATGTCTTCTTCCCATAGGAGTAATTCTCCATCCAAGTCTGATAGAGTACATTAGCTAGTGCCTCAACAATATCAAGTGGTATATGCTCATCTTGATGAGTATGTACCAAATTTCACCTTCATCCTACACTAGGATGAACAACTACTATGACATGACATGAAGGGCAACATTGTGTTGTCATCTGATCAATCCATTCTTGCAATGCTCTAGAAAATGCTTATACAATGGGGTCTTCAAGGACTTCATGTTGAGTGTGTGGTGTACGATAGTGACACTAGTGATTGTCATCCCGCTAAGGCACAACATCTCAGGGATTGTTGGTTAGAAAAACATTATGAATTTGTGAAGGGGAAAGGATTTAATGATTCCTCACTCCTATTGTACCAAAAAGATGGTGGAGAGCCCTTCTTTGGAGGTTTTCCATTTGGTGAAATTCCTTTCTTTCACTTTGGTAAAGGAGCTCAAAACCAGAACTTGCAATCCACGATTCACAATCCTAGTTCTAGTAAGAATGAATCCAATGACAAAGAAGGATCCAAAGAGGTAAGTTAAGGTAGGGATGTGGACAAGAAACAATATTGTGATCATGGTTGTGATCATTGAAGAGGTGGTAGCAAGCACCGTGATGATGCTAATCCTCCTTTCTTTTCACCTTCATCATCATCCTCTTCTTCTATCACAACCGTAGGGGGTGCAATTGTGATGGAGGTAATCGATGAGATTGAAATGATCAAAGGGACCATTGGGCAAGGCAAGACTAGGGGCATAGGCATTCAGGAGAGACATGATACTATGAACGAAAGGGTAGTATTGGGTATTGTAGGCACCAAAATCAAGACCTCGATGAGCCTTTACTTACTACTTAGAGTATGCTAAACATTGCAAAGGTAGTATGAATTCCAACAAGGAATGTGAAGGATAGTTGGATCAAGAGGCTAAATATGATTAATATCCCAAGGTTCGAAGGGGGATATAACTTAGATCCATAGAACCATCTCCAAGCTTTTCAAGATGCATGTGTCTTGGAAAACATAAAGAATGAATGAGAAAAGCTTAAGTTGTTTCTGAAAACACTCATTAAAGAAGAAAAAAATTGGTATTAGTCCTTAGAACTAGAATCTATTAGACATGGAGTACAATGGTTGAATTGTTCAATGAAAAATATCAAACATACTATAAAGTGTCCAACTTGAGATGGCAGATCCAAGGATGGAAATAAGGAACACACAAACCCTTTGATGTCACCATCGGTTGATACTATTCCTTAATGCACAATTGTTCTAGACATGGTTATTCTCAACTGGATCAACTTCACCACATTATAAATAGGCTTCAATCTAAAATGAGGAGAACCCTTGGCATATATGGCTAAGGATTACTATTAGAGTTAAGTGCTCATTAGATCCAAAGATTGATTGAGTAGGTAGCTAAAGAGGAAGGTGAATTATGAAAATGAGAAAGTGTAGAAGAATATAACTATGATCCTTCCATTCGAAAGAGGGAGGTTCAATTTTGTAATAGTGAGGAAGAATCAACACTTGATGAGGTGATGAGTAGGAAATCCTTACAACTTAAAAAATTTTAATATGAAATTATAGCCAAGGTTGATTAGTTATGGGACTCCATGGATAGTAGATTTCAGTCTTTCCTAAGAATTATTGAAGATTCCAAAAAACAAGGTAGTTATCATGAGTGTAGGAGGTGCAAGGAAGTTGAACGTGCCTATCAAAAAGGTAAGGGCAAGATTGCTACAATAGAAGAAGTTGTGGAAAGCGAACTAGATGATGATGGTGGATGTGACATCTACTAGTATGAACATCCTAAGGGATGTTGTCGCATAGTGTCACACTTACAAGAGTTTGGGGTGTATGCTTTGAATCCACGACTAACACAAAGACAAACATCCAAAAGGTTACCTTATCCTCAAGGTAAGTTTAGGCAGTTCCACCAAAAAAAATAATATTATTCAAGTGAAACTCCAGCATAACCATATGAGCAATATCAATAGTGGCAAAAACCACAGTCATGGGCAGTAGCACCACCAAGGTAGCAATATCCTTATAGATAACCTGATCCATATGGGTACTATGTTCAGCAACCCTTATCTCCATGTAACTCCTCTAATCACATTTCTACTTTCCAATCTCACTATCACCCTTCTAATTATTATCAAACTCATTCTCCACATGCAAGAAGGGATACCACCTCTTACCCCTATGCTCCTCCTATTCCTACACATCTTCCTCCTCTAGTTGCACAACTATCACCTGCTCCACCTATGTAAGGTAAACTCCTAGCTCAACCAAAACAACACAATGCTACCAGGGTTTTTAATCTACAACCATTTCATCAACCGAGTGGTTCGAATACTCAATTAGAAAAGACCTTTCTTCCAATCATGTAGTCTACCTAAGCCCTCAATTACACCTATAGTTGACAACCCTATTCCTTCATATTCCTCTATATCAAATTCTTTCAAGTCCCCTTCAAATGAAACATCACCCAAGATCCACACTGTGATGCTTACTCACACTGTATCTGATTGCATCCATGATGAAAACATTCCCAAGAAGTTAGCAGATCCTAGGAGTCCTTTGATCTATTTATAGATTGTTGAGAATGAACCATGCAAAGCTCTTCTTGACTCAGGTTCTAATGTCAATCTAATTTCTCATGAGATATATATTGCATGGAACCTAACTCCTTTAAAGAAGAGCAATATTAGATTAGAATTGGCAAGCTAGTCCATCATTGTTCCATTGGGATTAGTGGAGGACATTGTAACCACTATCTATGGGTGGTCTTATCCTATTGATTTCTTAGTAATCAAAGTGGATAACTACAAAGGGAACTTTCCAATCATCATGGGAAGGACATGGCTAAGCACCATTGAAACAAGAATGGGCATAAGAGATATTTCCCTAGAAATATCCAAAGAAAATGCATTCAAAAAAATTGAGAAGAAGTGAGTTCCATGCATCGCATACAACGATACAGGGTGCAATTGTGTGTAGAAACTCTAGGCAGTGAAATGAACATCTCTATCTTTGCATGCAAGTAGTGTGCACCAGAAGAAAACATTCAAAGGTGTTTGTACATAGTAGCCACAAAACAGGAGGACACCTAGTGGCTGACTACTAATTTTGAGAGTAGCAAACTTTGCATGGAACCAATTAAGAGCTTGACATGCACATATGCTATAGGTATGAATGAACTAGAGCAAGTTCATCACCAACTCTTTGATGATGCAACTAATGATACCTATTGTGGAAACTTGAAAATTCCTAAAAATCTCAAGCAACAGCCCCTTGAACTAAAAACTCTACTAGCCAGCATGAAATATGTATTTTTGAAGAATGGGAAGTTGGTCATAATCAATGAAAATATTCCTCTATAATAGAAACTAATGCTATTGAATGTAGTTGAAAAATGGTCGGTAGATTTTGCTTGGTCATATCCTAACTCATAGGGATTGATTCTAAGATATGCTAGCATTACATCTACATTGATCTGACCATGAAGCTAAAGAGGAAACGACAAAGGCCATTGAAGCCCAAACTAAAGTAGATCATCAAAGAGGAAATTGAACAACTCCTCAAGGTGGGGTTCATTTATCCCATTGCAGATAGTGAGTGGGTTTATCCACTCATGATTGTGCCAAAGAAAGGTGGAAAGTGGTGGATTTGCATTGATTTTTGGTTGCTAAATACGGTAACATTCAAGCACCACTTTTTGTTGCCATTTGTTGATTAGGTATTAGACATAATATCTTGGCATTGGTACTATAGTTTTCTGGATGGTTATAATATCTATAACCAAATCCATATCATGCCAGAGGACCAAGCCAAAATAACATTCATAAGTCCTTGGGGGAATTTTGCATATTGCAAGATGCCTTTTGGTCTATGCAAGGCCCTTGCTACCTTTCAATTCCTAGTCCTAAGCATTTTTCAATAGCAAATCGGTAGTGGTATGGAAGTCTTCATCAATGACTTCTCCACTTATGGAGCTATATTTGAGTAAGCCCTAGACAACCTTAAGCAAGTATTGAAATGATGTGTTGAGACAAACCTTAGGATTAATTGGCAAAAGATTCATTAATGGTCCAGGAAGGCATTGTATTAGGGCACAAAATATCATAAGTAGGAATGGAGGTTGACCCTAAAAAATTAAAGGTCATCCAAGGAATAACACATCAACCAAAAATTGTCAAAGATGTTCAATCATCCTTTGGACATACTGGCTACTAGTGGCAATTCATAGAGAATTTTTATAAGATCGTAAAACTATTGGTGGAGTTGGCAAAAAAATGCTTCATTTTTTTGGACCATGGAATGTGAAATAGCATTTCAACAACTGAAAGAGAAACTTGTAGAAACTCCAATCCTATAAGCACTTGACTAGTCTAGACCATTTCATGTTATGACATATGTATCAAATTATACCTTAGGAGCTATGCTTACATAGAGGGACGATAAGAAACATCCATACTACATCCACTGCACTAGCTAAAGCATTGTGGGTGCATAATTGAACTACACCATTATAGGAAAAGAATTGATGGCAGTGGTTTTTGCTCTAGAAAATTTTTGGCATTATGTGCTTGAATATAAAGTGTTTGTGCACACAGACCATAATACCATCTGCTTCTTGATGAACAATTCAATGGTGAGCCTCTATGTCATATGATAGCTGGTGATCTTACAATAATTTGATCTCATGATGGTAGATTGAAAGGGCACTGAGAATGTGGTTGCTAATCACTTGTCTCGATTACGATGGAAAAAAAAATAGGAAGAAAGTCCACTATCTGATATGTTTCTTGATGAAATACTCTTTGCTAGGGCTATAACTGAATAGTTACCCAATGAGCCTAAATGATATGATAGCATTCTCACCTATTTTCTCACCCAAAGGATGCCATAAGGATTAGACCATCGGAAGAAACAACAATTTCTTCACCAAGTAAAATACTTCATGGGGATTAATGGACACCTATACAAGTGTGCATTGATGACCTAGTTCAATGGTGTGTCCTTGATGCTGATCAATTATGCATTCTCCAAGATGCTTATAAAGGTCTTTGCGGAAGCCACTATGTTGGGAGATGTACAACTATTACAGTCCTGATGGTAGGGTACTATTGGCCAACAATCTTTAGGGATGCTCATGAATATGTTCACTCTTGTGAATGATGGCAACAAGATGGTGGAATGATTGCTCAAATGGAGGGACCTCAATAATGGATTCAACTACTGGAACCCTTCAACATCTGGGGCATTGATTTCATGGGTCCCATCATACCCATGTTAAATGAAAAGGCGTACATCATAGTCGTTGCTGACTATTGTACATAATGGGCAGAAGTAGCAACTATTATCAATTGTACATCTTCTACTACTACTCGATTTGTACAAAAAAATGTTGTAAATAGGTTTTGTGTGCCACATGCATCAATTTCTGATAATGGAACTCACTTTACAAGCACTACCTTTTAGAAGCTTATGCAACACCTAGAGGTTGAACATAAACTCACAATACCCTACCATCCCCAAGCCAGTGGTCAACTTAGGTTACCAATAGAAAAATCATAAGGATTCTAACAAGAACTATTAGCAAGTATAGGAAATACTAGAGCATAAAACTTAACGATGCCCTTTCCTATATGGAAACTTCCTATAGGCTACTCTTCTTATGAGCTTGTGTATGGAAAATTACCAAAACTTCCTATTCAATATGGGATTTGTACACTTTCAACAACCTATGACCTCGACCTTGACTTAAGTTTAACACAAAAAGAAAAAGTAATGAATGTCAACTTATTAGACAAAAATTGATTGGTGGCCCTATCATCTAACAAGTTGCACAAGGCCTACAACAAAAAGTGTAATGACCTTAAAATTAGAAAAGTCAAATTTCAACCAAGAGATAAGGTTCTCTACTAGAATCCCACACATGTACCTTAATGAACTAAGTTTTAGATGTTGTGGAAAGTACCTTATATAATTTATGAAAATTTTTCTTCTAGGGCCATGATGATCTATAAACCTGAAAGCCCAAACAAGAAACAGCTAGTCAACATACAATAAGTCAAACCTTTCCATGAGCATAAGCCAGCTAATGCAACAAACACCTCATCAGATGAACAACCATGCTCAAAATTTTAGATTTTCTCCCTTCAACTTAGTCATGGGGGAGATGTCCACCCATGTTAACTATATAAGTGGCTCTTCAAATTTTCACTATTTTTGTTTTGCAACTTTTTGTTTTACACATTCTTTATTTTACATATTCTTATTTTCATGTTATTAATTTTTTCTAATTTTTGTTTTACAACATCATTAGTAAATTTTTTATTTCTTGAATATTTTACACTTTTTTTTATATCTTCTTTTATTCTAGTGTGGTTTTCTAACTTTTTGTTATTAAGTGCTAGGCATAGTGGTAATTCGTTACTTGATGGTGGTATGTACTATGTTGTTATTTGATTGTTGGTGTCTAGATTCTAGCTTTGAATTTTGTTATTAATAATGAGGACATGGTTTCTTTTCATGCAATAAACAATGAGTCCACAACATCCACCCATCTACAAACTCTATCGTTTTCCTTGTTTTGGAAATGTGCAATCCTTTTTTCATTAACAAAACTATAATGAATTTCTAACTCTGGTAGTTTCTGGAATTGAAAAGGATTCAAATGTTTGAATAGGGTGTGAATTCAAAGGGATTTGGTATTCTTTGTTCTTCTCTACTTATTTGGGTGCATGTGTGTTTTCATGGATTTCTTACCATTTTGTGTCGACTAACAAAAGGAAGTTGAATAAGTATTTGCATGGTGTGGTTCTCATACAAAAACTAATGAGAATTCAAAGCACATCCCTTAGACAAAATAAATGGGCTACAAGCACTAGTTATGAGATTAGAAAGATATGTTACCCATGCTTGAAGGTCCTCTCTAAATAAGGCCCTTTCTCACTTTCTACTTCTCTTTTCTTCTCTAATAAGAAATGGTGGTTGTTTTGTGGGAGCACTCTTGTGTCTCATGGGGGTGGATTGTTCTTTGAATGGTGATGCGAAGTCACTAAATGTAGTTGGTTTTGGTCTAGACAAAGGATGGATCTTATCTATGATTTCCATGTTTCACCTCACTGCCAGTTTCATGTTCTTGTTTAATTTTCTAGTTTGATGTGTCGAAATTCTTAGGCAGTTTCTTCCAAGTTTTTGTACTTAACCTTCCATAACCAGTAATCATCCATAGGATGCACAAACTCCTCAGTTTGAAGTTATGCAAAGAAAATAAAAGGCCTATGCCTACTTTGGAAAGGATCCACTTGCATATCTTTTGATTGGGTTAGTTAAGCTCTTTATCCTTAGAGACTCTTACAATCAAATCTTTTTGTTTACCTCATCAATGACATCCAATTGTGCACATCTTCACAACATTTTTTAGTAAAATTTCCTTTTTATTATTGTGAACTCTTCCACCCTCTTCAAATATTTCTTTGTGTATAACTTTTTTAAATTTAATGGACCACTTATCTATTTTACCTTATTTGTTAGTCTTCATGCTAACACTCCTAAAGGAATCAATCTACCACAATGACAACCTAGCTGAGTGTAACCATTAATGAGACAAGGTAATTACTAGATTTGTGTTACTCATTGCATAAAAATGTGCAATTTTGTTGTGATTGCAGTGGGAAGCATGGACTAGAAGTGGAACTATCTTCACCAAGTATGATGCAGTAGTCCCATATAATAAGGACTATTCATGATTGTTGGATCTTCTCTCTTACTCTTCAGCTACCAAGAGGTGTTGGCTATTAGTTTTATCCAGGGTGTTCACTTCTCTTATCATGAACACCAAATTTTGTAAAGATTATAACTTTGTACACTTGGACACTCAGAGTCTATTGTTCCATTTGAATTAGTTTGTATGTCAGTCAATAATCCCATAACTTTCCAATATTTTGCAAGGAACTTGTTCCTTCTCTTATTCACTCAATGATGAGTTTTTATTTAGTCATAGGGGTGTGATAAATCATTTTTTGATTGTCTATGATATCAAATATTTGATATTGGATCCTCAACATCAAATACCTGATGTTGGAGCCTAGGACGTGATGTTGAATATTTGATATCACGGGGTATATGCTGGCCTATAAATATAGGACTTGGGCTCATAGTTTTCATAAGTTCTTAGTTGAGTTTTTCATAGTCTTTTGCATAGAGTAGCAAAGCTCTTACAATTTTTTTTCTCCAGAGTTAGAATATTTTTTGAGTGCCTGTAGTAGGAGTCTAAGTGTGTACGGATCTTTGTTCAAGCACTGATGTACCTGAGCATAGTAGTGTGACAAGAATAAAAACAAACCCTTTTGATCATCCTTATAGCATTGAGAATAGATTAAGGTTTTCTTGATGCATTTAATATTCATGCACTTCACTTTAATGCACTTTAATTATGTAATTAATTTCTAGTTGTTAACGAACACAAGCACAACCACCTCTAGCATACGTGTAGCACTTGGTAACCTAGAAATGCTTAACATTTGGTAGCCCAACAATGCTATATGTGTTCAAGATGTGTTTGGAAAGTGAGAATGGGTACTTGTGTTAGGCTTGTTAGGCAGTAGATAAACTAGATCTTAAATTACTCTACCTTTCATTCTTGATGTAGGCGATTAAATTTATAAAACATAAAAATGATAAAAATCATGTGCCTCAATTACACTTAAACCATATCATTGAGCTTCACAAGTAGAGTTGGAAAGGAAATGAATGCTCTCAACATCCATTTTACTTCTTAGAGAATTAGTGCACTAGAGAACTATAGGTGCATGGAATTTGACCAAATCATGCATGAACACCTTAGTGATTTGTATGGTTGGGCATAGGGGTACCTTGCCACTCATTAGCAAGGCTTCCAATCCTAGAGCCAAATCACACTCCTATCCTTTTTATTCACCTCTCATGCATCCTCAACAATCACATACTCCTATTCCTCTAGTGTTGCCTCTCCAAATGTAAGGTGAGATACCTTGACAATTATAATAAAAACATTCTACTAGAGTTATAAATATGCAAGTGGATTATAGTTCAATTGGTTTCAAGTGTATGCCTCAGAAGTGTTCCTTCTTTAGACATGTCCTTATGTCTAAACCCATGTAAGCATTGGGGGCTATCAACTCCACCTCAGACACACCATTCTCTAATCCCTAAAATGAGTTACCTTTAAATCAAAACTCAATGTGAAATCCATACCTTTAACTTATGTTATTACTAATTAGATTAAATAAAGTAGCCTTTCCAGAAAAAGAATTAATCTTCAATGTTCCCTAATTTACTTATAAATTACATGGAATTTAGCATGCAAGCCTCTATTAGACTGAGGTTCTAGGATAAACTAATCTTATAGGAGATGTACAAAGCATGGTACTTTCCATCCCTTAAAAAGTGCAACATTAGGTTAGAGCTTATAGATTACTCCATCATTGTCTCCTTGTGATAAGTGAAGGATATTATGACTATCATTAGTGGATGATCCTATCTAGTGGATTTCTTGATGATCTATGTGGATAACTGGAAACAAGAATTTAGCATTATTATAGAAATAACTTAACTAAGAAAAATTGATGCCAACCTTAGTATCAAGGATCTTTCCTTAAAAATTTCCAAAGAAAATGAATACAACATAATAAAGAAGCAAGGAGTTCTATGCATTATGTACAATAATATGAGGTGCAACTACATGTAAAAAACCTATACAAACAGATAGAGAAGCATTGCAACATGTGGTTTGTGTGAAGAGAAGATGTATACATAAAAATGCTTATATGTAGTAGCCACTAAATAGGAAGGCATCCAATAGCTAATAGTAGATGAAAGTTCTAACTCATCAATTTACATGAAACTAGGAAAAGTACTTAGTAGCTCTTATGTGAAGAAGTTGGATGAGATAAAGCAACTACAATAACAACTCTCCTAAGAAGGAAATGTGGAAATGGAAGATGCTAATTGGAAAGAGTTAGAAATCATAGAAGAGCTTATGCACAATCTAAGACATTATCATAATTCTTGAATGTCTTTTCTGAAAATGACATATTGGTAGTTATTAATGTAGAACTAATAAAAGACCCATAAAAAATCTTTTGAAAGTTATGAATAAATGGTTAATAGCCTTTACCTAATGATTTGATGAGATAACATGAATAGGTCCACACATATGCTAGCATAGAATTTACATAGATCTCACCATTAAGCCCAAACCTTAACCACAATGCAAGTTGAATCTAAATTTGAAGCAAGTAGTGAAGTGAGAGGTTGAAAAGCTTTTAAAAGCTAGATTCATATGCCATATAGTAGACAGTGAGTGGGTGAGCCCACTTGTTAGTATGCCTAAAAAGGAAGGTTATTAGAGGATCTACATAGACTTCAGGTTGTTAAATATGAAACCTTTGAAAGATCCCTTTCATTTGTTATTTTTTGATCAAGTATTAGACACTATAGTAGGACACAAATACTATAATTTCTTGGATGGTTATAGTGATTATAACCAAATCCAAATTACACTTAAGAACAAGTGAAAATAGCATTCGCAAATCACTAGGAGACATTTTCATATCAAAAGATTTCATTTATCTTGTGTAATGATCTTGCTATGTTTCATTGCCTAGTCTAGATTCTAGAAGTAAATTAGTAATGATGTTGAAGTCTTTATGGATGACTTATTTATTTGTGGATTAGAATTTAGAAAAGTATTGAACTATTTAGAATATTTATTGAAGATATGTATAGAGACTAATCTAAAAATCTATTGGTAAAAAAGCCATCTCATAATCTAGGAGAGCCTTATTTTAGGGCACAATATTTTAGAGAAAGAAATTAGCATTAATCCTAAAAAAATCAAGGTTATACAAGGAGTCACTCAAAGATCTTAAATAGTGAAGGATGTGAGGTCATTCCTTGGGAATATAGGGTACGATAGGTGCTTCATTAAAAATTTCTTAAAAATTTTCAAGTCATTTGTAAAGGTTACAAATAAGGATACATTCTTCATCTTGTCAAATGATTGTAAAAAGACATTTTAGCTTGTTGTTGACATTTTGGTATGTTAAAACCTTATAAAATGAAGAATGTGGGAATGTGGTTGTTATCTTGCATGTTTAAGAAAAGAAAAAGGTGTTAAGATGATTGAGAAAGAACCTCAAAATAAGAGCTGGGATGATGAAACAAGAGTTTGGATGACAAAACAAGAGCTAGGATGTAAATGGAGTCTACAAACCAAATGAAGAGGTTCTAAGGTCTGTCAAGATGTTGAAATGTTAGAAAATTGGTTCAAAATTTAGAGTTCACTTGTAAGATAGATGCCCTAGATTGACAGTAGATGTCTCAATTGTTGCTTGGACATCCTAGTTGAGACATCCCAAGGGAGATGTCCCAATTTTTTGTAGGGCATTCCACTAGAATAGAAGTTGCTTTTAGATAAATGCCCCAACCTCAAATGGGACATCCTAATTAGCTATTTCTTGGTCATTGCATGAATTCCAAGGAATTTTTGAAAAGTAAAAGACTATAAAACAAAGTGAAATTCTTGGAAAATGAACAAGCACTATTCATAGATATATCTATAATTGTCTACATCAAGTAGATTGGATTTTTTCCAAATTGTGTTCATCATTTGTGAATTATTGTGAATTGTTGTATGTGTTGAGAGCTTTATTGCAAGGAATTTGTAAAGTGAGTTACGCTTTCTTCTTGATTCTTTTTATCTTATTGTAAGTCCTATAGGATTGATGTGCTTCTTGTCGGAAGACATCTTCATTGAGCTTGTCAGGACCTTACATGATTAATGTGTTCATAGCAATGAAAATGTTCAATGTGGAGCACATATTTTGTAGAGGTTATGGGATCCTTGAACCACATTTTAAGCTTGTTTGGACCTTGTGGGATTGAGTTTTTATCTAGTGTGAAACCACTTTGAGTAGGGCTCAAAACTCTATAAAGGTTGGGGTGCCCTCTAAACTACATTTTGAAGGAACAAAGTCTGAAGGTATGCAAGGATTCTATCCTCTGAGTGTGAATGTACCCAAGTTGGAAAGCCATGTAAAAATTATGTGCAGTCTTAGTTGTCTTGGTTATTTTATTTGGGAAACTTATTCAACCCCTCTTCTAATTTCTTGGTCCTTAAGTGGTATCGAAGCCCAGTACTCTCTAGTTCAAAGCTTAACATCTCAAGAGTGAACGATGGAAGGAACATCCTATATCAAGCCACCTATTTTTGATGAGATCAACCTAGCTTATTAGAAAGCTAGAATGTAAGGATTCCTCAAATCCATGGAGTTCAAAGTCTAGATATCTATTCTTGAAGATTACACACCACCCATTGATAGCATCACATCAACTACCAAGCCAAGAAGAAAATGGATGCAAGATGAAAGAAATAAGTTCATGTTTGATTCCAAAGAAAAGAATTTTCTTTATTGTGCTTTGAGAAAATCTGAATTTAATAGAGTAGTTAGTCTAAGATGACTAAATAAATTTGGGAAACACTAGAAGAAACCTATGAAGGTACATTGGTTGTAAAATAATCAAAGCTTCTAATTTTACTATGTGAATATGATAAATTAAAAATGAGAGAACTAAAGAAGATTAAAGACTACTTTTCAACAGACAATGATCTTATTGTAGCAATTAAAGGTAAGTGTAAGGTTCTACCCAAAAGTGATGTTATCATTAAGATGATAAGAACCTTGCAACCTGAATTTAGACCCAAGGTAATGGCCATGGAGAAAATTAGGAATTTTTCAGTCTTGAAATTTGAAGAACAACAAACTACACTTATTGCCTATGAGATGAACCTCATTAGTAAAGGGTCAATAAAAGAAAAGCTTATTTCCTTTAAAATTTTATCAAAGAATAAGGATCCAACTAAACATGAAGCCAACAACAAAGATGAATTGGCTCTCTTTTCAAGGAGAGTACAATGATTACTTACAAGAAAAGGAAAAAAGTTCAATCAACCTAACACCAAAGGTAAAGAAAGAGGTAAGAATTTTAAAAGTTCAAATCTTAATGCATCCTCTATAGAATGTTGGATTTATGATGGTACAGGCCATGTGACCTTCAAATATCCTAAGGACCAATCCAAAGATGATATGAAAAAGAAGAATTTCTACATTAGCTAGGACAATGAACAAAGTGAAGAAGAAATGGATGATATATTCTCAAAGTTACATCTTATTTGTATGGCCCTTGTTGATGATGATACAATAATGGAAATAGAATAATTTGAAGGAACTATTGAAGAAAGGTATGATTTACTATACACTGATATTTTATCCTTTCAAAGTCTAAGCATTAAATTGAAAAAGACCTTAAATGATAAAGATTTAGAGTTATCTCAACTTAATCAGAAATATTTGAATCTATCATAAGAAAACTTAGACCTAAGGGCTGAGAATCAAAAACTAACATCCTCATATGATAATATTATAAAAGAACTTATAGATAAAAAGCTCGTAAATGAGAGACTTGTTAAAGGGAAGTAGATCCTTCCAATAGTTTTAGAATAAAGAAGAGATCCACATGAAAAAAGTGGACTAGGAAGTCATAAAAAAAGTGAGGCATCCTTAAGTACTTCATCTAAATGGGATTACACTCTAAGGTTTGATAATCTTTCTTAAGTAAGAAAAACTAATTGTTATTACTATGGTAAGTTTGGGCATAAGCAATCAAACTATCATTTAAAACATTATCACATGAATACTTGGTCATACAATATGACTCCTTGGATTTATTCAAAAGTACCTAGAAAGGATATCTTGTAGGTCAGAAAAGTATGGAGGATCAAACAAAAAGAGAAGGAAGAAAGAACTCACACAAAGAATTTCATAAAGGGAAATCAAGCATTTCAGATACAAGAGATTTGTACTGATCACAGAGGAGGAACTCCAAAGAGAGAACCTCATTCTAAAAATCCATAGATTTTAGAACCTCTCGATAACAAGAAAGGTAAGTAGAGGTATGTATTGGTAGAAGATTCTTCTTGTCTTGCATGAAAATTTATTGTCTTGTAAGTCTAATTATTCATGGAAGTATTCCCTATGAGCCCTCATCCTTGCAACACAAATACAACTAACTACATGTTGGGACATTCCATTATTTTATGAGATGTTCCACTAGGGATGTCCCATTCCAATCCTAGACATTCCACTATGTTTTGAGCAACTTGGGTGTGGCATCCCATTTCTAGATGGGATGTTCCAAATTTTGAAAAAAACCCTCAATAGCCACAACTATAAAACTGATCCCCATTCTTTTCCTCACTTTCATTCACTCAAACCTTGGATGTCCCAATGTAGTCATCAAGGGCTTCCTCCAAGCTATAGTTCAAGTCCATTTCTTTTAAAATCCATGTCTCATAAGAAGTTTGGTACATTAAGAGCTTCTCCTTACAAGGAAAAAAATGCAAGGGAAACTTCTTCAAGTAAGCCAAACATATATCAACCTCAATTTTTCTCTTCAAATGATCAACATTAATTTGAGATAACTCGCTCTATATCCATTATCTTTGAAAGGAATCGTAGTTTTCAATAGCATAATCAAAAGGAGTTAATGATGTTTTTCAAGCAATTAATTAGATTTATATTACTATAATGAACTTCTAAGATCCTAATTAGAGAATTTTATAGTAACATCACTATTACTAATGTTGCTGTTGGGGCCTTTGCTTTGGTTGTTGGGGGAGTTGTGATTGAGGTTTCATCTCAAGTAGTAAAAGCCAGTCTTGGCATTTCAAGCTCTGATGTGCATAGGATTACCATACATTCCATATATGATATTTTTACTAACAGAGTGATTCCTTTTCTCATGATGAATTTTGTGATGCTCCTTTTGGTCATTTAGAATCCTTGAGAAGTGGTAAAGTATTTAGATGTCAAAATAGCCCAAGATGTTTCCACACTCTTCCTTATTGTTCTATATAACCTCATTCTTAAAGGTGGAAGCTATAAGTATTTTTTGCTAACCCAAGCCTTTGTTCTTTACTATATTCTCACTAGGAAACTATTAGATTTGGGGGATATTCTTTGTAGGGACATGTTGGGACTATATATTAGAGAAAGGATTCTTGAACATCCTCTTCTCATTAGTTTATTAATTCAATGGGCAAGTGAGAATATTTAGAGAAAAGAAGAACTAGATAGGTAGAATCTAAAACTCTAACTTCTAGACCTTATAAGGTAAGAAGAAAGCATGCTACATCACTATTTAGGGCCTCTTCTCAGCTTAGGGGGTCTACGTTTGTGAGTGTTCAAGTAAAGTCTACTTTAAAGAAGGCCATAAAAACATTTGCCAATACATTTGGGATGATAGAATGAAATCTCTTACCTTCAAAAGACAATGGATGTAGTAGGTGTTCCACCACCTCTATATGGATAGTAGTTCAAGGAGATTACTACTCCTCTTATGTTAGATAGTAAGGAGGATAGTTTCACCCTAGCTAGACACTTTACAATAGCTAGGGCATCATGAGCATATGATTCAAGAAATGTCTATGATTCTGAGGATCTTGTTGCATCTCTTGCATATGTCCAAGGGGAGTCTTTTCTTGATCCTGAGTAGCTTGGACCAAGCACCAATGTACATGAGGATGTTTCTTAATCTTTTGAGTAGCAAGTAATGGAGAGTATTTTTGGTGTTGTAGCTCATTGGGGGCAAGGTGCTCTAATTACCTATCAAAGGAAGGATCCTTCCTCATCTTCTCAGTAGGTTGCATCTCATCTTTCTTCATCATCACATTTTTGGATAAAGCTTCATCCTTGAAGAGCTCTTGTCACAATTTTTTATTCAGATGAGGATGAGTACTGTGTCTCTAGCTCCAATACTAGCAGAAATGATGATGATGAGGATATTTATGGACCCATCGATGCAACTTCTAACACTAATGAAAATGATGACATAGAGATCAGTGGTTTGTAGACCTTCATGATCCCTCCTTTTGGGTGATGATGTTCAAAAATGGGGAGAGTTTTTTGGCTATATTTTGTATAGTGAACTTGTGATGGACACATGAATTAGTGTGGATATACTTGTCTTGATAGTTTGGTGCATCATTGTGGGTATACTTGTATTGGACAATTTGATGCTTTCAGCACTTTTATCTATACTTTGGAGATGGTGTTTGGTATATATATACATACATACATAGTAGGGATAGGTTATGCTATGCGTTTTTGTTTTTCTCTTCTTGAATATTATTTGATGCATAGTTATGGACTTAGGTAGGTCATGATATTACTAGTTTTTAATGTGAGCCCATGTGATTAGGATCAAAGGATATAAGTCTTTTAAATGATACATCCTCTTTTTCTATTACCTCTTCTACTGTCATAGGAATATATATTTAAAAATGTTAAAATTTTCATATATGATGGAATGTGTTAACCCATTTTCATAAGTTTTAAACATCACCAAAAAGAGGAAGATTGTTAACCTTTTAGTATGTCAAAACCTTAGAAAATGGAGAATGTGGTTGTTATCTTGTAGGGCTAATAAAATAATAAGGTGACATGATGATTGAGCAAGAGCATCAAAACATGAACTAGGATGATGAAACAAGAGCCAAGATGAAAAAATGAGAGCTAGGATGATAAAATGAGAGCTAGGATGTAAATGGAGTCTACAAGCCAAATGAAGGTATTCCAAGATTTGACAATATGTCAAAATGTTAGAGAAATGGTCCAGATTTCAAAGTTTCCTTGTAGGCTAAAGTTTCTAAATTAACAATAGATCTGTCAATTATTGTTGGGACATCCTAGTTGTGGGGACATCCTAGTTGAGATGTCCCAAGGGAGAAATCCTAATTTCTATGGGATGTTCCACAAGAATAGAAGCTATTTTCATATACATCCCAACCTCAAATGGGACATCCCAAATAGCTATTTTCTAGTTGTTGTATGAATTTCAAGGATTTTTTGGAAAGTAAAAGACTATAAAACAAAGTAGAATTCTAGGGAAATGAAAAATCATTATTCATAGATATATCTATCATTGTCTAATTCAAGTAGATTGGCTTTGTTCCTCATTCTATTCATCATTTGTGAATTGTTATATGTGTTAAGACCTTTATTGCAAGGAATTTGTAAAGTGAGTTACATTCTCTCCTTGATTCTCTTTCTCTTCTTGTAATCCTTTCAGGGTTGATGTACTTCTTGTGGAAAGGCATATTCATTGAGCTTATTGGGACCTTATGAGGTTGAGTATGTTTGTAGTGATAAAACACTCTAGTGTAGAGCTCATAGTTTGTAAAGGTTGTGGGATTCGTGAAACTACATTTTGATCTTGTTGGGACCTTTTGGGGTTGATTGTTTGTCTAATGAGAAAACACTTTGAGCAAAACTCAAAACTTTGTACAGGTTGTGATTCCCTCTAAACCATATTTTGAAAGAATAAAGTCTAGAGATCTGCAAGGATTTCACCTTTGAGTGTGTATGTACCCAAGTTGGGAAACCATGTAAAAATTTTGTGCAATCTTGGTTGTCTTGGTTGTTTAATTCAGGGAACTTATTCAACTCCTCTTCTAAGTTCTCCATCCTCACTTATCATGCAAAATATTATATCAATCTCAATTTTACAAGCACCTAATTAGTTGATGTCATTTTACATAATAACTATTACATCCAGTTATGCCTTGTGAGTCATGCTTACATAGTTGGATGATAAAAATATCGATGCCACATCCACTACATAAGCATAAGCATTGTCAATGCATAGTTGAATTAAATCACAACTAAAAAGAAGCTAATGATGATGGTGTATGCACTTGAAAGATTTAGGTAATATGATCTTGGATATCTAGTTTTTATGCACACTAATCATAATGTAATCGTGTTCCTTATGAACAAACCAATAATAAGTCCCTAAATCATTCAATGGCTAGTAATCTTATAGGAATTGAACATCACCATGATTGACAATAAAGAAAAAGAACATATTACTATCATCATTTTTTCAAATTAAGATGGGATAATAAGGCTGATGAAGAGCCTTTATCCAATCAATTTTCTGATGAACCTTTGTTTGCAAAGGTTATTGTGATTTTCTCATTAGCAGTCATTCCTTAGCTTGTTGATTACCTTACATATTTAAAGAAGAAAAGAGTTCCTTCTAAATGGGATAAATGCAAAATCCAAAAATTCCTATTTCAAATCAAGCATTTCATGAAATAGAGGAGAACCTCTATAAAGTCTGTGTAGATAGCTTGGTGTGTTGGTGTGTTTCAAAGAAAAACAAACTAAGAGTTCTTCAATATGCCTATGAAGGATCATGCATAGGTCACTACATAGGAGGGAGAACAAGTATTAACATTCTCATGGCTAATTAATTTTGGTAAATACTCTTACATGATGTGCATCACTATGTCAAATCCTATAAGCATTGTCAATAAGATGGTAGGATAAGAACATGTTTTGAGGCACTACATTAGTAGATATAATCACTAGAGCCTTTTGACTTATGGGAAGATGACTTCATGGGTTCTATAATCTCTTTATAAAAAGGTAAATCATGCATCATTGTTGTTATGAATTATTGTACAAAGTGGACTAAAGTAGTTTCAATAACTAATTACACTAGAGAAGCTACTACTAAATTCTTTAAGCAATAGGTGGTAGAAAGGTTTGATGTATCATAAGCACTCATGTTAGACAATGATGCCTACTTTATAGGGTTAACATTCAAAACTTTAATTCAACACTTAAGGGTATTTAACAAATTAACTGCATCATATCATCCCCTAAGATAACAGTCAAGCTAAAGTTGCCAATATGGAAATAACTTGTGTCCTAACAAGAACTATTAGTAAATATATGAAGGATACAAGTGCTAAAGTCAACAATGTTGTATGGGCTTCTAGGTCAACATGAAAAATTCCTATTGGTTATTCCCATTATGAGCTAGTGTATGGATAGTTATCAAAATTACCAATTCAAACAAAAATCCATATACTTAATACTGCATATGACTTGGATCTAAACCTTACCTTAGAATAATGTGAAAATTTGATGAACTTAAATGTGCTAAGGGAAAATAGAATGATTTTCTTGATGCATAACAAAGTTCATAAAGTTTATCATAAGTAGAGGCATGACATTAAGATTAGACACATTAATCTTCAATCAGGTGAAAAGTTCCTCTATTACAACCTAGTTCATGTATTCCAACATACCAAATTTCAAATACTTTGAGAATAATCATCCTTAGTTTATAAAATTTTTAAGCCTAGTACCTTACAAATTTACCACCCATCCAACGTACATAAGCTTATCTTGGTAAACATATAGCAAATTAATCTATTTTAAGAACCTTGTGGAACTGATGCTTCAAACACTTTAACTAATGTTATTGTTACGTCCTTCACATCTCTTTCTTAAAACTCAATCATGGTAAAAATCCTTTGATTTGAGTTGGATGCATTTTCATCTTTTTGTTTTATAATTTCTTACAATTTTCAATTTTTTTTTACTTTCACTTATTTTTCATTTTCTAATTCTCCATATATTTTCCATTTCTTATAAGTCTTCTACTTTCTTTTATAATTTTATACTTAATTTAAATCATTTTAATGTTTTTGTTAGTAATATTTTTGCTTATGTATAGGAATTAAATTTTTTTTAGGATTATGTTCTATGCTATCAAAGTTATTAAAGGATTAATTATATAAATCATTGATGCCATCATATTCATTCCTTAATTTATATTAATACAATAGCCTTATCATGGGAATAATATAATTCTTGTCACATTTGAAATAAAAGTAATCCATGGTCACCAACCTTGAAGGAAGGAATAAGGACCAATAGGGTTGGATAAGGCTATAATATTAAGGATATTTGTTGATTTCTTGAACTTTCATCATAGGTTCCACTAATTCTATGCTAATATATTACCACATATAATTATCATTTCTCTTGGAAAATCTTATTTAAAAATAGCTATTCCTTTGTTATGTCACTAGAAAGGCATGAGACTCATGCCCGAAGATAGTTCTGTGGAAAAGGTAAAAAATAATAATTAATTAATTTCTAAAGAAAACTATTTTTGAGGTATCACTAGATAGATATGTGACCATGCTTAAAGGTAGGTGAAAAACCACCAAATTTGCATGTCGTAACCATTGTAACTTCATCCCATGAAACCCAAGGCAAAACTTCATTATAAACATGAAGGTTGTAACCCATGAGGGGCAATCTCACATTTTTTACACTTTTGGGATTGAAAAATGCCTCATAAGTGGCCAAAGCATCACCTAGTATCTATACTTGAGCTTGGGAGGGGCAGAGTCAAAAATGCCTTTTTGGATGCCAAAAATGATAATTTGATGGGTTTTGGGGGGAGGGGGGTTTACACTTTTCTACACTAGAAAACTTCTACAAGGGGGTCAATCTCACCTATTCCTAGCATGGAGGGGTGTGGACCACCTACTCCAAGCATGGAGGCATCAAAACTAGTGTGGAGAGGTGTAGGAAGTCAACCTCACCTACCCCCAACATAGAAAGGGGGTGATGCTCAGCATACAAGGGGGGTTGATCTTCACCCCTAGCATTGATCTTTCATTCCCCCCAATGTTGACACCTCCTCCTTAGTGTAAAAGCAACATGACCAAGATTTCAACATTGCATCAACTCCAGCAAGAACCTTGTAATGCTAGTGTGGAAGGTTGAAGACCTAGCATGGAAGGAGTAAAGTCAACATGGAAGGTGCACCTCTGTTACTATTTCTGGTAAACAAAATGGCCATGGGTTACAACACTTTTCATATGTAGTAGCCCGCCCCCACCACCCCCCACCCCCCACTTGGATTTTGGACACCAACCCTTCTAAACATGGTAGAAATTTGTAGCCCAATCTATCAACTATTTGCAGCAAATTTACAGCCTAAATCATGGCCAAAGACTTATAAAAACCAAACCCTCACACCATTTAAAGGGTTCCACACTCTTAAAAATTTCACATACATTGCATTCTAAGCATTTTAGCATTTTGGACATCCAAGAGCTCATGCTACTTAGTAGAAATGCAACTTCTTGGGGCTTTCCAGTATATAACCATTGTAGCCCTATTACTCTTGTTACGTTCCTTAGGATTTGTAAGCCTAGAGTGTTAATGCTACCCCCCTAAGATCCCCAAATTCTAGCGTGGAGCATTTTGATAGCCTCAATCCTCTACATTTCTCAACCCCAATAGTCACCAACGTTGTAGAGTTTAAGTAGTAGCAAAGGAGGTTTGAAAACATTAGAAGTGATTGAGCATTTGGATTATGGAGTAGATTCTATCTTTTTTAATGGACTTGGAACCCTTGCCCAAGTGAACCTCTCTTTGCTCTCCTATAGGCACTTTTGTACACATTTCTAAACTCATTATTTATTCATTTAATAAAGTTTATAGTTTCATTTTGTGTGTAATTTGTATTCATTTTAGGTTTTTAGATATACAATTTTTACACTTTTTTACAATCCTATTGTACACCACCCTAATTCCCTGGGTGATCTACTAGACCATTTAGGCCATCCTAAATTTGATTTTTTTCCTCAAAGACCCTAGGGATTTAGGGTTGAGCCTATTCATGGCTAAGAATCCTCAACTTTCTAGTGGTTGAGATTTTTTGTTGCTACAGTTTCTTGGTGCAAGAAGAAGGGCCTCCACCAAATTTCTTTGTTAAACATTTTTCTTCTCATAGCCAATTTTGATCTACAAGTTACAATTTTTTGTTTTTCCAGTAAAAACCTTCTAGTTTTCAACCAAGATCAATGTTGTAACCAATCCTCTTTTGCCCCACAAACCTAATGTGGGTATTATAGGTGTTTGGGTGTTGGAATTTTTGTAGAAATTATTGTAAAAACCCAAGGCCAATGTTTATTTTTACGATCATTTCCACCTCTACCCTACTACCACATTTTCAAAGGGAAGCCAACATTGGTGGTCCAAGTAGCCAAACCCCCGTCCCCTTCTTTCTTGTTGTGGAATTTGGCTTTCCAAAACCATTTTCTGGAAAGTTCTAGGTTTCTATTTTGGTTGTCAAACATTTCCACCATCATCAACATTGGAATAGGAAGGTGTGAAATCCCCCCATCTCACCCCGTCCTTTTCCCCTTGCCACACCTAGTATAGAAGGTAGCTAGGAAGCCAGTGTGGGTGAAGTTTGTTATAGTCATTTCACCTTTATGTTTTTGGTAAAGGGGTCCCCCCTTACCCCTCCACTTACCATTTATAGTAAATAACTTGCTTTAGCAATTTTTATCATTTTTAACCTTTTCATCCCTTACTTTTTTCCCTACTACACCTCAATGTAGGTGCAACTAGGAAGCATAGCATGGATAGGGTTGATACCACTCTTTATCATCTTTAATAAGGGGTTATAACCCCTTTGGAAACCACTTACTATTTATAATAAGTAACCCATTTTTAGTGGTTTTTTTCTTCTTTTAGCCATTTTCTTTTAAAATTCGACTTGCTAGAATTTTCACTTTTCCACCTTTTGTAACCTTTTCAAGCCATTTTTAGCATTGTGATTTGATCATGTCTTTTAGCTGATCGACCATATTTCTCCTTACCTTGAAAAATATGGTATCTAACCAATATGTAGTTCATATTT
This sequence comes from Gnetum montanum, assembly GCA_015680685.1. Taxonomy (NCBI): domain Eukaryota; kingdom Viridiplantae; phylum Streptophyta; class Gnetopsida; order Gnetales; family Gnetaceae; genus Gnetum; species Gnetum montanum. Next base: position 325,861 of record MNCI01010305.1, read on the forward strand.
ATGACTTGAAAGACCCCATAATCATAGAACAAAGATAATCACTTAGGCAAAGAGGTAAGAGCCCAAATTTCATAGTTATCAATAAGAAATTCTACAACTTCCTTTGTGCTAAGATGCAAGTTGGTCTATTAATATCATGCTCTAAATCTAATGCTAAGCATTAATTCAAAAATTATATGCTGGGATGGGAAATAATACATCCCACCCCCCTATGACCAAATCCCCCTCATTGACTTCTATGTGCAAATGCTCACACAACTCATAGAGGTTGATGAGTTTAGTGAGGGAATTAGCTTAGAGAATTGTCAAGGAGAGGAAGAGGAGTTTGAGGCCAAACAAGAGCTGAACACCTTCATTGGAAGTCTTTTCCAATCTCTAGCTTCCCAAACAACCACACCCAACTCCATGTCTCTTACCTCATCGATGGAACAAGTCCCAAGATCCAACTCTCATCCTATCCATCCTACCATGTTTGGGTTCACACCCATCATGGCCCCATGCCAGATGTAGCCCATGTTCCAATCCACTTTCTTATTCTCATTGGTACTCTTTGTAACACAACCTATCTTTGTTCACCCATCCATGGTGATGTCTACATCATTATCCCTCTTTGGCATGCTAGAGGGACCATCATTGAAACCCCAAGCAATACAAGCATCTCATACCCCATTTATCCCCTTTGTGCCTCAAGCTCCAGCATAAACATCTTTCTCCTTATTTAGCCCATTTATGACCATCATAACCTAACCTCTCCATTCGATACTGTAGCCTATCGCAAGGCCATAGACCTCTCAATTGATCCTCCCTCAACCATCAATGCACTGTAGCCCATGGGGATGGCCCAAGGCTTAGATCAAGCTTTCCAAATGATCTAAGACCTTAATGAAGAGCTACAAAAACTTAAAGCCAACGTAAATCAAAAAGTCAAGGTTCTAGATATCTACCAAGATGATCCTCTAGGCCCTATAGTGCCTCAAATAACCTTGTTCACAAGCTTTCCTATTCCAAACTTCACCAAATAAAATGGTGAAGGACATCCCAGTGCATATCTAGTAACCTTCTAGTCCGAGTGCCTCTTCTTGCAACCTTGGCATCACACAATACTAAGAATATTCCTCGTGTCTCTTAAGGGAAAGGCTCTAGATTGGTATCAAACCTTGCCTAGGAGTTTCATCTCTTTCCTTGAGAACCTCATTAATTAATTTATCAACCACTTCAGATACAACTTGAAGCTACGCCACATTGGATCAACTAATGAAGGTGAGGTAGGGGATACTTGAACTGGTCAAAAGTTTCATTCAAATATGGAACTCAACACTTAACAAAATCCCAAAGCCTATTGCTGAAATCCATCTCTTGGCCATCTACAAGGGAGCAGTAAACAACTTCATCAAGTCAAAGTTGTACTATATATAGCCCATGTCATTAAGCCAAGAATTTTGATAAACCAAGAACATTAAGGAGGTAGTTGAAGCAAGAAATGACCCAGCCTACATGACCTACAAAAATCAACATGTGAGGAGAGACAGTAATAAAAACAAGCATGAACATACAACTATGGCCACAATAGAAAAAGATCCAAAATAGGCAAATAGGAGGGGATCACTAGCACACAACACATTCCTTGACTCATCGTAACCATACACTTCCTACATCCCAAATTAGCTAAGACCAAACTATGGATGCAAGGATAGGTCTAAGTACACTAGGTTGTCCATGAAGCCCTTTGAGCTTCTGGAAAATTTTCTTAACAATGATCGTATACAACATAAACAACTATCTGAAGAGGCTCACAAGGGGCATGATCATCTTTGTGACATAGCCAAAGACCCAATGATAGCTACCAAAGATGATCCTAAGTTATCAAAGTACTTTAGGTAGGATAGGTATTGCCACTATCATTAGATGGCTAGTCATGACATTGATTTTTGCCTAGCATTAAAGGATGACCTCCAAAAGATGATAAATTATGGAGAGTTGGTAGTGAATGAGCCCAGCTCTCCAAGTGCTAACAACAAATCCTACATCATAGCCTCATTCATGAAAACCAAATAGTCTAATCCCCCTAGGGAATGATTTTTCATTAGAGTACCACCATGATTCCAAAACACAAAGCCAAAAGAGCCATTAGTCATATGGCTACCACCTCCTTTGGCTCCTAAGGAGCCTTTCATCATATGTGTTCCTCATTCAATGGATTCAACATCACAACATAATCAATGAGTTGCTAATCCTCCAAAGCCCAAGGAAACATTTTTTGTTGAAGTTCCTTCACCTTCAATGAGTGAGATCACAATGACCCATGACCAAAGCCCACCTATCATGATCAATAACTCAGAGGTTAGCAAGAAACCATCATCAAAATGGTAGTGAAAGTAACCTTTTGTCAAACCAATAAATAAGCCCACTAAAGGTAACCCACCTAGATCTACATTGAGGTTAACTATGCCCATGGACAAGGAACCCAAAGCACATGCACCAAAGCCCAAGCCACAAACCCAAGAAAGGATCAAGGAGGTTAGAACTACTAAGGCCAAAACATCACAAGCCAAAGGGAAGAGCTTCCTTACAACCATGGAATAAGAAAAATAGTTCCTTAAGAAAAAGAACATAACACCAAACTTGTACAACTTGGTCATTACCTCTCCTACACATAGGGATGCACTAGCTCAAGTGTTGACCTGTATCCCTGTGAGTAGAGACATGCCAGTCAACAAAGAATTGATTTACTCTATCATTGAACAAACTTCTCTTAGGAAAAATGAGCATCAATTAATGCTTAACTTTTATGACAGTGAGGTGAAGATTGACTCTAGAAATGAAGAAGTTCTATTCATGCCTCTCTTTATCATCATAAGTGTTAGTAAGTACAAACTTCACTATGTTCATGTAGATGACAGGGTAGCAACCAATGTGGTACCATATTCATTGTTGACTAACTAGACCAAACCAAAAATATTTAAGTCACCACTACCTCAGCACTAAAGTCATTTAATGGCTCATGAATGGTAGTGTGAGGTTCCATCACTTTGGATTTTGTAGTTAAAGAGTAGTTCCCCACATCTGCTAGCTTCTTACTAGTCGAAGAGACACTTGATTTCAACTTGATCCTGGGAAGGCCATGGCTAGCAAAGCTCCAAGTAGTTTCATCTCCTATATATTAGGAACTTCACTTTCCATACAAAGGTGGAAACAATGTGATATGTGAGGATAATGTGTTGGTATCATTGGTTAACTATGTCAACAATGACTGAGGTTTAGAGGTGGAGTTTCAAGAGGAGACTCCTAACACTCAGATTGGGGCCAACCACAATGAGAACAAAAAAAATGCAAATAACACCAACTCACTAATACTAAATGACCAAAAAAAATGCATACAGGTTATCATGATAAATAAGAGAATTTATGAGCATAGAATTATACGAAACAAATTCATTGATTTATCAAAGATCAAACAATAAATTCCCAACAAACACTTTATAATCTCTCTTGTTAAGAATCATTTTCTTACTTTTGCAACATTTTATCATGCTTTAATGTTGGTCTTATCTTTGTATGCTCTTTGGAGAGCATCTCATACTTATTAGGCAAGTTTGGATTATCGCTCACCAAGGCTTAAAAAAGTGGCACTATGGCCCGCTAAGGCCTAAAACTAGCACTATGGCCCATTAAGGCCTAAAACTACCACTATGGCCTACCAAGGCCTAAACCTAGCATCCAAATAAGCCTTGGAATGGGTTCCAAGCATCAACCACAACCATAAAACCTAACTACCCTTACCATTTTTAGCAGTAGTAACCTATCTCATCAAGCCCTGGGCTCTGAAAGAGAGATAGATCTCAACCAAACCTTACCATTTTGGGCATCCATGCTAGGGTAACACTACCCAGTAGGGAGCCCAGCATAGACCAAAATGGGTAACATGCATCCTTATCCCCCAGTACCCATCAAGCCTAGGTATAACCCTTGGAGCAAGCCCACATGATCTAAAAACCCTCCAATTACTCCCGGCAACCCTAAAACCTCACCTAACCTAGTTGAAAGTGCTTAAAACTTTTGAATTTAGTTGATCCATGTTGAGAGAGCCTTCCTCCATGCTAGCCAACATGGAGCCAGTGTGCATGGATGGGGGTGACTTCAAATAACCAAAATTGATTGTCTATTTAACATTTTTCTACTCTAACACCCCTTGGTAGCCTCTAGTGGCCTAATTTCACCTTAGAAAAAGTCAACTTTGCATACATACCATCATATTGGAAAACCCCCTCCATGTTGGCCAACATGGAGCCAACTTGGATGCTTAGGGAATATGATGTAAAACCCTTCTCCAAGCCCTAAATAACCATAAATTTCACCCTAATAGCCCTAGCACCCTTCCACAATCTCCGGTAGTCAATAGTTGCTAAAACTAGAGTTGATTTTCATCTTGAAAGCCTTCTTCATGTTGGTGAAATTGTTCATCCATGCTAGCTAGCATGAAGCAAACATGGATGCCTTTGGGATATCCATTAAAACCTATTTTATAGTCAAAATAGCCTAATAACCTATGCTAGTGAACCCTAGTTCCTATCGGGGCATCCTAGAGCCTCTAAAAGCCTCAAAACTTATCCAAGTTGGTAAAAAGCCATCATCCTCCTTCTATCCACACTAGAACTACCCTGCCTAGGGTGGAGAAAGTAGGGGTTAACTGCATGGTCATCTAAGAGCCTTCAAATTGATTGATTTTGACATTGAATTGTGACCCTCGACCCCCTATAGCCTCAACAACTTCAAAACCTTGTCGAAACTTGTCAAAAGTGGTCCAAAAATTGAATCCAAGTTGTTCCAAATTGTAGGAGGGAGGAAAACCTTCTCCATATGAGCCAACATGGAACCAATATGGATGGAGGGAGAGATATCCAAAAATCCCAAATTTTACCTTGAAACTAACTTCTATCGACAACCCAACCTTCCCAAAGGCTTCAACAACTTAAACTTGCCAGAAATAACCATATTTTCATGATTTTCTTGGCTTTCACATTAAGCACCCCCCCTCTTCCATGCTGGCTATCATGGAGCCAGCATGGATGAAGCTAGGAAGATCCATAAGGGATCATGAATGCATCAAAAGAACATGAAATTACCTTGTACTTATCCTACAACCCTATCCACACATCCAGAAGCTACTCAAATTTGAAAATTTAGGAAAAAATAGTTGCAAATCAATTTCCTAAGGTCTTCTACACTAGTTCCATGCTATCTAGCATTGAGCTAGCATGGAACTAAAGGTGTAAGCCTTAAAACCATTAAGAGACCTTTAAAATTGCAAAATTTTGACCCTAGGCCTTGACCATCAGCACCAACAACCCAAAAAGTGAACGTGCACAACCAAAATTAACTTAAAATAATAAAAAATTAACCCTCTAAGATCCTCCTCATAAGTTCCACACTAGCCAACATGAAGCCAATGTGGAATAATGGGGGAAACTCATAAAACCACTTAAAATCCTCTAAAATTGCAAAATTTTGATCTTGAGCCTCAACCATCAAGACTAGTAATCCTAGAAACACACATGCATGACTAAAATTGATCAAAAACTAAAAAAAATCTATCATCTTTAATTTTCTACACTAGATCCATGTTGGCCACCTTAGAGCTAGTGTGGATCAAAGAGGGTGACTCAAAAAAGCACCTAGAAGTCCTAGAAACTACTAGATTATGATCCTAAACTCTAGCCCTCAACATTGGTGACTTTGGAGGCTAACATGCATGGTTTATTATGGTTAAAAATGGCCTAGATCTAAGATTTATGGTCTATCCACACTAGGCACACCTTATTCCATGCTGGCCAGTGTGGAGCCAACATGGAAGAGTTGCTTTTCCACTTTTAACAACATGTTCATACCCTAGAAGACCAAGAACCTACACTAGAAAATCCTATGATCCAATAGCCTAAAGATTACTCTTGTTTGACCTTGTTTTAGCCCTTCAAACCCATCAACTTCCATCCTCCATGCCAGAGCAACCTCCCTAGTGTGGATCAAGTGGGGTGTAACCTTACATGACCCTAAACAACCTTCAAACATGATCAAAACTAACCAAAAACTTAGGAAATCATAGTTTGCATCCCTAGGGCCTAGAAACCTAGCCAATTTGCTTTCTAGATCATCATAAGATCAAAACAAAAGAGTCCTCACTTTGCTCCATGTTGGTTCCATGCTAGCTAGTGTGGAGACTACTTCAGACTTGCTTGAAGCCTCAAACCCCAACCCAAATGATTTCAAAATGTAACTAGGGGATGTGCAACTACCAGATCTTGGTTCTGGCTATCCTTCCAAGCCTGTTTAATCCTATTTTGATTAAGTTTTGAGTTCTCTACGCTAAACCCCCTCCCATCCATGCTAGTCAGTGTGAAGATAAGGGGATGTGACTTTAAGACCTACCTTTTGGATGATTTTAACCTCCAAAGTGATCAATTTTGATAGATCTAGCCCTACATGGTCTTCAAAAGGCTCTAGAACCCCAATTTTGATCCTTTGGATGTCATTCAGTATATTTTCCTTGGTCTCCATGCTGGCTAGCATGGAAGACACTTTTATGTTTAAAAGGAAAATCCCAAAGGTTGAAACAAGTGTCAAAAATAGCCTATGACCTTTCCCAATCAACTACACTAACATACAAGCCACTAGGAGTCAAAAACTAGCCAAAACAAGCCTAAAAAATGATTTTGATGTTTCCTCTATGATGGGGATCATCCCTTCCATGCTAGCCAAGGTGGAAATAGAGGGGGTCTAGCATGGAAGCTTTAAAACCCTATTTTTTTAGTCCAAACAACCCAAAAATAGCCTTGATTGATGGCCAAACTCACCTATGACCAATGTAGCCTAAAAGCATGGTCCACCAAGGCCCAAAACTAGCAAAGTATAACCTCTTTTTGACTAGTAATTACCATGTTTTACCATATGTTTAAATCCTTGATTGATTTGGTCCTATTCCATTGTATTTCAACTTGTTTTGACTAGTAGACCTTTTTGGCATTACTTGGCTTTTACCTAACCTTGGTCTCACCATTCCTACTTATTGTCTCTCTCTTATGGCCTTTATTAACTTTTGTTTAGCCTTTGATTGATGTTAGATGATGGGAGTTGACCATTCTTAACCATCATTTGACATCGTGTAACTATGGTCTGACATGGCCTTATACTAGCAACATGGCCTACCAAGGCCTTAAACTGGAAAAAGTGTAACCATGTTTAATCATGTTTAACCATTCATCACCTTGTATTACCTTATAGCCTTCATTGACATTACTTGAATACTTTTATGGCCTTTTTTTCAACACTTTGTCTCATTTATGCAGCATTACCATAGTATGTTGCATTATTATTAGCATTATTTTATTGGTTTTATCAATTTTTATCAGTTTGTTACATAGGTGCCACTTGATGTGCTTATGTTGTCATACAGGAATGAGCCAAGAGAATAACCAAGTAGATTTGACTAGCCCTAAGGCCTAAATAAACCCCTCTCATAATGTTGTTGCACCATGTTGATCTTAAATATCCAAGTCTTAAAGCCCTTGAAACCATTGCACTAGACAACCATAACAACCTAAAGTAGCTTGATGACCATTGACCTTAACTCCAAAAACATCATGGAGGATCCCTTAGTTGAAATTCCCATCTAAGACCATGATGGTGAGGAGAAAACACATGAAACCAAGTCCCTCACTAGAAATTAAACTTTCTCAAAACTACATTAGGCCCTTATTATGCAACATTAAAGCCATCATATATCCCTGATTAGACCTAACACTCACATTTTTGTTTGTATTGTTGTTTACTGTCATTCATAGGTTATAATGAATGACTAATGTTGAAAAATTTGGTGACCTACAATGAATAAGCTTACATGACATATTTGCATGATAGAGGAACATCTTTCTATGTTCCACTAAGACCTTAAATTGGTAGCATGGCCTATCGAGGCTTTAAATCAGCAATATAGTCTATTATGATCTTAAACTGGCACCACGGTCTGTTGTGATCTTAAACTAGCACCACAACCTATTATGACCTTAAATTGGTCACATGGACGACCATGGCCTTCTATTGGTAACATGTGTAACTTGGGTAGCTTGGTTTTATTCTATGGGGCCTATATGCATTGTAATGTAATAACATGCTTTCTTTGCTTGGTTTTTCTTGTCATCTTGGTGTTGTGCTTGTGGGTTGAAACCTAGGATTCATCATGTAGATGCAGCTCATCATGGAAACAAGTCACCATGTGACCTCAATGCATGAGATTTGATGAGTTAGCCCTATTGAGAGTGCTTGCCTCAAAATCATTGCCCTCCCTCTTATGTCACTCCTTAAGCCTAGCCCCATAACCTCATTATAACCTTCCATACCTTGGAAAATAATGTTAACCTATGTTTGCGAGTCATGCACTATAGCAATGTGATGTCTCTTCATCATGCTCCATCCTCAAGTCCACTTGAATGTAACACAGCTCATTCAGTGGGAAAACCATTAGGTCTATTGAGCATAATACATCTCATTTCGATGGGAAAGTCATGTCCATTGGGTGTAATGAAACTCATTCAATGGAAAAACTATATCAAAATGGTCCTCACAGTGAAACCCAATGAAGGTTTCACCCCACAAAAAGAGGAGGATAAATTGCCAAGAGGTTGAATGGCCAATGAAGCCTCAAAGCTTGATGGTCGAAGAAATCTTGAAGCCAAGTGATTGGATCCTCAAATGCATTTTTCTAGCATCCAACACTTCAAAATATGTTAGTGTCATGCTATAGCCATGATGAAAACACTTGGAATGCATTGTTAGCCTCCATGACCATCTCCCTTGAAACACCATAAATTTTGAGACTCTCATGATTTGACAGTCCTGAAATTTGGGCAAGGATCTCTACAAGCATGATGTCACGATGGACCGTGCAGATGACATGGCACCTCGAAAGTTCTAACACCTGCAAGGTTGCTTCTAAGCTTGCCTACCAACCTCTGCAGCACAGTCAACGCAGCACCCAGCTGTAAGGCCAGTTTGCATGAAAAAGGCACTAGGGGTAGGTCAAAGAGTCCAAAAAATTTTCTATCCCCTAGGCTGACAAGCTTGTTACACCCTCTAGCTTGCCCAACTTGACACTTGACCCAGCTGACAGTCTACCTAGGGACCATGCTAGGAGTTGTCGAAGGTGTTCAGAATGAGCAAAATAGTTTGGCAAGTTTTCTAACTATGAGACCTACTATGCTATGCTATGCTGCATAGCATAGTAGGCCTTGAGGAGACTGAACAAGCACCAAAGATGTAGTTGACAATGACTCAGTCCTCCAAGATATCTGCTCCACTTCATCCTTGATGCATGAGCAACATGACACAGTAAAATGTGGTGAATTTTGTTAGAAATCATCTCAACTTGAGTTCTACGTTGTGCTATGCTACGTAGCATAGCACAACATAGCAGAGATGCACTTTGATAATACTCCTACTCAGATGGCTCTGATGGAGTAAGTATATTTGCCCATGCCTCAACCATCAAACAAGTTTGCTCTACTAACATGCCAAGACATGACTAATATTCTGTGAAAAAATGTTTGCAAAGTAAGTTAGAATTTGGGCTAAACTAGGTGCTACGTTGTGCTATGCTACGTAGTGTGGCACAGCGTAGCAAGGACAGAATGCACAAAGGTCCTTGGCCAAGTGGCTCTAGCAAAGGAATTGTAGTTGGCCATACTCCAACCTCTAAGATTGCCTGTCCCACTTCACCCTCAAACCCCAAGCAAAGTTTTTGGATAAAACATTGCAAATCAAACAAGAATTCCTATCACAATGGCTGCTACGTTGTGCTATGCTGCATAGCATAATATAGCATAGCAAGGACACAAAGCACCAAAGTGTCCCAAGGATGAACTTAGCAGGTCCCAGGACCCTTCAACATGGAAGACAAGGTTGTCAATTGTAGAAGTTGCTTACCTAGTTAGGCCTCAAACAGGTATGCTCGGCTTTCAGGAAAATTTTCTTTCAAGACTGACAATTATACTACACTACGCTACGTAGCATAGCGTGTGGGTGTTTACGCTATGCTGATACGTTGGGCAACATAGATAGCGTAACACTCACATGAAAGAATCAGGACGTCTCCAGTTAGCCCTAGAACTTGTTGGCAATGGTTACTCTCATCTCGAAATCTCTTCAATGAACAAAATCAGTAAGTTTTCTTTGTTTCGCATCCCCTAACTATCCCCAAAGTTGTCCCTACGCTTGACCTCACTTACAAGAGTAGGGAAGACGTAGTCCCGGAGCACAAGCTCCACTTTACACCCATTGTTGGCATTTTTCTTTGGTAACAAACATGGCAATTTCCTAGATTCTAGCACATGCAGTTTGAGTGGTATGGTCACAGCGTAGCAAGTTTTACATCCAACATCACACAGCAACATAGCATAGTCACGTTTGCACTCTGTGGGACCCAGGGCACGTGGCATCCAAACAACATTTCTCTCCTACTCTTGGATCTATAAATACCTCAGTGAACAATGTTCAAAGGGTTGTCTTTTGGGATCATCTTTCAAGTGGTTGGCTTTCAAGTTGGCTTTGAAGATTGGCATTTGACATTTTGGCATTTTGGCTTTTTGGCGATTAGCTTTGGCAAAGAGACTGGCAAGAAGAAGGTTCCTATTAGAAAGCTGCTGACAGTAGTTCAAGGAGCTATGACCATACCACTTCGTTGTAAGCTTTGCCTTTCCACATTGCACATCAATTGTACATCTTCAGCCAAACAAAGATCAAATCCCTTGATCTTGAGGTGGTGCACTTTCTCACTCAATCTTGCTTCATTTTGTTTTGCTACTTTCATGTTTTACATTATTCTCCATCGGTTTATGCTTGTCGCTCGTCGCTGAACTTGCACATAACATATTTAAAACAAACATTTATGAAAGGTTATTATACACTGATTAAGTCCTTTTCTAATTGACCAGACCGTTCATGGCACATTGCTTCTATTTACTCCAGCACGACCCTCGCATGAATCTGGGCTTAGGCTATATGCCTGGTGATCTCTCGGTGTTCTAGCTATTGACATTTTTGGTCGCTATAGTTTTTGTCACTATAAGGAGGGCCCTTTGTGCCCTTTCTGCATATCATGGGTAATTCAGCACACTGTCTGTATCCCGTCACCTACTAGCGTAGACGTGACATCCTTGTGGTTGTCTATGCACCAGGTGGTGCAGATTGGTCGCAACAATGGTTCCTCTAGGACCTAGCAAGATGAAAGCCTCCAACCGTTTACTATACCACATTTACTCTATTCATTATCCTATGTTTCCTGCATCTCGTGTGGCATAGAAAGCCTCTCAGCGTAGCAATGTTGCTTAGTATAGTGGACGTAGCAGTGAAGGAAGCCAGCTTCCGACACTCCCTAGTGTACCCACTTTCAGCCTCTCTCTCTTTTACAGTTTTCCTTTTACGAAAGAAAATGATTCCCGCAACCACTGTCATTCCCACCTCAAACTTGGAGGTTCCCTACTCTGTGCAAAATAGGATAGGTCTCAAGCTACTGCCTAGCCCAATGTTAGCACCACGATAGTCACTTAGGCTATGACACATGTCACCTGAGTGCTTGGTGCACATAGAGTGATAAGATTTCCTCTATGTAAAGGTCTAGGTGAATCTACCCTTGGATTACCAGAAACCCAAGGATAAACATAACCTCAAGTTCCTCCACCAGAATGAGAGGGAGTTTATCCTTGCTCTTGATGTCATCATTCCTCCAACTGAAGTGTATCAATGGGTGTTAAAACAACTAATGCAAGTGAGTAGGTCCAGGGAACGGGACACAACGTCCCATTACAATGAAGCATTCCAGGATGAGTAGGAAGACTTGGACTCCCACTCTGAAGGTGGTGGCCAAACCTACGCCATGACTATCCCTTCCACCATTATCTTTCGGTTAAACCTACTCTTCTCTTCTACCCCCTTCATGGTCACCACAACCCTACCATAGTTTACATCCTCTTCAACAATGGGTAGCCATCCAACATTTTCAATGTACTAGTAAGTGGGCCTTTCAACTTCTTTCCTAGTCACCCTCCCTTCCCAATCTATCCTAGCATCATACCCAATATTAGTCACAATACATGCACACTCTGCCCATTTCACAATTGCATGTTAGTTTCTCTCCTGGTCCCTCATCTACACCTATCCCACCACCAGTAGCGAACCCACTCTCAACCGTGTGGTGGGTGCTGAACACTTCTCTCCCTACCATGTAACCATGTTAAATGTAGCATTACATCCATCACCAAGTGTACCAAGTCCCACAAGTGGTGCAACCAAACACATGGCTATGGGCCACCCTGCCAACTAGGCAAGTAGCCAACCCCATGATGCCACCAACTGCTGTCGCCCCAACAAAACCACCCACTAGGTGGTGGACCACCCAGGCAACACCACTTGCTGAAGCAGCTCCAACGATGCCCCCCATGGGATAGGCTGCTACCCTTACAACATCACCAATGATGGCTGCCCCTACAACCCTACAACCATCTGCAATGTCCCCTGAGTTTGGATCAAGCTTTCCAACTCATCCAAACCCTCACTAAGGAAATAAAATAGCTTAAAGCTGCTAGTTCTGACACTGTACAAGTCATGGACTTTTACCATGATGACCCTATCAGCCTGGCTATCCCCATGCTCACACTACCCCTTGGCTCCCCCAATTTACAAAATACAATGTGGAGGGTGATCCCAATGCGCATTTGGTGACCTTTAGGTCCGAGTCTCTACTGTTGCAACCATAGCCACACACCATCATCTATGTCTTTTCCATGTCTCTGACAGGCAAAGCTCTGGATTAGTACTATGCACTCTCGCATGTCTCCATCTCCACCTTAGAAGAGCTGCTAAGCCAATTTGTGACCTGCTTTAAGTACAACTTGAAATCGAAGGTCACACTGGACCAGCTCATGAGCATCAAGCAAGATCCACTAGAATCTATGTAGAGATTCATACAATGGTGGAGCACAACCTTGAACAAGATACGTGAGCCTATTGCTGAGGCCCACTTGATGGCCATCTTTAAGGGTGTAGTAAATGACTTCATTAAGTCTAAGCTTTATTAACTGGCCCCATACTCCCTCAGCCAAGCCTTTTCTCAGACCAAGAGCATTCAGGATGTAGCTGAAGCTACCAAGGACCCTTCCTATGTCACATACAAAAACACACACATCAAGAAAGACAAAGAAAATGGCAAGGCCATGACAACAATAGTGGCTACTGTGGCCAAAGAAAGCAAGACCGATAACAGCAACAACAAAAATATGGCCACAATACTCAATGCCACACTTGGGCCAAGCAACACTGGTCAGCCCTCAACATCAACACCTGCGGCGCTAACTCAGCTAAGGCCCAACTTTGAGTGCAAGGACCACTCCAAGTATACCCCCTTACCCATTAAGCCTTCAGAACTCTTGAAGTGATTGTTGGGAGCCAAGTGTATACAAGATAAATGGATGTCGGAGGAGGCAATCAAGCTCCATCAAAGGTACTACGAAGTTCTATGAAACCCCTCCTTGGCTATGCCCAACGAACCTCCAGTCCTAAAGAAGTTTAGGTTAGAATGTTTCTATGACTATCACCAACTGTGTGGTCATGATACGAACTAATGTTTAGCATTAAAAGATAATATTCAATGCATGATTGATTAGGGCAAGCTAGTCCTAGATGAAGTAGTCCTGTTCACCCCAAAAACTAGTTAATGCATGTTTACAAAGACCCCTTGAATGCTAACAACACAAGGTACACAATCAACGTTATTGGCATTGACAATAATCTAGAATTACCACCGCAACCATTTGTGGTGTGTGTGCCTCCTCGTAACACAAAAATGCCAAAAATAATAAAAACAACATCATGACAACCATTTTTCCTTAAAGTTCCTTGTCAAACATCCACCCCTATTCCTTTCATGCTTAAAGTGGCACCGTTGCCTACACTAATGCAATAGGCACCATTTGTCATTAAGGTGCCAAAACATCCAAGCTCCTCTACCCAAAGCCAAGCAACAAAAACTACACCACAGCCTCCTCGTTCAAAAAAACATGAGGAGTGTTTAGCAAACAAGATGGCTAGGAAACACACCATTTTAGGTCCCCCCAAGCCTACCCCCTTGTCCTCAATGCCCATGGCCTCTTCATCATTAGCAACTGGTAACACTACGCAAATGCGATTGTCACCTTCCCATCCAAGGAAGCCCAATGCTCAACCAGAAACCACTCCCCCTTGGGAGATTCATCTTCTAGGATGAATAGAGGAGGAAAGGGGTAGCAAACAACAAGATGGCAGGCAGGATCTTCTCAACACCCTTACACAAGTCAAAGAGGCCCTGAAGTAGAACACCATAACTTTAAGCTTATATGACCTGATAATAACTTCCACAATGCATCGTGAGGCCATGGTTCACATGTTAACATCTATCCCAGTTGACAAGAACATGCCAGCCAAAGAGAATGAAATCCACATTGTCATGCTTCCCTCTACGGTCAAAGAACTATGGCCAAATTAGTTGACATTTCATGATAAGTCCATTAAGGATGACCCTGAAAAGGGTCAAGTGATAATAACACCCATGTTCATCACAATTCGTATTAGCTAGTAAAAGATCTAAAGGGTACATGTTGATGACGGGGCCGCTACCAATGTCATTCCATTTCCCATAGTGGAAAAATTGGGCTTGGTCGATCAAATCAAACCCACAGCAGCTTCCTACTTGAAATCGTTCAACGAGGTGCATGTAGTGGTAAAGGCAACTGTCCACATTAACTTTTTGGTAGGGGACTAGTTCCCCACAAGCGCAGTGTTCATTGTGGTGGAAGAGATGCCCAGGTTCAACCTGATCTTGGGGAGGTCATGGTTAGCCCACTTAAGGGCTATCTCTTCACCAATACATCAAGAGATTCACCTACCCTACGTGGGCAAGGAAGTGGTGATCTATGGTGACAAAGTGTCTGCCTAAGCAATAAACAATGTTGACATGGAGTAGGGTTCAAAGATAGTAATCTCTAAGAACGAAGCATCTATTCATGCTGAAACCCCTTGTGTGACTAATGAGCCAACCAAAAATGCCGACTCAGATAAAAAAACTATGTGGGCCGAGTTGTCTTTTTAGATAGTAGACAATGACATAGAAGAATACCACAACAAAGCCTCTAGGCCATATGCTTCACCTAGCCCACGATGGGTTAGAAAACAGCTATGTAATTAGAAATTACCTCTAATTCAATTTCATAAAGGCTTGGCTTTAACATTTTTTATCTCTTTCCATCTTAATTTTAGCACCACATTCATTGTTTGAATATGTTCATTTTTAGCAACATGTTCATTGTTTGCATTATTTTCATTTTTGACATTACAATCGTTGTTTACATTTTTTTAATTATTTGCATCATGTTTACATTATGTCCACTATTTACATCATAGCTGTTGCTTGCATTGATTATCTACTACCACGGTCCGCCATGACCTTAAACTAGCAATTTTAGCATTATTTTTACATTTAAAACCCAATGAAAATCTGTGAAGACCTTAAACTAGCAATTTTAACTTATAGTATAGATTGGTGACGGTTTGCCATGACCTTAAACTAGCAATATTAGCATCCGTCTTACATTTTAAAGCCAGTGATAGTCCGCTATGACCTTAAACTAGAAACTTTAACTCACAATATTACATGGTTATGGTCCACTAAAACCTTAAACTGGAAATTTCAATTTACAAAATTTGCATAGTGGTGGTCTGCTAAGAACTTAAAATGGCAACTATTTTTTGTTTCATTATTGTTTTACATATATTCTTTACATGTTGTTGCTGCAAACAGGTATCACTTGACTAGGTCTATTTGCTTATTATGACAAGTCCAATTCAAAAATGGCTATGCATGGTGATCTTGGTTCACCTTTGACCTTGACGGGTCCCTATGACAGATTTACAAGATGCTTGAATCTAGAATTGGTAGATTTTGAATTATCTTCTTATGAAATTCATGTGGTGTCCTTAGAAGCACCCATGGATTGGCCCAAACATCTAGTCTAGGCCCTAGACTTAGAGGTCGGGGATGTGATCGAGGACCCTCTTATTGAAATCCCTATAACTACCTCTAGAGGTGAAGTAAAAACCTTGAAAGTTAGCTCCCTATTACATCCATAGGTACATCAAAAAATATCAAAAGTTCTCAATGGAAATGTTAAAGTGTTTGCATAATCATATGATGACAGGCCTGGTCTGGACCCATGGCTCATACAACACAACATTATCCTAGATCCTCGTGTCAAGGTAGTCAAGCAAAAGGCTCGCAAAATCAAGTCGGAGATTACACTAGTTGTCCGCGATGAAATCACCAAGCTTTACCAAGACGGTTTCATTCGGGTGATCTATTACTCGGAATGGGTGTCAAACATCATTTTAGTTTCTAAGAAAATAGGAGGTATACAAATTTGTATAAACTTTTGAGACCTGAACAAAGCAACGATTAAGGATGACTTCCCATTGCCAAGTATCAATCAACTTATTGACACTATCGTTGGTCATGCCTTACTATCCTTCATGGATGGGTTCTTGGGCTATAACCAGATCCATATAAATCTAGAGCATTAGTTGGAAACCACTTTCATGACCCCTTAGGGAACCTTTTGTTATACAATGATGCCCTTTGGACTGAAAAATGCTAGAGCAACCTATCAATAAGCGATGACATACATTTTTAGTGACTACCTCTTGGAGAGATTAAATGATTACATTGATGACATAGCAATAAAGTCTAAGGAATCTATTGATCATCCCAAAAATCTCAATATAGTTCTCCAGCATTTTCATAGGCATGACCTATGCCTCAATCCCAGGAAGTGTGTTTTTAGAGTTAAAATCGAATGCATGCTAGGTTTTGTAGTGTCAGAAATAGGAATACGAGTGGACCCTAATAAAGTGAGGGCTATCATCAACTTAACACTATCTAAAAACCTTAAAGAGTTGTGCAAGTTGCAAGGTAGAGTATAGTTTATCAAAAGGTTTATCACGAGGTTGACAGACAAGCTACACCCCATGCAACACCTGCTTAAGAAGGGGGTCAACTTCAAGTGGATAGATCAATGTCAACAAGCCTTTGATAACCTAAAGAAAGAGCTTTTGCATCTCCTAACTATTTACCCATCACATAGGGATAGGCCTTTCTACATCTACCTTGCCACCTTGGACACATCTATTACAACATTGTTGTAGCAGAAAAGAGATGATGAGTCTAAAATCCCAGTCTATTACTTAAGCCATGAATTAATAGCTTATGAGGCAAAGTACAACAAGGTAGAAAAATATTCTCACCCAAGTATTTGTGATTAAAAAGTGGAGACATTACCTATTTTGCAGCAAAGTTAACATCATATGCAAAAGCAACATACTTCGGGCTATCATAACTAACTTATACGAGAGTAGTAGGATAGCCCAATGGAAAGCTATCATGGTAGAATTTGATTTAAATTATGTGGCACAATCATCAACAAAGGGTCAAGAAATAGCCACATAGCTTACAACTTCACCCCTTGATGATCAGGAAATAATAAAAGTCGAATTCCCAGATGAGCATATCAATAGAGTAAATCCTGTACCATCTAACTTCAAAGCCAGTTTACATTTTGATGGAACTTCAACTACATGAGGTGGTAGCACTGCTGCTATTCTTACATTTCCCTCTAGGGAAATTTGACCCTTCACATACCATTTTGCATTCCTTTGCACCAACAATGTGGTCGAGTATGAAGGACTCCTTAGGGACCTCCTAGTAACTCAAGAGCTAAAAATCCAACATTTGGCAATCCGAGGTGACTCGCAATTAGTTGTCAACTAGATCACTGAAGTTTATGCTTGCAAGGCTTCACATTTACAACCTTATTGCGATTTAGCTAAGAGTCTACTAAAGTAGTTTACAACATTAGACATTCAACACATGCCTTGTAACGAGAACACAATAGCTGATGCGCTAGCCACGTTAGCATTAAACGTGCCATCGCACCTATTTGCAACCTTGCCTAGTTCGATAATAGAATGCACAAATCCTATTACTCAAGCAGCACACATTGCATTTGTAAGTGCAACAGATACCCAAGAGTGGTATGCCAACATTAAAGCTTACTTTCAACATGGTGAACCCCCACACAACTTGACGTCCACTCAAAAGGATGCAATACAGAAGCAAGCACGGTAATATGTCCTCATAGGAGATAACACCTTGTGCAAACGCTCCTTTGATGGGATATTGTTAACTTGAATTAGTGGGGAAGAAGCACAAAATATTGTTAAAGAAGTCTATGAGGGGCTATGTGGAGGGCACATAGCTCCTAGGGCTATGGCAATAAAAATCCAGATGCCTAGGGTACTACTGGCCTTGCATAGAAAGAGATTGCCTTGCCAAAGTTAGGACGTGCGATGTATGTCAATGCCATGTAAATATCATACATGTGTCGCCCATCGAATTACATCCTACACAGATCACATGGCCATTCCAACATTGGGATCTAGATATCACAAGACCCATCACACCTAAGTATTCTGTAGGACATATCTTCATTATCACCGCAATTGAATACTTCATAAAGTATGTAGACGCTATTCCCCTGAGAAAGACCACATCCCAACAGGTTTTCCACTTTATCCTAGATGGACAACAGGCCATAATTTAGTAGCATGAAAACCAAAACCTTTTGTGACAAGCTTGGCATCAAACTCTCTTTTTCATCACCATACTACCCACAGGCAAATGGTTAGGTAGAGGCAACAAACAAATCCATCATTAACCTTCTAAAAAAGATGCTTAGCAGCAACAAGAGGTGATGGCATGAGCAAATCCTCTACATGTTGTGGGCTTACTGTACAACATGTAGAATAGCTACAGTTAAGACTCCTTAGAGTCTTGTTTACGGATTTGAAGTGGTGTTACCTCTTGAATTACAGATTCCATCACTTCAGATGATCCTCTCGAATGTTGTAGATGAGGCTTAAAACAATGAGTCAAGGATCATTGATCTTGACTCCATGGAGAAGGAGCATGCCCAAAAACTTGGTTGCATCAAATGGTACTAGGATACACAATGGCAAAAGCACCATTGAAATTTACATCAATGGCTGATCAAGAAGGGGGACCTAGTCCTCAAGGTTGTTTGTGAACCTATGAGAAAATTCTCAGCCAACTAGGAAGGTCCTTTCATAGTCACAAAAGCCTATGAGAACGAGGCCTTCAAACTGGCTGATATGGATGGCAACGACTTTGCAAATCCCATCAACCATTTGTACCTCAAGCCATACTATTTTTGACACAAAGGATTACGTCAGATACAAAGTAAGGTAAGACAAATGTCTACTACAACATAAAACTAGCAAATCTAGTTCACTATGACTATAAACTAGCACAACACGTCCACTATGACATTAAAATGGCACAACATGTCCTTGGGATATGATGTAAAACTGGCACCCACAACATGGTCCGCTACGAAATTAAACTGGCCATCCACTATCCACTACAACATGAAACTAGCACAGCAGTCTTCTAGGACCTTAAACTAGCACATCGGTCTACTGGGACCTTAAACTAGCACATTCAACAATCTACCAAGACTTTAAACTGGGTTTGTAGTGTAATGCTTTCTATCTCACATCCATGACCCTACGAACAAGCGAGCATGCACACTTTCAAACTCCCTAGACAACACAGGGTGGGATGTTGTAGTTCTAGAATGCCATTCATGTTTCTAAGAAAAAACCCTCTCGAACACATGCAGCATCACTGCCCCTGGCATCTTGCTGATCTTCCAGAGCTATCTCTTGACATCTTGCTGACCTTCTAGAGCTACCGCTACCACAACTAGTCATCCTAGTAGTAGCTCTTTTCATTAGCACCTACTGCTGGAGTCCCAGCCACAAGGTTGCTATCCTCCAGCCCTCACCATTGTTCGAGCCACAAGGGTGTTCAGTTGTTAGGACTCTTCCCTTGCAGCTGTACTGCATGATGTTTACCTTGGACAAGGAATCCTGAGCACTTGCATCACCATTTCTCCTGGTCTCTTTAGTGCCAACCTTTCTGTCTTGCCATCACCAGAACTGATACTAGCCTTCCTACTTTGGACATCGAGCACTTCAAAGATAGCACTTACCACTTTGGTGGTGTCCAAAGTAATTAGGACTTTTCCCTCACTTCACTTCATGGTTGTTTTTTATAGTTTTCTATTTGTT
The DNA here is from genome assembly GCA_015680685.1 of Gnetum montanum. Classification (NCBI taxonomy): domain Eukaryota; kingdom Viridiplantae; phylum Streptophyta; class Gnetopsida; order Gnetales; family Gnetaceae; genus Gnetum; species Gnetum montanum. The sequence goes on from MNCI01010305.1 coordinate 346,135, forward strand.
GTGTTTGTAGTATAAAAGCCGAGATGGCGTTGTTCAAGGATGCGTTTCACCACGAGAGCAAGGCACCGCATTGCGCCAAAGCATCCACTTCAATTAGCCTAGCTACTTGAGAGTGCATACCCTGCCCTCCCTCTTAGCCAACTTAACCCTCATTCCCTATACTTGCAATTTTTTCACATCCCATTTACAAGCTTTCCCAATGCACATAAAGCCCTTCCACATGCCCAACCGCCAAGTCCATGATGGGCGTAATGCAACTTGCCCCATGTGAAGCATTTGTAGGTAGGTCAAAGCCTCACATGGATGTAACACAACTCATCTTGGGGAGGAAACACCTGTCTTGCAACAACAACAAGGTTTTTTACAAGTGAGTGTGGGTGTACAGCAACAAAAATGCAAAAGAGCAAAAAAGCACAAAAAAAATGACACAGCGTGCTGCTTTACAATTGCTTCAGCTATAAATCAACCATCTCTAAGCATTCCGGTGAGAGGTCAAAGGCCAATAAAGAAAGACACCCCTATGTGTTGACTTCCTCATAAGCACTCCGATGAGGAGTCACGCTATGATGATAGTTTTTCAAGGTGTTGCATTTTTTCCCTTCCATGAATTTGTTTCCTTAAATCCTACATTTCCCTTATCCTACATTTCCCTCCAGGCACCCTCAAACATAGTGAAGCATGGTCCAAGTAGGCACTGAAGAGCGATGTTGGTGTCTGGTCCTTCATGGTGTTTTGTATTCTTTGTCAACGTCTCTCGGGCAGATCCTCCTAACATCAACAAAGAGGGGCCATTGAAACACCATAAATTTTGGGACTCATAATTTGGCAGTCCCAAAATTTGGGCAAGGATCTATACAAGCATGATGTCAAGATGGATCATGCAGATGACATGGCACCCTGGAAGTTCTAACACCTACAAGGTTGCTTCCAAGCTTGCCTTTCAACCTCTGTAGCACAATCAACACAGCACCCATCTGCAAGGCCAGTTTGCATGAAAAAGGAACTAGGGGTAGGCCAAACAGTCCTACAAATTTTCTACCCCCTAGGCTAATAGTGTTGTTACACCCTCTAGCTTTCCCAACTTGACACTTGACCTGGATGATAGTCTACCTAGGGACCATGCTAGGAGTTACCGAAGGTGTTTAGGATGAGCGAAACAGTTTGGCAAGTTTTCTAACTGTGAGACCTACTACACTGCACATCGTAGTAGGTCTTGGGAAGACTGAATAGCTACCAAAGATGCAGTTGACAATGACTCAGTCCTCCAGGATATCTACTCCACTTCATCCTTGATGCATGAGCAACACAACGTAGTAAAATGTGGTGAATTTTGTCAAAAATCATCTCAACTTGAGTGCTATGTTGTGCTACGCTATGCAGCATAGCACAACATAGAAGAGATGAAATTTGATAATACTCCTACTCAAATGGCTTTGATGGAGTAAGTATATTTTCCCATGCCTCAACCATTAAACAAGTTTGCTCTATTGACATGCTAGGACATGACCAAAATTCTGTGAAAAAATGTTTGCAAAGTAAGTCAAAATTTAGGCCAAACTAGGTGCTACGCTACGCTATGCTACATAGCATAGCAAGAACAGAATGCACGGAGGTCCTCGGCCAAGTGGCTCCAGCAAAGGAATTGCACTTGACCACACTCCGACCTCTAAGACTACCTATCCCACTTCTTGCTTGAGCCCCAAGCAAAGTTTCTAGATAAAGCATTGCAAATCAGACAAGAATTCCTATCACAATGGCTGCTACGCTGTGCTATGCTGCATAGCGTTGCATAGTGTAGCAAGGACACAAAGCACCAAAGTGTCCCAAGGATGAACTCAGCAGGTCCCAGGACCCTTCAACATGGAAGATAGGGTTGTCAATTGTAGAAGTTGCTTGCCTAGCTAGGCCTCAAATAGGTATTCTTGGCTTTCAAGCAAAATTTCTTTCAAGAATGACAGCAATGCTATGCTACACTATGTAGCGTAGCATAGCATTGTTGTTAGCCTTGAAAGAAATTTTGCCTATGTAGTGTAGCATAGCATAGCATGTGGGTGTTTATGCTACGTTGATACACTAGGCAGCGTAGATAGCGTAACACTCACGTGAAAGCATCATGACATCTCTGGTTAGCCCCAAAACCTATTTGCAATGGTCACTCTCATCCTGACATCTCTTCAATGAACAAAATCAGTAATTTTTCTTTGTTTCACACCCCTTGACTATCCCCAAAGTTGTCCCTATGCTTGACCCCACTCACAAGAGTAGGGAAGACGTAGTCCTAGAGCACAGGCTCCACTTTGCACCCATTGTTGGCATTTTTCTTTGGTAACAAACATGGCAGTTTCCTTGATTCTGGCACATGCATTTTGAGCGGTATGGTTACAATGTAGCAGGTTTTACATCTAGCATCACACAGCAACATAGCACAGTCACGTTTACACTCTGTGGGACCCAAGACATGTGGCATCCAAACCACATTTCTCTACTACTCCTAGCTCTATAAATACCTCGACGAACAATGTTCAAAGGGTTGGCTTTTTGTATGGTTGGATTTTGGGATAATCTTTCCAGTGGTTGGCTTTCAAGTTGGCTTCGAAGATTGGCATTTGGAATTTTGGCATTTTGGCTTTCTGGCGATTAACTTTGGCAAAGAGACTGGCAAGTAGAAGGTTCCTATTAGCAAGCTATTGACAGCAATTCCAGAAGCTGTGACCATACCACTTCGTTGTAAGCTATGCCTTTCCATAGTACACATTAGTTGTACATCTTCAGCCAAACAAAGATCAGATCCCCTGATCTTGGGATGGTGCACTTTCTCACTCAAGCCTGCTTCATTTTGTTTTGCTATTTTCATGTTTTGCATTATTCTCCATTGGTTTATGTTTTTTGCTCGTCACTTAACTTGCACATAACATCTTTAAAATAAATGTTTATGGAAGGTTATTGTACACTGATTAAGTCCCTATCTAATTGACCAGACCGTTCAAGGCACCCCACTTCCGTTTAATCCAACACGGCCCTCGCACGGATCCAGGGTTAGGCTATATGCTCGGTGACCTCTCGGTGTTCCAGCCACCAACATTTTTGGTCATTACATCCCTAATGATCATTACCACCATTTCATCATAGCCTTATGCCATCATCACATGCACTCTTTGGCATGATTTGACATGACTGAATCAAGTGTACAAAGGGAATGTCTATGGTGGACCTGCAGTGGTGTTTTGTATTCTTTGTCAATACATCTCAAGTCAATCCTCCAAACACCAACAAAGAGGGGCCAATAAAACACCACCAAATTTTCATGTTGTAACCTTGGTAACCCCATCCCATGAAACTCAAGGAAAAAATTCATTGTAAATGTGAAGGTTGTAACCCATGAGGTCAATCTCATATGTTTGATACTTTTGGGGTTGAAAATCCCTCATAAGTGACCAAAGCCTCATTCCTCAAGTAAATAGAGTTACCTAGTGTCTATATTTGGGCTTGGGGGAGTCAAAAATGCCTTTTTGGATGCCAAAAATGGCAATATGGTGGGTTTTATAGGGGCTATACACTTTTCTATGCTGGAAAACTCTTGCAAGGAGGTAAATCTCACCTACCCTTAGCATGGAGGGGTGTGGGCTACCTACTCCCAACATGAAGGCATCAAAACCAATGTGTAGGGGTGTAGGGGAATGAACCTCACCTACCCCCAACATAGAGAGGGGGTGATGCTTAGAATAGAAGGGGTTGACCTTCACCCCCAACATTGATCTTTCATTACCCTTCCCTTCCCCTCCTCCCCTCCCACCGCCCGCACCCCNCCCCCCCCCCCCCCCAAACATTAATACCTCCTCCCCAATGTAGAAGCAACATGGCCAAGATTTCAACATTACATCAACTCTAGCAAGAACCCTGTAATGTTAGTGTGGAAGGTTATTTAGTAACCCCTCTAGATTTTTGGTACTAACCCCCTTGAGCGTGGTAGAAATTTGCAGCAATTTGTAGCCCAATTTGTCTACTATTTGTAGCCCAAACCATGGCCAAAGACCTACAAAAATCAAATCCTCACATCATTTCAAGGGTTCCACACTCTTGACAATTGCACACACTTCATATTCTGAGCATTTGGGCATTTTGAGCATCTAAGAGCTCTTGCTACTTAACAGAAGCTTCTTAGGGCTTGCCAACATAGAACCATTGTATCCCTATTACTCCCCTTGGGATTTGTGAGCTTGGATTGTGAATGCTACCCCTTTGAGATCCTCAAATTCTAGCATGGAGCATTTTGATAACCTTAATCATTCACATTTCTTAACCTTGGCACTAACCAATGTTGCAAATTTTGAGCAATAATGGAGGAGGTTCAAAAATATTAGGAGTGGCTGAGCATCTAGATTGTGAAGTAGATTCTATCTTCTTCAATGGACTTGTAACCCACACCCAAGTAAACTTCCCTTTTGCTCTCATATGAGTACTTTTGCACACATTTCTAAACTCATTCTTTATTCATTTAATAAAGTTTATAGTTTCATTTTGTGTGCAATTTTTATTCATCTTGGGTTTTTAGATTTTCAAATTTTACACTTTTTTACAACCCCATTTTGTTCCCCCCCTAAGTTCCTAGGTGATCTACTAAACTATTCAGGGCACCTCGAATTCCATTTTTTTCCTTAGAGGCCCTGGGGATTTGGGGTTAAGGCTTTTTGTGGCTAAGAATACATGACTTTCTAGTGGCCAAGATTTTCCATCACTATAGTAGGCTACTTCTAAGAATTACATGATCTCTTAGGCTATTCCTATTATGTGATTAGAAAGACATGTGACCTATACTTGAAGGTACTTCTCTAATGGGATTAACATTAGTTATGAGACTGAAAAGACCTGTAACCTATGCTTGAAGATGGTTATCTAACTAATGGTCAAGGTCCATAACATATATTCTATTAATTAATTAATTATTTTTAGTAACTCTAATATGTATTTTCTAATCTCTTATTTTTAAGTGATTATGTTTTCAATATGATGGTTAGTTGGTCTTAGGGTGGTGGCCACAAGATGACGTAATTCAATCTCATTGCAAGAGAAATAAACTTGGTTTGAACTCCTAATAGACAAGTATGATCAATCATTTTAATCATGCCCTACATATAGGATTCATTAGGAACATGCTAAGATGCCGCATGTCTTACTTTTGCAATCTCTTCTATCTTCATTTCATCTCACTATTATGCACAATTATAAAATTAATGGTTTTGTTTAGCATAGTATAGAATTCTAGGAATGATAGTTGTATATGTGTTTAAATAAATATCAAGTCAACATTTAATTTTCCAAGTACCTACAGATACTTAGTGAGATGGTTAGACAAGGGTATTATATGTAGGAGCCTACTTTGGGGAGGATCCACTTTTATAACTCTTCGGGATCTTGCTCTTAAACCTACTCCATACTTCCCAAACATCAAGGTGCTACTACATTATCCTTATGTATTACTACTTAACAATTTCTTCTCAATTTTATTCAAATTTCATGCTTCAAACTCTAGAAATATTCCAATGTATGACCAATTCTAAGGCTTCAGACAATGCCAAATTCATCATTTCAAATGTACCCTAAACATTCATAACTTAAGACTCTTTGTTTGACCAAATTTAGCTTAAAAGCTCCTAAAAAATTCTTTTAAAATAGAGAAAAATGCTAAAATTTAGCATTGACTAGCCTTAGTATTAGTAATTAGGCTTAGTTTATGTAGTATCATCAACACTACACATAAAATCTATATATATGCACCTACCATTAAAAAGTTTTCATCATTTTACTTTATAAAAATATGAGTTTTGGCTATTTTCTTAAGAAAAAATCTTCTAAGCACCATATCTTATAGTCTAGACTCCATTTAAATTCATTCAAAAACTTATAAGCTCCTAGAGCTGAGCTTTATGTCATGGGGGTAGCTTGATCATGATTTCAAAAAAAAATTTCACCTCAATTTTTTTGAACACCTAAGATAACTAACACAAAAAATAATTGAAACTAATTAAAAATTAAGGCATTCTAGTTATCTTAGGGCCTCTAAAGAATGAAAATGTAATCAACCATGTCTTAAATATTAAAATTTTTTGAAATTGGACTAACGCCAAAGCAAAATTAAGGAAAAAACATTATAAAATATTTCAGAATCTAACAATTTATAATTGACATTATTATTGATGATATCAAAATGTCCTAGATGCATAAGATCGATTGCATCTTGGGCCATGATATCGCATACCTAATATTGTGTACCCAATATCGCGCCCACTCCAATATTGGAGCTTAAGTAAAACATGATTCATCATACCCCCACGACTAAATGAAAACTCATCCTCGAGTATAGAAGAAGAGGAACAAGTCCCTTACAAAACATATTAGGAGGTATGGAATGTTTGACTGACATGCAGAGTGACACAGAGGAAATACACAAATATAGAAGTGCCTAAGCATACATCATTACAATTATGTACAAGGTTAGGTGTTCATGACAATAGGAAAGAACACCCTCAGATCCAATGGATATCCAACCCCTCTTGGCAATAGAAGAATGAGGGAGAGGTAGAAGAGATTTAGCAGTCATGAACAATCTCCCATGAGTGATATTGTTGCATCCTCCTTGGTGAAGATAGTCCTACTTCCAGTCCATGCTTCCATTGCAATCACAAAAAAATCAAGGATTTGTATACAAAGTGTAACACATAGTGGTTGAATACCTTGTCTCATCAATGATTTTATTTAGCTAAGTTATGATTGTAGTAGATTGATTGCTTGACAATGTTAGTGGAAAGACTGACAAATAGGTTAAATAAGAGAAGTGGTCCATAAAATTCAAAAAAAGCTTAACATAAGGAATACTAAAAAGAGGGTATAGAAATTCACAACAATAAAAAGAAAGAATTCACTAAAAATATTCATGAAGATGCACACAATTGGATGGCATTAATGGGACAAATAAAAAGAATTCAATTGTAAAAATTTCTAAGGTTAAAGAACTTAACTTAACCAAACCAAAAGATATGCAAGTGGGTCCCCCCCAAAGCAGGCACAGGCCTTTTATGCCCTTGCATAACTTTAAACCAAGGAGTCCATGGGTGCCATGGATGATTAATGGTTATGAAAGGTTAAGTACAAAAACCCAGAAGTAACTAACTGAGAAACCTGACATATCAAACTAGAACATCAAATCAAAACATGAAATTAGAAGTGAGATGGGCATGAAAAGCATAGATGGATGAGAGAGAGAATGAAATGGAGTTCCTAATTATGGTCACATGAAGTCCTTTGTGGAGTTTGTGAATAAATAACTTGGTAGGATCCATCCTCAGTCTACACCAAAACCAACTACTTTCAGTGACTTCACATCGACATTCTAAGACTAGTCCATCCCTTGAGACACAAGAATGCTTCCACAAAACAACCACTGCTCAAAATTGGAGAAGAAGTAGGAAAGTGAGAAAGGACCTTAGTTAGAGGAGACAAGACAAGTCCCATAGCTAGTGCTTGTAGCCCTTTTATTTAGTCTAAGGGGTGTGCTTTGAATTTCCATATTTATTATTATTATTTTTGGATGGGAACCACACCATGCAATGACCCATGCATTTTAGCATTTATTTTGTCCAATGGATGTGATTTGAATTCTCATCTCTTTTTTTTATTTTTTTTATTGGAACCACACCAGGCAAAGATGCATGCATTTTTGCATTTATTTTGTCCAAGGGGTGTGCTTTGAATCATCATCCTTTTTTCTTTTGATCAGGAACACACCATGCAAGTACTTATTTGACTTCCTATTGTGGAATGACATGGAATGGCGAGAAGCTCATGAGAACACCCTCACACATAGGAAAATGGAAAATCATGAAGAATACCACATCCCTTTGAAGCCACACCTTGTCCAAACCTTTGATTCCTTCCCAATTTCAGAAACTACACAAGTCAAAAATTTGTTAAGGTTGTATTAATGAAAAAGGGACTACACATTTCCAAAACAAGGAAAACTAGAGTGTGTGGATGGGTGAATGATGTGGACTCACTGCCTGTTACATGAAAAGAAACCATGTTCTAGTTGTTAGTAACGACATTCAAAGTCAAAAACTAGACATCAACAATCGAATCACAATTGATACATACCACCATCGAGTAGCACATCACCATGGTACCTGGTACCTTATTAGCAAAAAGAGTAGAGAATTACACAAAACATAAGAAAATATAAAATAAAGTAAAATATTACTCAAGAAATATTAAATATACTAACAATGATGTAAAACAAAAACTTAGAAAAGATCAATAACCTGAAAAATAAAAAGATGTAAAAGAAAGAATATGAAAACAAAAAGTTGTAAAACAAAAAATGTGTAAAACAAAAAAGTTAAAAAACTAAGGAGCCATGTAAAGTATTAGTATGGATGACCATCTCTCCCATGACTAAGTTGGAAGGAGAAGATCTAAAAGATTGAGCATGATTGTCCATCCAACAAGGTGTCTGTTGAGTTGGTTAGCTTGGACTCATGGAAAGGTTTCAATTGTTGGATGTTGACTAATTGCTTCCCATCTAGGCTATCAAGATTATGTATAATCATGGCCCTAGATGGAAAATTTTCTTCAATAATGTAAGGTCCTTTCCACAATGTTTGAAACTTGGTTTGTTGAGGTACATGTGTAGGATTCCAATAGAAAACCTTGTCTCCAAGTTGAAACTTGACTTTCCTTATTTTGAGGTCATGGTGTTTCTTGTTGAATGCCTTATGCATTTTTTTGGATGATAGGGCCATTAATCAATTATCATCTAGTAAGTTGAGGTTCATTAATCTTTCCTTTTTTGCTAGACTTAGATCTATGTCAAGGTCATAGGCTATAGAGAGTGTACAGAGCTCAAATTGAATGGACAATGTTGGCAACTTTCTGTACATGAGCTCATAGGGAGAAAAACCTATGGGAAGCTTCCATGTGGAGTGATAGGTACAAAGGACATTGTTTAATTTGTTGCTCCAATCCCTTCGATATTTGCTAATAGTGCACATTAGAATTTTCATAATCTCTTGATTAGTATATTCAGCTTGACCATTGGCTTAAGGGTGATAAAGTGTTATGAGTTTGTGCTCAACCCCCAAGCATTGCATAAGTTTTTGGAAAGTGACACCTGTGAAATGAGTTTCATTGTTAGAGATTAATGCACAAGGCAAACTAAACCTATTTATGATATTATGTTGTACAAACCAAGCAATAGTGGATGTATAGTCGGTGATGGATACTACTTCTACCCACTTAGTGTTATAGTCAACCATGACTATTATATATGCCTTTCCATTTGACAAAGGCACAATGGAACCCATAAAGTCAATTCCATAAATATTGAATGAATCAAGAGGCTAAATCCATTGCTATGTCCCTTCCATTCGAGCTATCATTCCACCATCCCTCTGACAACAATCACAAGCACAGATGAATTGGTGTGCATCCTTGAAGATTATTGGCCAGTAATATCCTACCATAAGAATTTTAATGGTTGTGCATCTCCTAGCATAATGGCCCCCACAAGGGCCTTCGTGGGCATCCTAGAGAATGTGCAGTTGATCTATGTTAGAGACACACTAGTGTACCAGGCAATCGAGACATACTTTGTAAAAGTTCCCATTGATTTCCATGAAATGATTAACTTAGTGAAGAAACTATTGTTTCTTTCACGTGTCCAGCCCTTGTGAAAATTCTTACTTGAGCAAATAAGTGAGAATGGTGTCATACCATCTTGGTTCACTAGGCATTTCTGCATTAATAGCCCCTACAAAGAGAGATTCATCAGGAAATTGATCAGATAAGGTGCTCTCTTTCTTCTTGCCTTCCCATATTAGCTGTGATAAGTAGTTAGTGATCACATTTTGCACACCCTTTCCATCTACCATTGTGAGATTGAACTCTTTCAGAATCATGAGCCACCATATGGTATGAGGGCTCATCGTTGATTTATTCATTAAAAACTTGATGGCGCTATGATTTGTGTGCATGAACACTTTATAACCAAGCACATAGTGCCTAAAATGTTTTAAGGCAAACACCACCGCCATCAATTCTTTTTCTGTAGTTGTGTAGTTCAACTATGCACCTATGATACTCAAACTTACGTAGTGAATGTAATATGAACTTTTTGATCATCTAGCTATGTAACACTATCGCCAAAGCATAATTTGATGCATCAGTCATCACATGAAATGGTTTAGAACAATCAGGTGCTTGCAAAATTTGGGTTTCAATAAGCTTCTACTTTAGTTGTTGAAATGTTTCTTCACATGCAAGGGTCTAGATAAATGGTGCATCTTTCTTTGTTAATTCAACTAATGGCTTGGCAATTTTGGAAAAGTTATCGATGAAGCACCAGTAGTAGCCAGTGTGACCAAGGAATGACCACACTTTTTTAATTGTTTCTTGTTAATAGCTTATTCCTTGGATGACCCTTATCTTTTTAGGATCCACCTCAATTTTTTCTTTTGAGATATGGTGCCCCAAAATTATGCCTTCCTGGACCATAAGATGGCTCTTTTTCCAATTGAGCTAGAGGTTTGTTTTGAGACATCTCCTCAACACCTGCTCAAAATGGTATAGGGATTACTTGAACGTAGCTTTGTAGGTAGAAAAGTCATCCATAAATTCTTTTATCCCACTACCAATTTGTTGTTGGAAAATGCTAAGGACTAATCGTTGGAATGTAGCTGGGGCATTACATAGACCAAATGGAATTTGACGATAAACAAAAGTCCTCCAAGGACTTGTGAAATTTGTCTTCACTTGGTCCTCTAGTGTGATTTGAATTTGATTATAGCCACTATAACCATCTAGAAAGCTATAGTAGTTGTGCCTAGAAATGGTGTTCAGCACTTGGTTAATAAAGGACAATGGAAAATGATCATTGAAAGTTGCCATATTGAGTAGTTAGAAGTCAATGCACACCCATCATTTGCCTCCTTTCTTGGGCACAATCACAAGTGGACTAATCCACTCACTATCTACAATAGGGTAGATGAATCCTACCTTGAGGAATTGCTCAATATTCTCTTTGATAATATACTTTAATTTGGGATTCAAACACTACTGTGATTATCATTTCGGCTTAACTGCAGGGTCAATGTATATCCATTGCTAGCATATTCTTGGATCTATTCTTATGAGCTCAGAATATGACTAGGCAGAGGTTGCTAACCATTTTTTCACAAAATTCATTAACATGTTCTTTTGTCCTACAACAAGTTTGGCATTAATAATGACTAGCTTTCCATTCTTTTAGGAACACGTACTTCATTCTGGTCGGTAGTGTTTTTAATTCAAGGGGTTCTTATTTGAAATTGTCAAGAATCTCCAATTCTTCCCAATTAATATCACCATTTACTTCCTTGGAGAGTTAGTGATAAACTTACTTGAGTTCATACATACTTCCAACATAATCACAAATTAGGCCCTCAGTATGTTCCATGCATAATGTACTACTGTTAGAATCAGTTGTCGGCCACTAGGTGCCTTCTTGTTTTGTGGCTATTGCATACAGACATCTTTAGATTTTAGGTTCTGGTGCACACTGCTTGCATGTAGAGATAGATGTTTACTTCACTGACCATAGCTTTTGCACATAATGGCACCCTGAATAGCTATACACAATACATGGAACCCTCTTCTTCTCGATCTTTCCAAATTCATTTTCTTTAGATATCTCTAAGGAAAGATCTCTAATGTCCATTTTTGCATCAACAATTCTTAACCACACCCTTCCCATAATAATTGGAAAGTCCCCCTTATAGTTATTCACTTTGATTACTAGAAATTCAATAGGATATGGCCACCCACAAATAGTGGTCATGATGTCTTCTACTAGTTCTAATGGCACAATGATGGATTGGTCTACCAACTCTAGCCTGATGTTGCTCTTCTTCAAATGAGAAAGGTTGCATGTAGTGTACATCTCATGTGAGATCAAATTAACATTGGAACTAGAGTCAAGAAGAGCTTTACAAGGCTCATTCCCAAAAATTTGCAAATATACTAAGGAACTCATAGGATCAACTAACTTCCTAATCAGGTTACTAGCTCGAATCCAATTAGATATAGCATGGGTTAACATCACAGTATTAATTCAAGAGGGATTTTGGTTTGAAGGAGACTCGGATAAAGGTGAGGTAGAGGAAGGTGGAGGGGTAGAGCTACTAACCACTGATGTGTCTAAGGGCTTTTGCAGACTACAAGGTTAGAAGAAGGATCTTTTCTTTGATCATGGTTCCAACCCACTTGGTTGGTTAATTGATTGTAGATTAACCACCCTCATTGCATTTCTTTATTGTGGTTGGATAGGAAATTCACCTTGCATGGATGGATCAGGTGGTAGCTATGCAGGAGGTGAAGGAGTAGGTGTAGAAACAGGAGAAGCATGAGGATAGTAGGTGGTGTCCCTTTTTACATATGGTGGTTGCTACACTTTAAGAGGGTAGTGGTGAGGTTGGTAAGTAGAAATATGATGAGAGGAGTCTCGTGGAGATGAAGGTTACTAAACATAATAACCATAGGGATCTAGTTGCTGGTAAGGGTACTGCTATTTTGAAGGTGCCAACACCCACAATTGTGGTTACTGCCATTGCTAGTACAATTCATAGGATTGCAGTGAATTTCCACTTCGATAATACTACTGTGGTTGGTGGAATTTTTGAGGGTTGCCTTGTGGATAAGGAAATCTTTTGGGTGTTGCCTTTATGCAAGTCATGGATGTAAGGCAAACACCCCAAATTCCTACAAGTGTGACATAATTGGATAACATCCCTTGGGATGTTTATACTGATAGACATCACACTTGCCATCATCATTTGATTCATTATCTACAACTGTCTCTATCATAACCATCTTACCCTTACCCTTGGATAGGGCACATTTAGCTTCCTTATGCCTCCAGTGCTCATGCTCACCACTTTGTTCCTTGGACTCTTCAGTAATTTTTAAAACAACTTGAAACTTATTGTCCATAGAGTCCCATAATTGGTCAACCTTAGCTGTAATTTTGAACTACAGTTTTTGGAGTGGCAAGGTTTTCAGATTAGCCACCTCTTCTTTAGTTAACTCATCCTCATTTTTACAAAATCAAATCCTTCTTTTACATATAGAAGGATCCTTGTTGTATTCCTCTGCACTTTCTCACTTTCTCAATTCTCCCTCCTCCCTAGCTACCTACTCAATTAACTTTTGGATTTGATGAATGCTTAACTCTGTCAATCTCCCTTGAGCATAGACACCAAGGGTTTTTCTTGTTTCAGACCGCAACTCATCTTTGATATGGTAGAGTTGATCAAGTTGAGAGTATCCATGGCTGAGACACTTATGTAATAGAGAGTAGTATTGGCCAATAGCAGCATCCAAGGGCTCATGGTTTTCTTGTTTTCACCCTTGGATTTGCTTCATTAGATTGAACACTCGGGAGTATGTTTGATATTTATCATTGAACAACTCTAACATTATACTCCACTGCTAGATTGATTTTGGCTCCAACAACCAATACCAATTTTTTACTTCCTTAATGAGTGTCCTTGAAAATAATTTCAACTTCTACCAATCATTCTCAATATTATACAAGGCACATGCATCCTGAAATGCTTGGAGATGATTTTTTGGATCAATGTCATAGCCTCCCTCAAACCGAGGGATGTTCATGTCCAACCTATTTATTCTATTATCCTTTACATGCCTTGTTAGAATCCTCATGACCTTTGCAATGTTTAACATGCTCTGGGTGGCAAGTAGAGGTTCATCAAGGCCATAGTGATGGTGCCTAGGATGTTCTCTACTAACCCTTCTTTCATGGTGGTGGGTCTTTCTGGATCACCCATGCCTTTGGTCATAATTGTCTCGATGATCCCTTTTGTTGTTTTAGTTCCTTTGGTCACCTCCATCATGATCATGCCCTCTGTAGCCATGAACTAAGCTAGATGAAGAAGATGATGATGATGATGGGGAAGGGGAAGAAGAACTTGCATTGTTCCAACACCTACCACCTTTTGTTCAATTATCATGATCACGATCGTGATTGTGACTTCCGTTTTTCCCCTTATTATGACTTGCTCCTCCAGATCCATTTCTGTCATTGGATTCATTCTGACCAGAACCCAAATTATAAATTTTGGATTGCACATTCTAGTTGAGGGCCCCTTGACCAAAGTTAAAGAAAGGAGTGTCACCAAACGAAAAGCCCCTAGAGAAGAGTTCATCTCCATCTAATGGGCCAAGCAGAGATGAAAAATGTTCAACCCCTTACCCTTCAAAAGCTCATGTTGGTGCTCCAGCTAACAATCCATTAACCTTTGTGCTTTAGTGGGATGATAATCCCTTGAATCGAGATCTTGCATCTCATTCTCCCCGTGAAGATGTTGAAGTCCATGTCGTGTAAGAATTAGATGGAGCATAGCTGGAATAGATCAATCCAATGGCAACACAATGTTGCCTTCCATTTCACACCACCATAGCATTTCATCTTGATGTAAGATGAAGATGAATTTTGGTACATACTCATGAGGATGAGCATATACCACCTGGTATTATTAAGGCACTTGGTTTGCCCTAGGTGGAGATAGACTCCTTGGAGAAGAAGACATTTTATATTAACGAATCTATATGTAGTGTATGATTAAGATTTAATTCAATTGAAATAATAATTTTGTTTTTATAATATTTGTCCTTTAGGGCTTGAACAATGATGTTACTAAGTTTTACTAGGTTTAGATAGTGCATGTAGAACTAAAGTCCCCAACACTAACGCCAATGATGAGTGGCGAGGTACCCCTACACCCAACCATACAAATCATAGGTGTTCACATGTGATCCTATAAAATTTTTCATACTTTAATTACCAAGTACACTAGAGCTAAATGGTAAGTTCATGTTGTTCATTCATTGTCTTCCTAGCCTCACTTATGAAATGCAAGTGTATGGTTAAGTGTGACTGAGGCATAAGATTTTTATCATTTTATGTTTTATCAATTTGATTGCCTAAAAGCAATAATGAAAGTAAGAGTAATTAAATGCTAAGTGAATTATTGTCTAACTTAACCTAACACAAGTAACCATTCCCACTTCCCAAATACATCCTGAACTTCATGTAAATATTATTGGGTTTTCAAACACTAACTATTTTTGAGCTACCAAGTGTCACACATATGTTCGAAAGGGTTGTGCTTGTGCATTTTAATTAGTTGCTTAATTAATCAAAATTAATTGCTGAATGAATAACATTAAATGTGAATGACATGAAATCATGATATATAAATGCATAAAGAAAGAAAGTCTCAAGTGCTGCAAGGATGAATCAAAGAGCTCATATTTATTGCCAACACAATGGTGTGTTTAGGTACATCAATGCTTGAATAAAGATCTAATTACACTTAGACCTCCAACTACAGGCACTTGGAAAATATTCTAACTCTCAAATGAATAAACTGTAAGAATTTTGCTACTTGACTTCCAAAAACTACCCCTGAATTATGTGCCCAAGGATTGTATTTATAGGCCCAAGAGTATCCTATGATATCACATGCTCGATATTGCATCTTGGGCCATGATATCGCATACCTAATATCATGTACCCGATATTACAACCACTCTAATATCGAAGCTTAAGTAAAACATGATTCATCAATAGTATATGAGTGAGATATATCTTTTCTAAAATAATCACTAGAAAGCTGCAATGGTCAAAATCAAGGACATTCCCATCTTCTCCTCCATTGATGCTATAACTCAAGTCTTGGATATTTCCAATGTAAAGATATAAATTGTTGAAGGATCCATTAAATCAAATGCAAAAGTGAAGAGGAAATGAATGTAAAGAGCCTACAACATGGAAAAAAATGGAATATGCTTCATTAACCTAATCAAGAAAGGTATATTTTAAGATCATCATGCACCATGTCCATCCCATGATATAGCCTAGCAAAGTCATCTATTTCTTTATAAGGACATGTGCATCTCTTAGCAAAAATTTCTTAATGAACTTACCTTAGTTGATCATCTTAGAAATTAAGAAGTTATTTAAGGAAAATGAAAAAGGAAGAAAGGCACTCCCTTTTCCATGCTTGATCAAAAGACTCTGCCAAAGGGAAGGAATTGCCCACTATGCTAATGATGTTTTCTGTAGGTTACCCACAACCTTCTAGTAAGAAATGATGAGGTCTAGGCCACCTCTCAAGCTTCAAGAAGAAGTACCTCCATAACTAAATATGAAAGTAACAACAATATCAAGTTTTACTATAGTAGTCACTGTTTCTACTACTAGAACCACAAGTGTCAATAGGTGTGCCTAGCATAAGCCATCAAGCACTTGTGAGCAACTTAAATGTCTATCATCTTACAATGAGCCACTAGAAAAAGGTATCATAGATGCTAGTGGTAGGATGATTTTACAAACTATGAGCCTAATGAAGTAGTGCCACAATCTAGGTAAACCTTGCAATAAAGGATGTAGTAGGTATATTACCTACTAAACCATATCTCAAAATATCTGACAATGCTAAATCCTTATCACATTGGAACAAGGGGTCGAGGCAACTATGATTGTCATGCTACATTAAGGGTAAGAAACTAATGCAAAGGTGGTGACAGATTGAATTGAAAAACCATTGAGGGTCCATGCAATACAAATTCTCAACTTTATCACTATCCTAGACATTTGAGTGCCTATGGGGGTTGTATTAAGAGGAACTAGAATAATGAGTATAGATTACCATGGAAAGGTGTTAGATAGACTAGTCAATATTAAGCAAAAAATTATAAATATATTCAACATTCCTAAAGATTCCATAATAATCCAATTTGATCCCATTACAATTAAAGGGAAGTTAATCATTTCTAAGGTCCAACTATAGTAGGCCAAGTTGTTGAATTAGAATTTATAAATCAAGTTGCACAACTTCATGTCCAATTATTTAACCTTATCATTCACTAGCTTAGATTATCCTGTGATGATGCATTCAACTAATTAAATTCTAAGCAACATTAGATTAAAATTAGAGAAGGAGAAAGTCACGTGGGATGCCTTGTAATCTCAAGCTAAGATTCATGCCCTAAATAAGGACATCGTCATGTTGGCCAAGGAGAATGAAAATCTTACCATTAAAAACATAAGATTGTGAACCATTGAAAGGGAAGAGAATTAAATCAAGGATAATCTAAAGCACCTCCAAGAGTAATTAACATGAGTAAATGTAGACATATGTAAATTGGTAGCAAAGAATAGAAATCTTTTGATGAAGGAGATATGAGCTATTAAGAAAAAGTTAGCTATTGATATTGTACCTTGGAAAAATGAGGTCACTAAGTATGAAAGAATCAAGATTCATTATAAAGATGAACTAGAACTATAGAAGAAAATAAATAAAAAGGAGATTCAATTAGAAAAATTCAAGCTCAATAAATCTTTAATGGACTCAATACATTCAATCTAGTAGAAATAAAAAATGAATTGAGGCCATTATATCAAATAGAGAATGAGAGTTTATCAACAATGATTTTGAACACTTCTACTTAAAACAAGGAATTTTTCATCAAATAACATAACATATGAGTACAATCCATAATCAAAATGGAGTGGTAGAAAGGAAAAATTATATCATACAAGATATGATGAGGTGTTTTCTAAACAGGTACAATTACCAAATAAATATTGAAGCATGGCCATGACAATGACAACTTACATCACAAATAGAATTATGAGCAACAGCAAAAAAATATAAGTCACCACATGAACTCTTTTACAAAAAACTACTAAAAATTAAATACACAAAGATATTTGGATGCCACTGCTATGTTAAAATTCCAAAACAATTTTTGTACAACTTAAACAATTGAGGGGAAATGAATATTTCATGGTTATGATAAAAAAGAAAGTGGAAAAAAATGGTACAATCTAATTGATCACAAATGATACTCCTCTAGGGAAGTAATATTCATTGAAGATAAATTAGTATAAATGAGCTTCAGGAAAATAATAAAGAATCAAAAAATCAAAATAACCCTAAATCTTGAATTGAAAGAGACCATCCTTAAGACTAGATGTTGGATAACAAAAATTAGATCTAATACAATAAAAAATCTTGCATATTTAGTTCTCAATTAAGAACCATTCAACATAAGATAAGCATATAAATCCTAAAAATCAAAGTATGGAAAGAAGACATGGACAAAGAATATGAAACCAACATGCAAAATAACACATGGAAGCTAGTTGATAAACCAAAAGAAAAAAAAGGTTATTGATTGAAAATGGTTATCCAAAATAAAATGTAATGAAATAAAAAAGTCATTAAACATAAAGAAACAATGAAAACATGTTGATTATAAAGAAATAGTTACACCAATGATAAGATTTAAAACTCTAAAGCTTATTCTTTCAATAGTTACTCACCACAATTTGAAGTTACATCAAATGGATATCAACTCTACATTCCTTAATGGATACATATATGAAGAAATTTATGTCCCAAAACTAGAAGGATATGAACTCAAATGAAAGGAGGATAAAGTTTGCAAACTAAAAAAGGAAATTATAATCTAAAACAAACACCTAGAGAATAGTTTCATAAAATTAATTACTTTCTCTTAAGAAAGAATTACTCATAAAGCATGTTCAAACTAACTCTATGCTAAAAACATGACAAACATGATTTCATAATTATATCATTTTATGTTGATGACCTCGTGTTTTTTTGCCACAAATAACAAGCTCTTAGAAGAATTCAAGATATATATGAAGAATGAGTTATCATTGGAAAACTAAAATACCCCCTAGACATTCAAGTTGAATAAGAAAAAAAAGATATTCTTCAAAAAGCCTAGATTTGGATCGTTGTTGAAATTTGCATCCTAAGAAGTGTGTAAGTAATTGCAAATCTCTTCCATTTGGTCCATCATTTTTACCAATGAAAAGTGGTATATGATTGAGATATATCTTTTTTGGAATATCACTAAAAGGATACAATGGTCAAAATCAAGGACATTACCATCTTCTACTCCATCGATGTTATCACTAAAGTCTTTGGTATGTATAAGTTACTAACCATTAAATCAAATGTAAAGATGAAGAAGAAATGAATGTAAAGAGTCTATGATATGGACAAGAAAGGAAAAATATTCATTAACCTAACCAAGAAAGTTATGTTTTAATATCATCATGTACCATACTAATTCCATATTATAGCCTAGAAAAGTCACCTCTTTCTCTATAAGGACATGCACAACTCTTAGCAAGAAGTTCCTAATGAACTTACCTCAATTAATATTCTTAGAAATTGAGAAGTACTTCAAGGAAAATCAAAAAGATAGAAAGACACTCCCCTTTCCATTCCTGATTAGAAAACTCAGTCGAAGGAGAGGAATTACTCACTATGCATGATGTTTTCTATTGGACACCCATAACCTTCTAATAAGAAATGATAAAAGATAAGTCATCTCTTAATCTCAAGGAAGAAGTAACACCACCACCAAATACCAAAGTAACAACAACATTGAGTGTCACTATAGTAGCCACTGTTCTTACTACTAGAACCACAAGTGTTGATAGGTATGCCTAGAATAAGTCATCAAGCACTTGTGAGAAACTTAAATGCTTATTATCTTGTAATAAGCCACTTGCAGGATGTGTCGTAGATGGTAAGCTAGTGGTAAGATGATTTTACAAACTTGTTCTAAGCCCAAAGAAGTAGTGCCATAGTCCAAGTAAACCTTGCAATAAAGGATCTAGCAGTTGTATTACCTACTGAACCATATCTCGAGATATCCAACAATGGTAAATTCTTTCTTGTCACATTGGAACAAAGAGATCAGGCAACTATGATTGTCATGTTGCATCAAGAGTAAGAAACTACTACAAATTTTATGACAAACTGAATTGGAAAAGCATTAAAGATCCATGCAATACCAATTCTAGACTTGGTCTTTATCCTAGACATTTGAGTATATGTGAGGGTTGGATCAAGGAAAACTAAAATAATGGGTATAGATTAACATGAGAAGGTATCAAATAGACTAGTTGATGTTAAGCAAAAAATTTCAAATATCTTCAACATTCCTAAACATACCACAATAATCAACTTATTATAATTAAAGGGAAGTTAATCATTTTTAAGGCCCAACTATATTCAGCCAAGTTGTTGAATTAGAAGTTGTAAAATGAAGTAGCACAACTTCATGTGCAACTTAGCTTATTTTGTGATGATGCATCAAACTAATTGAAGGATAAGGAATATTAGGTTAAAATTTCATAAGGAGAAATCCACATGGGATTCCTCATAATTTAAAGTTAAGGTCCATGCCTTGAATAAGAAAATCATCATGTTTGACAAGGAGACTAAGGATCTTACCATTAAAACCATAAGCTTGCAAAACTTTGAAAGGGAAAATAATTAAATGAAAGATCATCTAAAGAACCTCCAAGACCAATTAACATGAGTAAATGCATATGTACATAAATTGATAGCAAAGAATAGGAATCTATCAATGGAGGAGATATGAGCTATTAAGAGAAAGTTAGCTATTGAGATTGCAACTTGGCAAAATGAGGCTACTAAGTATGAAAGAATTAAGAATCATTATAGAGATCAAATGGGACTATAGAAGAAAATAAATAAAAAGGACATTTGATTATGAAAAGTCAAGCTGAATGTAGCTTTAATGGACTCAATACATTCAATCAAGCAGAAATTAATATGAAGTAGATATAGAGTGATGATGGTATCAACCCATCTCTTTCATGTATTTTGTATCCTCATATCTACTATAGGTGGTATTCAATTGTAGTTTGCCATTTTGAGTAGTTGCAAATTATAGTTTATTGAATGTTATGTCTTGAAATGACATTTGTGATTTCTAGATTTGGATAGTAAGTTGCAAGTCAATGTGATCCATAGTGAGCTACAATCTAGGTTTATATAGCATAATTAGGCATAGTTTACTAAGAAACAATGGCCAAATTTTTATGGATTTTACCTATGCAAAAGGATGCAAGTCAAATTCTAGTTATAATTTGGAAGATATAAGAGCTTGTGAGCCATAGTTAGTCATAGTCTATGAAATTTTAATTTTTCAAAAATATGTTCAAATTTGAAAAAGACAAATGATCACTTGAACATTGTAAAAACTTGCAAAGACCTCTAAGGTTAATGTCCTACTATCACCTTATATAGGAGTGTTGATAGAGTTCTAGAGAGCAAGAGAGATAGAGACTCTGCCTTATGGGGCCAATTGAGTTTTATGTTTACCTTAAGCAATTAAGTTCCTAATAATTGGAAAGTGATTGATAAACTTGATTTTTATTCTAGATCCTTATTGTGTGTTATTTCTAGCTTGTACTTTGAATTCTATCATGGAATAAAGAAGTCATTTCTTTTATTATTTCATTAATAACTTTGAAATCATCATTGAAGAATTTCCAAGAAAACTAGAATTTTTTGAGCTATGGTCCTTAACATATTGGTATCATTTAATGTTTGGAATAATTCAGCTAAGGAGATACAATCTTTTTACTTCATTCCTTGCATTGGGTAACTGAATTTTCATTTTCATTTTTTCTTTATGTAGAAATTCAATTGATTTTTGTCTTTCTTCTCACTTTTTGGATTTGAGAGCTATCTTAAGCCTATTTGTGAGGTTAGTTGTTGTGGGTACTCATAATTTCAACCAGTGGTGATACCCATTAAATTGATTAAGTTAGGTTTTATCTAATATCATTCCATATCACTTTAGTTTATTTAGGATACCTTCTAAATTTTGTGGGTACTTAGTTCTTAGTTGTGACCATTCCAATACCTTTGTAAATTTTCGTTATTAACTTGTGGGTATTTTAATTTTGGGGTTAGCTTCATTATGGCTCCTAAGAAGAAGACACTTCAATCTCTTACTAAGAATATGAAAAAGATAAAAAGAGTTTTTAAATTAATTTTTGACAAGCTTGAGAAGCCAAAAGAAGATAAGGAAGTTAAGCCTTCATCACTAAGGAAATCTAAGCAAGATGTGAATTCAAGGATCTCTTCATCACCCAATCATCAATCTATGTAATATTTGAAAGATGACATCCTCAATGATATTGAAGATCATGAAAATAAGGAAAGAGATGAAGAAGAGGAATTCCATCATTCTTCAAGATCTATGGATCAACATAAAACATTAAGAGTTTCAAAAGGGATGAATCCTAAGCCTACTTTAAGGTCACAAGGATAAATTAGTGAAACAATGGATATCACTATGAAAAAAGCCTTTATGCATGCTACAAGGATTCCACATGTTGAAGTCAAAACCTTTAATGGGATGGAAGGTACTAATTCTTTTACTTCTTGGTTCAAGTCTATTAACAAGTATTTTGAACTTGAAGATGTTCATGAAAAGTAGAGAGTATCATAGGTTGAAACAAAATTGAAGGATATGACACACATTTTGTGGAAGAAAGATAGCTATTCTCATGTGATAAATCATTACACACCCATCAAAGATTAGTTTCTTATGCAATATATGTTGAAAAAAAGTTTGATAAGTTCCAACATAGATAAGAAGTGATTCAAAAGTTCAAGTATTTGAGACAATATGACAAGAATTTGAAAGACTATTACATAGAGTTTTGTAAAATTCTTCATCAAGTTAAGATGTAATGATCTAAATATGAGCAAGCCTCAAACTTCATAGCTAGTCGTAGGAGGGAATATCAATAAGAGTGTACCTTCTATGAATCACAACCATTGGATAAGGCATTTTAATTATCTATCAAGGTTAAAAAGTAGTTGCAAAATTACTTTAAGGATGATCCAAAATCTTCTTCTAAGGATACAGGCTTCAAATCTTCCAAATGTGGGAAAGAATCCAAGGAGAAGAATTTCAAGGACACATAAGAGAAGCCAAATGTAGATTCTAGCAATTCTTCCAAGAAGGATTCATCCAAGGGAAAGGATGCTAGCAAGAGCCAATGCTTCAATTATGGAGATATGGATCACAAATAATGGAAACATAGTAAGAAGACTATGTTCTCTAAAGACATCAAAACAAATATGGAAAATATTATGTTTAGACATCTTGAAAACTCAAAAAAATTAATACACTTAAAAACTTCTATACATACTATAATTTCCCAAACTTAAAATCAAGAAGGGGGGACATATTAAAAACTTCTTCTTAAGAATGTATGAATGTATAAGACATATTAATTAATTTGGATGTGGCTTCAACAAACATAAAAATGTACAAAAATTTGTGGTAACATGATATAATGATCATATTAAAATATGATGATGAATTTTCTTCAAAATAAAGAGTTCAAATAATTTATAGTTGATGATCTAGTATCATAAAATAGAGCTCTAGAAAGCTTGAGAACATATAATGATAATAAATATCATGCATTTATTGCCAATATAGGAAGATAAAGACATAATAGAGGTAGAGGAAGATTTAACAAAATCAATTTCCAAGACCAAAACTTTTAGAACAATCAAGACGTGGTAGAGACTCCAACAAAAAACATAAGAGGCGAACGAAGCACTAGAGAAAGATGAAGCAATCAAAATCAAAGTAACTTGCAAAAAAATAACATTATCCCATATTGTAGATTTTGCAAAACAAAAAGAAAAAAAGAGGACATTTTATCTTGGTGGAAAAAAATTGTCTTTGATGCACCTCATCCTTAAAAAAAAAAACAAAGAGAAGGAATCAACATCAAATTCGACATAAGAAAATCAAAATAATCATACTACTTTTAAATGTAGTCAAATTCATCATCGTTGTCATCATCATCTTCATCCTAGCCTTATCCCAACAAAATGGAGTTAGCTACATGAGTTATTTTTGTCATTTTCCTCAAGAGTAGCTAGATCTTTCTNATCTAGTCAAATTATTTTAAAAAAACTATGGATGATAGATAATGAATTCTTAAATCACCTTGTATCTCACAAATCCTATTCCCTCCATTATAAATCCAACAAGATTGGAAACATCAAAACTGGTTATTGTAATTTTCTCAATATAGAAGGAGTAGAAGACTATATAGTAAGACTCTAAATAACAAAGTCATAACTATCATTAAAGTGTTTCATGTTCCAAATCTTTTAAATTTGTTGCTCTCAATAGGAAAAATGGATAAGTGAGGAACTTGTGTAAGCTTAAGAAATGAATAATGTATAATAAAAAAACCAAATGCAAAGGATATCATCAGAATCAAAGCCTACAATAATTCTATCTACTACATAGATTATAACTTTTTTTTACTTGAAAGAAGATTTCATTGGCCTTAGTAATGATATCTAAAAACCAAAAGAACCCATTTTTGAAATACTAAAATGTAAAGAAAAATTAAAAAATGTTACATCTTAAATAGTTTTAAAAAATCATCATCCATCTATGAATGATAAGGAAGCTAAAATATGATGCAAGTGATTAGGACATAAATCATATAATAATATCAAAAGGATGATAAACCTAAAAAATTCTATAGGTATCCAAATTAAAGAAACTCTAAAAGAAAATGTAAAAATTTCATTCAAGACAAACAAGCCAGTAGTTCTTATACCATGACCATGTAAACAAAGACAAACCACTTTAGCTACTTCATATGGATGTTACAAATCCTATGCCAACGACTTCAATTAGAAGGATGAACTATACTCTTATCATGATAGATGACCACTTCAAATTTACTTGGATGTACAACATAAGAGTTGAGGATGAAGCATTAAGAAAGTTCAAATATTTCAATGCTATCATGAATAGCACCATGGACCTTAGACAAAATTAAGGCCATCAAATCAAACAAATTATGAGAGTTTATTAATAATGATTTTGAACACTTTTGCTCAAAACAAGGAATTTTTCATCAAATAACATAACATGTGGGTATAGTCCACAATTAAAATGGAGTGGATGAAAGGAAAAATAAAACCCTACAAGATATGATAAGGTGCTTTCTAAAAAACACATAATTAAAAAATGAATATTGGAGCTTGGCCATAATAATGACCAACTTACAACACGAATAGAATATAGAATTATCAGTAGCAACACCAAATACATGTCACCTTATGAACTATTTTACAACAAGCTACCAAACATCAAACACCTAAAGATATCTTGATGGCATTTCTATGTTAAAATTATATATAAAAAAATTAGATAAGTTAAATAGTAGAGGAAAACACATATTCCATGGCTATTACACAAAAACAAGTAGATACAAATGCTATCATCTAATTGAGCACAAATGGTATTCCTCTAGGGATGTAATATTCATTGAAAAAAAATATGGTATAAATGAGCTTTAGCAAAATAATGAAGAATCATAAAATTAAAATAAACCTAAATTAAGAACCATTCAACATAAGATAAGCAAATAACCCCTATAAATCAAAGTATGGAAAGAAGCCATGGACAAAGAGTATGAGCTTATCATGAAAAATAACACATGGGAGCTAGTTCATAGACCAAAAGGAAAAAATGTTATTAATTACAAATGGTTGTATAAAACAAAGTTTAATAAAAAATAAAAATTCATTAAACATAAAGAAAGATTGATAGAAAGAGGCTTTAGAAAAACATGTTGACTATGAAGAAATATTTACACCAATGGCAAGATTTAAAACTCTAAAGCTTATCCTTTCAATAGTTGCTTACCATAATTTGAAATTACATCAAATGGATATCAACTATGCATTCCTTAATGGATACATAAATGAAGAAGTCTATGTTCAATAGCTAGAAGGATGTGAATCAAATAGAATAAGGACAGTTTACAAGCTAAAAAAAGGTCGTATACTATCTAAAACAAGCATGTAGATAATTGTTTCATAAAATCAATGATTTTCTCTTAATAAAGAATTACTCATTAAGCATGTTTGGACTAGCTCTATGCTAAAAACATGACAAAAATAATTTCATAATTATATCACTTGATGTTGATGACCTAGTATTTGTTGCCATAAATAACAAGCTATTAGAAGAATTCAAGATAAATATAAAGAATGAGTTATCATTGGATAACTAAAATAATTTCTAGATAATTCAAGTTGGACAAGAAAATGAATGCATTAATGTACATTAAACTAATTATGTAGAATCCATGCTTGAAAATACATCATCAAAACAACCAACTCTTAATTTCCTCATACTTTCATGATTTAAAATAAAATAACACTCCTCTTGTTAATGAAATAATGTATAGAAGTATGATAGGACCACTTAAATTTCTATGCCACATAAGACTTGATCTAGAATTTTCTACATCTCTACTTTCACATTTCATGTAAGAATGAAGAAAATATCATCTTAAGGCTCTAAATAATGTCTTAAAATATGTCAAAGAAATAGTAGATTATGGATTCATCTATATCCAAAAAGATGAAAAATTTCATGCATATGTAGACACTAATTAGGGAGGACACTGATAGCAAAAACATACTTCATATGCAATTATGTTTTATAGAAAAATGTCATCTATTAGAAATTCAAAAAACAAACTTCAATCAATATTTCAGCATAGGAAGTAGAATTTTTTGTCATGATTGAATGCACCCAACACATCCTTTAGCTTAAAAAACTAATGACACACCTTGAATTTCATGTTGACTTGCCCATTAATCTCTTATGTGATAATACATCAACTAGAAAAAATTCCAATAAACATGTTTTTCATAAAAAATCAAAAGACATTGATATAAAATATTATTTAATAAATCAACAAGTAAAGGAGGGAAATATTAAACCCATTAATGTCAACTCAAATAATCAACTGGCTAATTTATTAATGAAGTCTCACTTGTCTTATAGCCATGAGTATCTTTGCAATAGTATAAGCATTATAAAGGCATCAAAGATAGAAAGTAGAATAAGCAACTTATTTTCCACCCTAAAGAAGGAACTATTAACAATATTGTATAATGCAAGTAATGTTTCAACATGCTTCAAAGTCAATGAACTAAATCTATATATCCATTTTATCTTCTTTTATTATGAAAAGAAAAAAATCAAATTATTTTTATGTTATGAACTAATTTATGGATGCACTTTATTTTGGACCTAATTCATCCCTATATTTCAAAATTCTCTATCTCTTTATCTCTCTATCTCATTTGAATCTCAGTTACTGAATCTTAATTGGTAGCAATGGTGGAAGAAGGAGTCCCATGCATATTTCTTACAAAATAATAATCATATTTCAAGGATTAAGCTTTCATGCAATTCATGATGAAGCAAATGTATGATAAAGCAAAATAAGAAGCTTAAGTTCCTAAGATAATAGGACAAGGATATGAATGATATCTATGTGGTTTTTACTACTTATTTAACCAAACCAATGTGAGGTAAAGTATGAGTAGATCTCTACCTTTTTGAAAGAATTAAAGACGCAGTACTAGCAAGGGTCATCATTCTATAAGCCCCAAACTCTTAATAAGGATTTTGAGTTTACTCTCAAGACTAAGAGAAAGCTTAATGGTTTTGGAAATAAAGGAAAGGAAACATCAAAGAGGAATAAGAAGAAATCAAAATCTCAAAAATAAGCTAAATAACTATGAAAAGAACCATGGGGAAGACAAAAACAAGGGTAATCCACCAAGAAAAACTCAAGAAAAAGAGACAAGAATAAAGGTGAAACTTTATAAAAAGATTCAATGCTTCAACTATGATGAATATTGACACATGTAGTGGGAATGTTCTTCCCAAAACTCTAGAAAAGAGAACGAGACTCAAATAATGGAGAAGGATGACTTATCACTTCAAGGGATGAAAAGAGATAATTATAATGCTTCTCAAACTAAAGATATATAAAAAATGCATTATTATACATTAATGAGACATGTTAGTGAAAGATACCTTCTTTCTAGAATATTTTTTAGAATTAGGGCTAGGTGTTTGAAGAGTAGAGAGCTCATTCACATTTTGATTCATGGTGGTATCTCAAAGAACATGATCAATTCAAGAGCTATTGCTAAAATTACTTTGGCCACTTTCCTACATTCTAAGCCATACAAGGTTCATTGGTTTTTCAAAGATTTTTCTCAAAATGTAAAAGGGCAATATGTTTTGAAGTTCAAAAGCAAAAGTTTGTACAATCAAGTTACTTATGATGTATTGCTAATTGATTATGAAGAGGTTTTGGAACCTAACATAATTAAAACATAAGTACACCTTAAGATTTATAGAAGTTTATAACTCAATACTACCCAGTAGAGTCTAACTTGTGACCTAAGGTTACCAAGCCAAGACTCATACCACTAGGCTAACACCTCATTGATTATGATAATGTAATCCTTATGAGATCTTATGTTATAAATTGATATTTTGCATAGGTTTAATTATTTAATTTAAATTTTTTAAGTATTTTAATAAGTTATGTAGTTTACTAAATGGATAAATCTACGTGTTAAAATATATTTTTGTTAGAAAGGCTAATTAACAACTTTAGCCAAGATATTCCTTCTCTATTATAATAAAATAATATTATTGTCATAATAGTGGAGGAAAGCTCTTTTGGTCATGTTTTTTTTTGGACTTTACCATGGTAAATAAATAATTATCATCATAACTTTGGGATAATAGATGAACTTTTTCATGGAAATTATTACTTGCTAGAGTCTAACTACTTTGTCACCTAGATTTTGTCCTTGGAGAATCAATTCTTAGTGAATCAATTTGAGATTTTTTTAATTTCAAAAATATTAGAAATTTTCTTGGCACATCTTCCAATGCCTTTATTCTTCTGTATGTGTATATTTTGCAATTCTTAAGCTCTATAAAGGCATATTGAAAGATAAGAAGATGTCTTGGCTAGGAGCTGAGTCTTCTCAGAAGATGGCTTGGGTCTAGTAGAAGATGTCTTAACTACATAGGAGATGTCTGAGGGAATACATCTCCCCAATAGTGTAGACGTCTCAAAAAAGCCATCTTACCCTAGAGGAGATGTCTCATCGAGGAAGAAGATGTCTTCCAAAAATAGTAGATGTCTTGGTCAAAAGTAATGTTTTTGCAAGAGATGACATGAAAAGGCCAAAGATGATTTGTATGGTTAAGGAAACTTTTAGAATTGGCCATTCCAAGTTGAAAAATAGCTAGAAGATAGAGGAAAAAGATAGAAACAACATGGAAACTCCAAGTTCAGTTTGTGGAAGGTGCCCCAAGGTTTTTATATTATTTTCTAGATAAATTTGTTGGTGTTTCATACTTGTATGGGATGGATATAGAGTGAGAGATAATTCTTAGTGAGAGCTCTTAGGTTAAGAAGAACTTGGTAAGAGTGTTAGAGAGAACATCAAGTAAGTGTAGGTATGGTTGTAGCTCTATAGTCAATGTGTGTGGATTGGCCTATGTATTCTTATCTTTTGTTTACTTCTCTAAACTAAATCTCATTCCTAGGGTATGAGAGAGATTTTCCATCAGTTATTTCTTGAGTTATAAATATCAATTGTTTAGTTGTAGACCCTCATGATGTATAATATTATTTGAGTGTTATGAGAGGTTTGATATTTTGTGGGTTTTGGGAATCCTATTATAATCTTGAAATTAAATAATTGAAGATAGTTTTTTTATTTTCTAGCAAATTAACTATCTTTTCATAAAATTTATATTTAGTATTTCAAGTTGATTAATTATTAGAGTGAACCTACTCTATTATTATTTGTATTAGATCTTTGTGTTATTGTTACTTGGAATTGATTAAGGATTATATCTAGTTCAAATTACACATAAGAAGAAGCAAGTGCAAGATTTAAATAGAAACATTAAGAGCATGAAATCTACCTTCTAAATAATGCTCACTCGATTAGATGAAATCAGTGTAAAGGTAAACAAAAATGTAAGTTCTAGTCATATCCAAACACATGGAGCTGATGAGCATGCACATTCAAATAAAGAAATTTCACAACTAGGTAGAGATGGAGTAGATGATGAGGAAGGATAATCCAACTATGGGAGTGTAGAAATCCATCAGCCAAGGATTTCAATAGAAGGAAATCCTATTCCTTAGAAGAGAATTCTGAGAACTCTAGTTGTGGTAAATACTTCTTCTCTAGGAAATCTTGGTGAGGAAGATGAGGCAAGGCTTGCTATAGCATTTAGAAATGCTACAAGACTTCCATACATGGAATTGAAGACTTTCAAAGGTGTATATGGCACCAATGCTTTTGCAAGTTGGCTGAAGGCACTTGACAAGCATTTCCAATTGGAAGAAGTACTAAATAACTTGAGGATAACTATTTCTAAATTCAAACTAGAAGATATGGCTTCTACTTGGTGGGAAAATTAGTCTCAAGGTTATAAAAGATAAAATGGTCAATCCATTAGAGATTGGGATATGATGAAATATATGTTGAAAAGAAAATTTGAACAATCCTAGCAAAGGCAAAGACTATTGTGAAGTTAAAATTCCTAATGATGACAAGGATGTTAAATAATTTTACATTGAATTTTCTAATTTATTCCATCAAGCTAATGTGAATTGAGAAGAATATATACAAGATTAAATCTTTTTAGGGGGTCTTAAAATGACATAACAATAGGAGTTGTCTTTTTATGAGACACAAACTCTTGATGGGCCTTATGATTTGCACTCTAGCATAAAAAGAAATTAAGTGGATTCAAAAATAAGAGTAAATAAAATTTCAAAAGAAAGGATAATGGATCCGAATTGGAAAAGGGATCCAAGTACAAATCTAAAGACAAAGAGGGTAGCCATTATAAGAAGACTGGAAGAGGCAATGAGAAGGATAAAGCTAAGAAGAACCAAGATAAGAAAGGTAAGGGTTAAGGCAGTAGCTCATTAAAAAATCTACTACTTCAAGAGTGAAGAATGGGAACACAAGTAATGGGAATGTTCACTTCATAAGGTAGCTAAGGGAAAAGATGTACAAACCATGAAGGTGGAGGAGACATCAAGCCAAGGTCTTTAGAAAGGTAATCCTAATGCTCTAAAAACTAAGGATGTTTCTAAATTAAGTTCATATGCATTCATGAAGAATGTGAATAGAGGAGATCATCCTAATAGGAAACTTTTATTTTGGATTAAGACTAGATGTTTACTTAGTGGGGAATGAATTCATGTTTTAATTGATGAGGGAAGCCCAAGTTATTTCTTCTAGGATACTTACTAGGTTGGGTTTGGTAACTAATCCTCATCCAGATCTTATAAGGTGCATTGGTTATCTAGAGATTTTTCCCAAGAGGTAAGGGAACAATGTACTTTGAAATTTAAAATTGGATGTTTTCTAATGTTTTGAAGTGTGATGTACTTCCAATAGATTATGTTGATGTAATTCTTCATAGACCTTGGAATTTTCACAATGGTGCTTAATTTGATAAAGTAAGAAATGTGTAGAGTGTAGCTAGACCTAATGGAATCCATGTGTTGATTCCAATAATGGCTAAACGAGGCAGTAAGCCTCACTTAATGCTTTCTTAATCCTTCTAAAAACATGATGAAACAAGTTTTGGTTTTATTATTATGACAACAATTGCTACTAACCTTGATAATGTGTAGGTTGAACTTCCTACAGGTGTACTAGGATTGAAGAAGAAATTTTTTAAAGTGTTCGAGGAATTGGATGGATTACCATCAATGAGGAATCTACAACATTAAATTGATATTATTCCTAATGCTACTATTCAAAATGAAAGGACTTACTATATGGCACCAAATCAACATGCCAAATAACAAAGGCAAGCATAGGAGATACTTGCAAATAGTTTAGTTAGGGAATCCATTTCACCTTGTGTAGTTCTAGCAAATTTTACTGCCAAAGAAAGACAATGATGAATGAATTATATGCATTGATTCCAGGGTAGTGAACAAGGTAATATTAAGGTACAGGTATCCAATTCCAAGGATGTATGGTATCCTTGATGTCCTTACCAGTGCTAAAATTTTTGGCAAAATCAATTTGAAGAGTGGGTATCATCAAATCAAAATCAACCCTAGTGATGAGTGAAAGATAGCTTTCAAGATATCAAATGGATTGTTTAAAATGGTTAGTGATGTCATTTTGGCTCACGAATGCACTTGCTACATTCATGAGGTTAATGTATGAGGTATTGAAGGACTTAATTATTAAGTATTATATTATCTTTTTGTATAGTATTTTGGTGTAAAGTTCTAATGAGGAAGAGCACTTGAATCACTTGAGGATGATGTATCTTAAGTTGGAGAAGGCAAAGTTGGTGATTACTATGAAGAAAATCTAGTTCTTCAAAAGGGAAATGACATATTTGGGACATGTGATTTTTAAAAACTAATTTTAGATAGAACCTACTAAGGTTAAGGCTATTAGGGATTGGCCAACTTCTAAGAATGTTGGGGAGGTAAGATCATTCCTTGGTTTAGTAAGTATTTATAGACACTTCATAAAAAATTTTAGTGGTATTTCATGTCCTATGTTTGCTTTTTTGAAGAAAAATAAAGATCTTATGTGGGATAATAAAACCCAAGGGATCTTTGAACTGTTGAAAGCAAAGATTACTAGTGAACTAGTGCTTGCAATTCTAGACTTTAAGACACTTTTCTAGGTGGAGATGGATGCAAGTGGACTTTCCATTAGTGGGGTACTTTCATAAGAAGATAGGCCTATTACTTTCTTTTTAGAAAATTTGAATGAGTTAAGGAAAAAATATAGCATATACAAGAAGGAGTTGTATGCTATTATTCAAAAAATCAAGCATTGGAGGCATTACTTGTTACCTAAGAAGTTTACTTTGATGATGGACCACAAAGCACTCGAATTTCTAAACTCACAAAAGAAGTTGAGTGTAAAGCATATGAAGTGGATTGCATAGTTACATGAGTTCAACTTTGTGTTGAAGCACAAAAGTAGAAAAACCAATGTGGTGGTTGATGCATCATCCAAGGTACATGTAGTTAATTTCAACATACCTCATGTGAAAGGTATGGGTGATTTTGCTTATTTGTATGAGAATGATCTTGAGTTTGGGCAAGTTTAAAGGAGTCTCAAAGAATCATTGTTAAGAAGGATAGACCAATGGAGGAACTATCATATTCAAGATGAACTTGGAGAAGTTAGCATCTTTCAAGTGCTTCTTCTACAAGTGCATCCAAACCAAGTCTTTTGTGTTTAATATTTTAGATCTCATGCACTATCATGGACCAACTGATGATGAGATCATATAAAATAACATTGATGAGTTGAAGACGGCTATTGATTAGTCCAAGCCTTTAATGGAGAGGAAGATAATAGTACTCAAGTGAAGGAAAGCTTTTAGCACTCAAGGACTCAAGAGGCATAAAAATTTTATCCATTGGAAGGATTAGTTTGCAAATGATGCTATATGGATCCATGAGACTAAACTTCATGTTTGGGGAATCACTTCAATCCTCTACTTTCTTTTTTACATGAGATCACTTTTTGAAAGGTAGGAGAGGTGGCATAGGAACATCTCTTCCACTCCCTTTATTCTTTCCTACATATGTGTTTTGCAAGTTTTGGGTTATGTAAAGACATCTTGAAGGACAAGAAGATGTCCCAACTAGGAGTTGAGTCTTCTCAAAGGACATATTAGGTCAAGCATGAGACATATTATATTTGAAGAAAACATCTTCACTTTATAGAGAAGATGTCTCCCTAACATTGCAGACATCTTAGCCAAGGAGGAGATGTCTCCTAAAAACAGCAAACATCTTAGCTAAAAGTTGTGTTTTTCTAGGAGATGACTTGAGGAGGCTAGAGATAACCTGTACAACTAGGGAAACTTCTAGATTTGGTTACTCCAAGTTGGAAAATAGCTAGGAGAAAAATGAAAAAGATAGAAACAACATGGGAACTCCAAGTTGATCTTGTGAAATATTCTCCTAGGTTTTTATCTTATTTTCTAAATAATTTTTTTGTGTTTTATTCTTATACAAGATGGATATAAAGTAAAAGAGAAATATTTGTGAGTGCTCTTAGTTGAGGAGAGCTTGACAAGAATGTGAGAAAGAACATCAGGTAAGTACAAGTATGGTTGTAGCTTCGGGGTGAATGTATGTGGATTGGTGTATGGTTGTAGAGCCTCATGCTCTAAAATATAATTTGAGTGTTTTAAGAGATTTTGATGTTTTGTAAATCTTGGAAACCCTACTATAATCTTTGAATTAAATAATTGAAGATACCTAGTTTTCTTTCTTTCTAGCAAATTAATTATCTTTTCATAAGATCTAGACTTAGTATTTGAAGGTGATTAATGATTGGAGTGAACCTACCCCATCGTTATTAGTATCAATGATTTGTATTTCATTGTTTCTTGTAATTGATTAAGGATTATGTCTAATTCAAATGGCATCTAAGGAGAAATAGGTGAAAGCTTTGAATAAAGACATGGAGAGCATGAAGTTTTCCTTCCAAATTATGGTCACTCGGTTGGATGAAATCAATGCAAATGTAGATAGAAACACTAGTACTAGGCATATCTAGACACACAAAGGTGATGAGCATGCATGTTTAGATGAAGAAGTTTCACAACTAGGCAAAGATAGAGTGGATGATGAGGAAGGATAATCCAACTATGAGAGTGTAGGAACCCATTAGCCAAGGATTCTAATGGAAGGAAATCCTAATTCTTGTATGAGAATTCTAAGGACTCCAACTATGGTAAATACTTCTTCTCTAAGAAAGCTTGATAAGGAAGATGAGGCAAGGCCTGCTAGAGCATTAAAAAATGTTGCAAGACTTCCATACATGAAATTGAAGCCTTTCAATGGTATAAATGGTACCAATGTTTTTGTAAGTTTCCTAAAGGTACTTGACAAGCATTTCTAGTTGGAAAAGGTATTGAATAACTTGAGGGTACCTATTGCTGAATCCCTATTAGAAGGTATCGCTTCTACTTGACAAAAAAAGGAGTTCCAAAATTATGAAAGATGAAATAGTCAACCTACTAGAGATTAGGATCTGATGAAATATAGGTTGGGAAAAAAATTTAAATAGTCTCATCATAGGAAAGAGACTATTATGAAGTTAAAATTCCTAAGGCAAGATGACAAGGATGTTAAAGAATTTTACATTGAATTTTATGATCTATTCCATCAAGCTAAAGTGAACTAGGAAGAATATCAACAAGCTTTAATCTTTTTATAAGTTCTCAAAATGATGTAC
Source organism: Gnetum montanum (assembly GCA_015680685.1). Lineage (NCBI taxonomy): Eukaryota > Viridiplantae > Streptophyta > Gnetopsida > Gnetales > Gnetaceae > Gnetum > Gnetum montanum. The sequence goes on from MNCI01010305.1 coordinate 381,264, forward strand.
TAGTAGAAGTTATCTTTTTATGAGCCATAAACTCTTGATGATGCTTATGATTTGGTGCTCAAGGATGAAAAGAAATTAAGTGGATTCAAAACTAGAAGTAAACAAACTTCTAAGGGAAGGATAAGTGATCAAAATATGATAGGGGGTTCAAGTACAAATATAAAGACAAGGAGGACAACCATGATAAGAAGACTAAAAGAGGTAATGAAAAGGACAAAGCTAAGAAGGATAATAGCAAGGAAGGTTAGGGTCAAGATAGTAGCTTCATGTGTGGAGAATGAGAATACAAGTAATGGGAATTTCCACTTCATAAGACAACCAAGGGTAAAGATGTATAAATCATGAAGGTGGAAGCCTTTCATAAGACAACCAAGGGAACGGATGCTGACGCTAGTTAACTTAGACTTAGGACATTAGTTAGAGTTAGCTTAGTTTCTCAACCCTTTCCTCTGATATCATAGAAAATAAACCAAAAAATACCAAAAAAATCACATACCTCAAACTTGCTTAACCATACACCGTGACACTTACAAGCAAGCCTGGGAAGACAATGAACGATTAACCCCAAGTGTTTCTTGTGGTGTTAAGGCATTTAGTCTGCGGAGTTCGACCGGATCGCGTGTGCACGCTTGTATTCGTATGGTTGAGTGTAGGGGTACCTTGCCACTCATCATTGGCACCGTTGTCAAGGACTAAGTGTTTTTTCGCCAATTAAACATAAGGGATATTACTCACATCGTTGTGAGCTTA
>MNCI01010307.1:9504-32945 GCA_015680685.1 Gnetum montanum
AATGTAAGAGAAATCAATCTTAGTCTTTATTTCCATTCATGATTATATCTAAGTATAACCACTCAAAGAAAGACTTCAACAACTAATACTAAATACATATTTTGAGCACTTGGTGATTGACTAAGAATTACAAAATGAAATAAAACTATAAGTGTTTTCTCTACAATTGAATAAAAGTAATTATTTTTTCCATTAGACAATGAATGTTTCTATTGCATTAACATAGTTGACTATGTGCATTGTTAATGTAGGGATTCATTAAAAAAATAGTTTTTTTAATATTCCCAAGACAATAGCTATACTGACACCTCTTAGTGTCATACTATATTAACCTTAAGTTGGTCAACTTAAGATATTTGATGCTTCATCAATTATGCAATATAGTGTTGCCAAAGATGCCAAAAGCGATGACTTTGTAGAGTGAATTATCTATTTAAATGAGTAAGTAGAGTTAAATGGCAACTGAAGTTAAAGAGTCCAAAGTATGCATGCCATTGTTGATATGGACATGCCCTGAGATAGTTTACATATATTTAATAATGGATATGCATTAGTGTATGGTTTTGGCATACGTATGATAAAAAGAATTTGGGTTAAATAAAGGGAAGAGACAAATTTGAAAGCCTTCCTTATACAAAATGGTATAAAAAGTTGAAAATGAGAAGTAGAACTAGATAACTATAGATACTCTTTCAATATATAGCCAATACCAAACTTTCTTAAACCTTTAGTAAAACTTTATAACTTAGCCCTACCTAGTGGAATTCAGGTTACCATCAAGTTAACATTATTGCAAGTACAAATTTCTATCTAAGATGAAGGAAAAAATTGTAGAAAAAGACACTAGTATTATTTGAATAAGATTTTGTACTAGAAAAAAATAAAAATCTTGATGATGATGGATATGGGAAAAATGTGCGGTCACAAGGTCAGACTATGTTGAAGGAAAATGCTACTTTGTTACACATAAAGAAACAATATAGCATTATTACATATAAAGATTCATTAGCAAAAATCGCAGAAATCTTGATGGTGAGGGATAAGGGAAAAATAGAGAAAAACGGTAGCATTGTTACAGAGAAAGATTCATGACGATTATCCCATAAATGCTGATAGTAATGGAGAAGGGTTAAAAAATGCAGAAATCAGAGAAAAAGTGGAGAAGTCCCACCCGATGGAACATGAAGGGGTGATGGACGATTATCCCATAAATGCTGATGGTAATGGAGAAAGGTTAAAAAATGGAGAAATCAGAGAAAAAATGGATAAGTCCCACCCGATGGAAAATGAAGGGGTGATGGCGTGGAAAATGTAGTTTGTGGTTGGGGGTTGGGGGGTGTGGTTGTTTTTTTTTTTTTTTATAGGAAAAGGTCGAGCGAATTATCTATTCCGAAAAAAATTTTTGGTGAGCTACGCCTGCAACGTAGCGCGGGCCAGCCATCGTGGCCCCACAGCAAGAGCCCCCCATGACCGAAAGGGACGAACCACCCACCACCCAACACTCAGCGCCTGATCCCACGTCCCAGAGGGCACAATCCAGGGGCCGGGGAAACTGCCCGCCGGCAAAAAAATCTCAGAGACTGAAAACAACAACAAAAGCCGATCCTGCAACACACGCAGGAGCCGGCAGAAACACTACCTGCCAGGCTGTTGCCGGCCAGCCGGTGCATGCGCCGCTAACCCCGCAGCGAGGCGGTGCCGATTCTCTGTGATCACCTGGGCGATTCCAGTCCTGCCGTTCTGAAGGATGCCCTCAAACCAGCGTTGTGCGGGTTGAGGCCGAGGGGTTGGTGACGTATTCTTCGGGTTGCTGAGCGTGGTATCCAGTGGGTCCTTCACCTGAGGCGGCCTAGGACGATGCTAATCCTGATCAGCGTCCGGGTAATGGGTATCCTGCATCGCGTCTGCCACAGAGACAGAAGGATTGCCACGCGCCCTCCCTGAGGGGCTCGCAACCGACCCCCCCGGCATATGGCTCTGTCTACCGCTGGTCCCCTCAGCCGCCGGGGGGTGAGCGCCCCGCACAGGGTCCCCGACCCTTCTGGGCCCATCCATAAAGGGGCCCCCACCCCTCGCGAACATTAGCTCCTTCCAGAGCTTCCTGAATCTGGCACACAACGTCTCCGGGGGGGGGGGGGCACGCCACGTCTTTGAAGACGGAATCATTACGGGCTTTCCACAGAATCCAAAGCGCGGTGAGGCTCGGCGAGTTACCGGAGATCTTGAGGGGGTGCAACCCACACGTGTGCCAAAATTGACGGGTGACGGGTTCATGCTGCAGTGTCTCGGCAGAAAGAGTGCACAAGGGGCAGTGTGGACTGATCCCCAGGCCTCTGCGCTGCAGGAACATCCGGACAGGAAGGGCATTGTGAAGGATCAGCCAACCAAACACCTTGATCTTTTCTGGGATTAACCCCTGCCAGAGCCGCCGCCAGCGAGGGTCCGAAGGGAACCGGGCCCTGAGGTACTGTCGGGGATGAAGGGGGTCGTCAGCGTCCCCCGTCGCCACCACATGTGCACATAGCTGCTTCCACACAGGAGAGTTAGAGCCCGTAGCCCTCCAGGGCCTATATTTCCGCCTCAAAAGTTGCGCCCAAGTGGAGGGGTCCTCCTGCGTGGTGGAGAGCCTCCAAACCAGGCGCTGCCTCCCCAACGCCACCTCCTCCGCGAAGGGGAGAATGCCAACCCCCCCGGCCTCGCGAGGCCGCGCAGTGGTAGCCCAATCCACCAGGTGCATTTTCTGCCCCCCCTTCCCGCCGGACCACACGAAGTGACGCAGGATCGCGTCAATCTTTGTGACAACGCCGACCGGCAGGGCCACGATAGAAGCCCCGAATCTGGCCATTGCCCCCAGCACAACGGAAGCCAGCAAAATCTTTCCTTTACGGGAGAGGAACTGATTCGTCCAATGGACCGTGCGCTGCTGAATACGCATCAGTAAGGCCTGCCAGGTTTGTCTTCGATGCCAGTCGTGGATGGGGATGCCCAGATATTGATCCGCCGCTGCACCCGGCAGAATCCCCAGGATTTGAATAATTCTGCTGCGCACAGCCGGGTGCATGTGTGTGAAATAAAGCGCGGATTTCTTAGTGTTTATTTGCAACCCAACCTCCCGCTGGAACCTGTCCAGCGCCCTCATCAGCGCCTTGACCTGCGGCACGGCAGCCCTGACATAGATCATGGTATCGTCCGCGTAGTGAGCGGTGAGGCAACACACCCCCTGTATGTCAAGACCCTGGACGCCTTCGTCCACACAAAAGCTTTGTAGGAGATCCATCAGCATCAGAAAGAGGAGAGGGGAGAGGGGATTGCCTTGCTGCAGCCCGCGGCCGGTTCCCTGGAAACCCCATAAGTGCCCATCAATATCCAGGGAGTACCTGCCACTCCTTTGAATCTGTAAGCAGAGCTCCACAAAGTCCTTGTCCAACCCTTTGGCAATCATCACTTTCCGCAGGGCGGCCCAACTAACGGTGTCATAGGCCTTTGTGATGTCTAGCTTGATACAGAGGCCTGGAAATTTCGCTAGACGGAGGGAGTGCTGGATTTCCTGCAGTAACAGAACCTGATCCTGAAGGTGGCGGCCCTTAATGAACGCAGCCTGGTTTTTCCCCACCAAACGTGGCATGAGAGGGCGCAATCTGGCGACCAGCATCCGGGAGAACAGCCGAAGAAGCGAGTTGCAGACACCAATGGGCCGAAAGTGCCCCGGTGCCGTGGGCAACTCGATTTTAGGCATGAGGACCACACGGGAACAGTTAATTTCTTTGCAGACCTGCCGCCAGGCCAGCATGTAGTTGAAAGCATCAAGAAGGTTGGCGCCAAGCACCTCTTCATACTCTCGGAAGAATTCAATGGGCCAACCATCCGGGCTGGGCGCCTTATTCGCTTGCATATCTTTCAACGTGGCGCGAGGTTCCTGATAGGAAAAGGGGGAAAGCAGCCGCGTGTTTTCTGCCTGGGTCACCACCTGCGGGATGGGCACTGAAATTGGGTCTGTAGCCTGCCACGCCCACACTTGCTGCCAGTAGCGCTGCAGCCCCTCCACTCCCGATTGCGAGGGCGTCCGTGTGTCCTGTAGGAACCGTTGCAAGGGTCGGTGGTGTTTTCTGCGATGCTCCACCGCCTGAGAAAAGAAATATTTCGTATGTCTGTCCCCTGATTGCAGCCACTGTATCCGAGCCCGTTGTCGCCAATATTCTTCCTCTTCGTGATGCAAGACTTGCAACCGCACCAAGAGGGCGGGCTCCTCGTTATCTGTGGCAGTGCTCTGTTCCTGTTTGGCCTGTATCTCTGCTAACCGCGTCTGGATTAGACAGCGCTGTTCACGGAAATTATATTTGTCGTCTTTGGGGAGGGATTTAATTTTCTGTTTCAGCTGTTGTAGCGCGTTGCGCAGGAAATCGCGCGGGTCCTCCAGCCGCGCCGTGAGTTGCGCCTCCCGCATCGAGCGCTGCGCCTGCTCCATCGAGCCCTGCGCCGGCCGCCTTGTGAACTGCGCCTGCCGCGGTAAGTGCGCCTGCCGCCTCGTGGACTTCACCTGCCGCGTCTGGTGCGCCTGTCTCCTCGTGTGTTGCGCCTGTCGCGTCGTGTCGAGGGTCTGTCTCGTTTGTGCCGCTCCCGCCCCGCCGGTGTAGCCAGCCCAGATTTCCCGCACCTCCTCAGTCAGCCACGGCTTCCGAAGCCACGAGCGCTCAAACCTGAACGGCCTAGGGCTCTGCACCGTATGTCTGTCCGCCTGGCAGAAAATCGCCCGATGGTCAGAAGCCATTCTGACCCCACCATACGTGTGCACATTCCAGCCCGTGAGCAACGACTGGCTCGCCCAGGCCCGGTCAATCCTAGTCTGAACCTGCGCCGCGCCGTGACGCCGATTGCTCCATGTGAACTGGCACCCCGCGAGCTCCAAGTCCGTGAGGGCCGTGTTTTGCAGCAGTGCCTGGAAGTCGGAGGCCCCCGGGGGCTCCGCCATGGAGTCCTCGGACTTCTCCCAGCTGTACAGTCTCTGATTAAAATCTCTAATTAGCAGCCACTGCGCGTCTTCCGGCACCTGACCCGCCACGCGTTCCAGCTCCTGCAATCGCTCCTTCAACCCTTGGGCGCCATACACATTAGTGATCCAAATGTTCAGCCGGGGCAGATGGACCGTGATGCCCCAATCGGACATATCTCGCACGATTGAGGCGTCCTTGGTGAGGATCGCTAGACCGCCGGCACGGCCCCTGCTCGGCACCAAATGGCAGTGCCAATCGGGCCAGTCCACCTGGGCCTCGGACTGCTGGAGTTTGGTCTCCTGCAGGCACACAATGTCACACCGCTCGTCCGCCACCATACATTTCAGGGTATGTCATTTGTACGGGGTACCCTGTCCCCGGCAGTTCCATGAGAGGACCTTCATGGAGACTGATGTCGCTGATACGCCTCCTGGATCGTGGGTTGAATGCCCAGATCCACGTAGAGCTGCGCGGTCCTATGTTTGCGCGAGCTATTTCCTGGTGTGCCTACCTTGCCCCCCGGCGACGACACCATCGAAACACCTACAATCTTTTTCGGGCTGGGCCGATCTGTCCCCCGGCACGTATTAATCCAGTCTGTGACAGGGGGCGGGGACAGAGGGCCTCCGGCGGCAGCCAGCGGAGCACGGGGCGACGCAGTGCTCTGGTGCTGCTGCGCGAGATCGTCAGGGGACGGTGTTCCATCCTCGACCAGAGCTTGGAGGTACGGCTTGTCCGACCGGACCTCCCTCGTCTTCTCCTCCAGCCCTGCTGTGCGTAGGTCCGCCACAAGTAGTTTCCCCTGCCTGGGGCCCGTGCGCGGAACTCCATTCGGAGCGTTCTGGGCGTGGGTGCTCCCTTCCTTTCGGCTGTCCCCCTCCTGTCGCCCCTGTTTGTGTTTTCGGTTGGGTCCCCGCCTTCGGCCACCCACGAGCTGCCATCCGCCCTCCGATTCGAACGATTCCCGGTCTCTGCTGGCCACACCACCCCCGAGGGGAGAGGCCCTCTTCGGAGCCGGGGGCCTTGCCAAATTTTCAACATGAATGCGGACCCGCTCCTCTCCGAGCTCAGAGTCCAGCACCAGCACCTCACTCTGCATCTGCAGTGGGAGAGGCCTCCACAGGCAGAACCGCGCGAAACCCATGTGCTCCATGCCTTCTGTGAATTGATCAAATTTGATGAACTCCCCGAACACCTGTGCCAAGGATAGTAATGTTTCAGGTGACCAGTATTCGAGGGGTAACTTGTAAAGTCGGATCCACACCGGCGCCCGCTCGAACAGATTCGGGTCACGGTGAGCGCCCGGGCGCCAGGGAGCCAGGGCCAAGCCCCGCGCACCGTAAAACCACGGTCCCCCCACCAGCACCTTCTCCCGGTCGGCCAGGGAGGCAAAACAGAACAGGAGACGGTCATCTGCGAGGCTTTTGACCGTCACCGTCTCCAACCCCCATACAGCCCGAACCCACCGCCGAACCAAGTCCAGGTGTGGCCTTGCCCCAGCCGAAACGAACCTACCAATGAGACTGCGCGCGAGGTTATCCAGGGTGGCGGTAGCAGGTCGCTGAAGTTTGACCCGCAACTCCGGCCTGCCGTTGTTTCCTGTGCTTGTATCAGTTCGCTGCTTCTCCGCGTCCGCGTCCCCCGCAGCCATGCGTTCCTTGTCCGCATCGGTGTCCGCGGCGCCATCTTCCCTGCCGCCGCTCGTCCTGCCCCCATCACTCGCGCTCCGCCCTCCTTCGCCGCTGCTGTTCATTCTGTGTGTTACTAAAGTTTGATTTTAATTACTTATTCAGCTCTGGGATAATCGTCCATCACCCCTTCATAGTTTCATCCCAAAACTTGGTCCGTGCGTACGCCTAGTATCAGTCTGAGTTTACTTGTTTCACCCAGAAACAACGTCCTAAAGGTAAATACTAGATTTTTAAATATTTAATTTACCAAAAAGAGATCATTCAACCAATGAATCCGTTCTTTTATGTTCAATCAAATTTTAACTGAACCTAAACATTAGAAATAAGGACACGCAAAGGTAACACTCATAAGCTGTGGTAGAGTGCTGTGTGGTTTGCAGCCACAAAAATCCAAATTGCACACGTTAAATATTGTGCAGGTGCTTTGTGTATGCTCAGCTAACTATTATATCTGCTTAGGTTCTCCAGCACCAAATCTTTTTAAATACATGCAATAAAGTGCATATTCCTCCAAAATAACATAGATCTACTAAGCTGCATGGTTCCCGAAAGCAGCATACGTTTTGGAGATTTTACCTGTATATTACATTTGTTTTCACAGGTTTTCCATCTTCGAAAATGTTTAACCGCTTTTGAAAACGTCAAATATTCTCCATTAGTAAGCCGGTGTATGATATCATGTATAAACTGTACTACATAACCCGCTCTTCTTATCTATAGCTATTACATTAAATTCAACCCAGCTATTCTGCGCAAAACACCAATGTGCGGCGCACCTTTTTTGCTCCCTTCTACGCCATTCTCTGTGTTTTTGCCCATTTAGTGGCTTATACTTTTTGCCTATTTGGTGGCTTCCATAAGCCCTTTTATTGTTTAGGTTTCCTAGGCTTCCCAGGCTTGTTGCTTTAGGTCATTTGCTGGCACTGCAATTTAGCTTATTCAGTAGTGTGGAAACTATGGCGGACATTCCTGTGAATATCACAAGCACTTTGTTGGAAAATATCGTTCATGCAGTAGCACACAAGGTGCAGAATGATGTAAACCGCATTCGAGAGTTTAAGCATGATATCAAAAAACTGGAAAAGAATCTCATGGATCTACAAGGATTGCTGAATGACGCTAAGAACTTTCCCATGGGCAATCAAACAGTGATGGTGAAGAATTGGATTAGAGAGCTGCAGGATGAAGCCTTGAATGCTGAGGACGTCATCGAAATCTGCACTAATCGTGTGTCATGTTCGCCGGGGTTCCTGGAAAAGATAATGAACTTCTTCTCAGAAATAGGGTTCAGGCTTGAAATGGGCAAAGAGATCCGTGGTGTAAATGCCAAGCTCCTACAGTTACTGGACCGGGCAGAGAAACTGCAGGCCCGAAAAATGGCCATTTCTGTAACAACAGAAGCTGATGCACAGTTTTCTTCGGATGTGGCAAATTCTAATAGGATGGGGCCATTGATCTGTAGCGAATCCGTGGGTGTAGGACCCGACTCATCCAAGCTGAAACAGTTAAAAGAGACGTTATTTAACCACAAAGCTGTTGCTGTTGTTGGGTTGGGCGGAAGTGGCAAAACCAGGTTGCTACAGCATGTGTATTGGGAGATGAAGGAGAGGCATTTTGAGGTGGTGATTTGGTTATCAGTGTCTCCAAATTACAAGATCAAGCAGCTGCAGAAGGATGTGCTGCAGCAGCTTGGCATCCCTTATCAGGGGCAGAGTTCATTCATGCTGCAGCACACAATCCACGTCCAACTCAAGAACGTAAGCAACAACAGTAGCAATATGATTATTAACTTGCGATTATTAAGTAACGGGAGGCCTTTTTGGTGTTTAAGTTTTCGAATTCGTTGGTATTCGCCTATTAGGTATTTAGGCAGATCCACAGAGGCAATATGGACTGTTGCATAGGTCATTTTACGATGGTTAACAATCGTGCGAAAATGGTTACAATTCTTACATATGTAGACGTGACAATTGTTAAGAGTGGTTGATGTGGAGGCGTTTCGGCCGAAAATTCTGCCTGAAATCCCAATCCACGAGGCACCGATTTGATGCGCACGAGGCACCTATTTGATTCGCTTAACATTAGTTTCCATCATCGTTACATGTTTTCTTCCTCCGTAGTTCCGTTCTTGCTATTTGAGGCAAAATTTTTACGAGTTCTAATTCTGTCGAGATTTCGTTTTTTCTGTGTGAATCGTAGGCTCAACATTTACAGATACGAAGATTCAAGATTTAAAAATCCAATTAACCAAACACGACCTATGTTATTCCACGAATACAAATTAATTTATATCAAAAATCCAAATTATTAACGAACTCTCCTTACATCTTAATCGCAGTCTGAATTGTTTTCGATGTTATTAATGATGACAGAGGAGCAGATGTCTGGCGGTTTTAGATGACGTGTGGGAGGTGCGGGAGTCAGAGCGGATACAGATGCGGTGCCACAGCGTTCGCGAGAGCCTGGCTCGGATCGGCTTACCTTCATGCTGCAACCTCCTCATGTCCACACGCAGCCGAAACGTGGCCAAGCAGATGGACGCGTATGAGTACAAGCTGAGTCCTATGACCCTGAATGATGCCCGGCAACTGTTCCAAAAGGAGGTGGGCTCGTCCGAAATGAATTTGGACAGGTATGTGGAAGCAGCGCTAAGTCGGTACCACGGCCTTCCGTTGGCCGTCCAGGAGATCGCGGCGCTTGTGCGGAACGAAACACCCAACTGCCTGGATCGTTAATGCGGAGGCATGTACCGTGTGTCTCGAGGCAGCAGTTATGGTGCTGGCCCTTGCAACAACGCTAACTCTGGTGCTTCCGGTTCCCAACCCAATTCCAGTGGGAACGCTGGTGTTGGTAACGCTGGTGGTTCTGGCAGTACCCATTCCAGTGGTGCAGATCCGCCTCATGTCACTTCTAGCGAGGAAACAAAACCGTCCATCGTTAAGGATACTATTGCCAAGTTTGAAACTCGTCGGCGCCCTAGTGCTGGTAAAATGCTTTTCCTCACTGTTAAGTCTCGTATTGTGGACTTTTTTAAAACGGTAAAAGATTTCTCGAACAAGTTAATCAATAGCAAGTCTAAAACTGAAAGACCCCTTGGAAGTAACCTTGTGGTTACCAATGTCAAGCATCTTAACATTTTATTTATTGTTAGATTTTTTTAAAAAAACTTATGATTATTGAAAAAACCTATGGGACCACAAATCTCTGATCTACCTTATTTACAGTTTTTTTAAAATTTCAAACTGCAGTTTTGCACGAAGTTTCTATTTTTATTTAAAGATGTTAGTTGGATAGGAAATAAAGAAAAGCATCTTTCTCATCTTTAATTCAGCCACATAATCTACATTTCTAAGCAATCAATTTTTGATCTAGGATTTTATGCCCTTGTTTCAACTTAAGATGATGTTCACTGGTTCTTGTTTTTGTTAATTTGCATCTTTAACTAAAGAAATATGAGTGCTCTTAGGTATGCTTCTACAAGGTAAATTTCCTCTTTTCAATAGCATCCCATAATTTTCTATAAAGCTAATTGTCTCCTCAAAATCAAAATTGATGGTAATTGCATCCTTAGACCCTCTAGATACATATCTTAAATAGAGAAAGGATGCATAGAATGAGTGGTAAAAAACTTAATCTTAAAATTCCCAAGCTTCCATGGCACTATTTGAAACAACTACTCGGTTAACTTGCTGATCATAATTTGCCATCTCTTGCAAACTTGCTTTAGCATACGACATTAAATAGATACGCAAAATTCATTTTCAATTACTCTTTGACTATATAAACTAAAGGTTTTCTCTTATAATCTCATGAAATCTTGAGCTATCTATAAGTTTCAATTATAAAGTAGCGAGAGCCCCATCTTGCCATGCTTATATGATAGCTTAAATGATAGGAGACAAAGGCGGATGAATATGTTGTTTTCTTTCAATGCCTATTCTTTTGATGCTAATTAAATAAAATTGTCTTTTCTTCCAAATTACTCCATATGTGTAAAAGGATCTTGTGTCTATAATCTTATGGAGTTGCTTTGTATCCTAGGAGAGAATCTCCTTTCCGATATCTTGTTTTTCTTAAAGCCATAACATCCATTATAGAACCACGATGTTAACATGTAATAATGAAGACCTTTTAAAGAAAACTTATCCACTGTGCAATGAGAAAGATCATAGAAAAATGATACAATATAACAAAAGAATTCTATTTTTAAAGGCATCATATCAATTTTAAGTAGATTATATTGCATCTATTTTTTAACTTTGAATTCTTCAACTTGTCTTCAATATTTACTTCCTAATCTAGGACCATACCCATATAGAAGAGTTGGTTACTTAATATGATAGAACAATTGTTTTCTAATCTTCTACTCAAATCTTTTTTAAGGGAAAATGTAGACCTTGAAGTGAGGTAAGAAAGTCCCAAAGGCATAGATATGAAAGCTCATAGCCATTTAGTAGTAAGCTCCATATTTAGCAATGCTTCCAAAGATGCAGAAGTTCAATATATGATTTTAAAGACATATTACTACCTTACAAGAATTTAACTATGCTTTAAGTGCAATAATTGTTTAACTATGCTTTAAGTGCAATAATTGCTTGAAGTCACGCTTAAGCATATATTGCTGTATAGTTCTTTTAATATACCATGTAAATTATATATATTTGGTGTATGTTTGACATTTGGGTTACCCCACATAAAAGACCAAATCTTTTCCGTATAAATAATTAACCACCCTACCCCTTATTGGCTAACCCCTAAATATATTGCACATGGTTCAATCTTCACGGTACAACTTTGTAGAATTTAATTCCAAGTACTCAGGATATGATTTGTGGGATGCATGTAGGCTTGACTTATTCTCTAGAAACTGTCTTCAATGAAATGGCATAAAAACTATTTGGATTCAATTTTCAAATTAACTGGGCTCCAAAGATAACAGTTTTAATCCATTTGGTGTAATCTATTACTAAATGAAAGTAAAGTGCATATATATTACGCTTCTGTATATGCAGTATACATGCAATGTTTTGACTAAATTCTAACCCAAGCCTTGTTTAAACAGGTCCAGATATCATGGAAGTTGTTCATTATTCTAAGAGAAGTTTGAGAATGAACATCAGCGCACAGTCGATTAAGGCGTCCCCAGGTTACAAATCTCCGAATACGGTTCTGGGAGAACGGACAGCAGATCGGTCATTCTTGTCATTCTTACCACAGATGCGCGGTCTTCGTGTGTTATCCGTAACCCTCGAAGAAGAAGGCCCCGTCCCCTCTCTCATCTCCTCTCTGCCTCTCGTGGTTGGTAAGCTGCCACTGTTAAGGTATCTGCATCTGGAGTATCCTAACATGAAATGGTTGCCAGAATGCATACAATATCTGCCTTTGCTAGAGTATCTCATCCTGTGCAATTGTGAAATAAGTGAAGTCCCGTCTTGGTTAGGGAAGCTCCATCGGCTCAGATTTCTATCAATTTCAATGCCAAAACGACAGAGGACAGAACGACAGGAGCCAGCAATTTGGCGCAAACTTGCCCAACAGTCCAGCCAGAAAGCGGTCGAAGATCTTGAAGTGGTGAAGGGAATTATCGAAGCTCTTGAAGTGGTGAAGGGAATTATCATAGAGCTCGACAGCCAAGGTGATTTTAAAAACCAAGCTGAATACGTTAATTTACTTTTCAAGACTATTAAATAGATAGGACATTTCAAGTGTAAAATATTTTTAATTATTGCAAGTGATGTAGTAGCTAGGTTATAGCTTTATCAAATAACAAATAACAAATATACAATGTTAGGTTTGATACGGACCATCACATACATTAAATTGCTAACAACATTAACTTATGAAATGATAATAACAACATTAACTTATGAAATGTTTATCATGAGCTCTTTTTCTTCATCTATCTTTAGAAATTGTTCAACTAAGAGTTTCATTCTAGTTTCACTAGCTTATAATCTTACATATTATATCTTTCTGAGATATTTTGCACATTTGTAGATTGTCCAGCCCAAAGTCTTTTATTAATCCCTTCTTTAATTTCCATGCCCAAAATCTTTTTAACACCAAGATCTTTTATCTCAAACTGAGAAGAAAGAAGCTGTTTCAACTCCTTAATTTCATTCATATCACTTCCTACTATTACCATGTCATCAACATATCTTAGTAAAGTTAAAATTTTTCCACTTTTATTTTAAACATATAATAGGACTCTTTTTAACTTCTAATGAAGCCAAGACTTAATATGTGTTCATTAAATTTTTTATTCCACAACCTTGGTGCTTGTTTGGGCCTATATAATGTTCTTAATAATTGACATATCATATGTTCTTTTCCTATCACTTCATGCCCTTCAAGTTGAAGCATATATATTTCCTTCTCAAGATCATCATTGAGGAAAGCGATTTTCACATTCATTTGTTCAAATTCTAGATTATAAGTTACTTCTATTGATAGTAATGATCTAATAGATGTTAATTTTAGGACAAGGAAGAAGATTGCATCATAATTAATTACCTTCTTTTGAGAATAAATCTTAGCCATAATATGTGCTCTAAAGTGGTTACTAGATTTAATTCTAAACACCACTTATATTTAATTTGTTTTATATCATATGGTAGTTCACCAATTCCCATGTCTTATTCTTATAAATCAAGGGCATTTTATCATTCATTACTTACTTCAACTCAAGAGATGTACATACTTCATCATAAGTAAGGGGTTTAGCTTCAACAATTATAATTTGATCCTTTAGCTTCAACAATTATAATTTGATCCTTAAATTCAATAGGTAATTTTTTAATACAACCATAGCATCTTAAGGGTTGCGAAGTTGACAGAGCATCATGTTGATACTTTGTTTTCTTATCTTTACTAAAATCTTCTCATGTACTTATTTTTTTTATATCATTCACACCATCTTGGTCATGAGCAATGTAGGTTCTTTCTATTAATCTAGAAAGATACATAATTAGAGAGATTGTGCTTGATATCTCCATAAGTCTCTCTAAATATAACATCATGACTATATATAACCTTTTATTTTTTGGGTTATATAACTTATAAGCTTTTACACCATGATCATAACTAAGGAAAATACACTTTACATACTTGTAATCTAATTTTGATTTATTAGTTTTTGGAATATGAACATCAGCTTTACATAAAAAAAAGCTCAAAGATAATTCAAATTGATAAACTTTTTCCACGTCATATTTTTTTTGGAATCCTTCCATGAATTGTAAAGGAAGGAGATTTGTTAATGAGATAACAAGAAATCATCACAACTTCAGCCTAGAAATGTTTTCTAAGATCATCTTCACTTAGCATGCATTTGGTTCATTCCAGCAACATTTCATTAAACATTTAGGTACTTTATTCTTATTGAGTTTTCTACTTGTGATGAGCAATGGAGTAAACCAACACCCAACCATATGAGATATGACAATTCACACATAGCCTGGTTGAATTTCGTGGACAAGACAATGTAATTATGCTAGTAATTAGTTTGAGTTCGTGATTGTTGTCTTCCCATGTGAGCTAGTAAAATCAATGCATATGGTTTAACTCATAATGATGTGTATGATAACTGATGTTGCATTGGCCATTTTACTCCTAGTAAACATGAGGTAAATGAAAGTGGTTTCTAAGTCTAAGCAAACAACAAATGAATTAGTGTAGCCTAGGTAATGGACTTCCATTCTTGATTCTCCGCACATGTCTTGGACTTATGTAATCATTACTAAGATTACTTACTACTAGATGAACCAAGCGATAATACTACTAGGTTACCAAATGATCACACTTTATGCTCAGAATCAATCGCATCCATTCCCCTTAACAATAGTAAAAGTAAAGTTCATGGGAAGGTAAATAGTAACTAAGAAAATAGTAATCAATAGACTAAGTGAAAATAGTAAACATTATTCTAGCTAAATAGTAAAGAAACTAAGTGGATGCTACAATGGTGAAAAGTAATCTCGATCTTTATTGCCGTTCACACTTGTGTCCAAGTACAAGATGCTTGAATAAAGACTTCATACTATTACTTCGCACCAAACTGTAGGCATACACTACTAAGTTCTAAGTAGTAAAATCAAGAAGAAAAACTAACAAAGTTTCACTAAGGTGAAATGATATTTATTATTTGGACCATTTACATAAGTGTCATATTTATAGGCTTGCACGTGTCCATGATATCAGATATTTGACATCATAGCTTATGCCCCGATATCAGGGATCTAATATTGGAGCAGATGCCTAATATAATAGTAATGTAAAAATAGATTTATCATACCCCCACGCCTAACTAAAAACTCATCCTTGAGTTAAAAAAATGAGGATGAAGTTCCTTACAAAATTGGAAGGTATATTTACATGACACTGACTACTATGTTCATGAATATGAATTATCGTAGTGGTGTTTACAAACTAATACATGATATGACATGATACTTTAACAAAATAAAAAAAAATTGGTGAAGCTTGATGTGGCCTTATGTAGTTCCTGGTGGTGGTGGCTCTTCCATTGGTTGCTTCCCCTTGTCATCAAGCTTTTGAAATTTGTATCAGTTCAAGAGCACCTAAAGTTTTTCCTCTTCTATTCTTGGGTCATGTATCATCCATGCTTGTTGTGTAATATGCAATGGAGTGGGTACATCTAATGGGCACGATAGCTGTGGAAACATCTGATTTGCCTTGACATACTAGGCTACAAAATACCTCCTCTCCTTTTTGAATGCTCTGGTCTTTTCTTGTAGTTTATGGTAGTCAGTCAATCTTCTAACCAAGTTTGCTACTACATCTTTCAACTTTCACTGCTTCTAATTTAGAGTTTGCCACTTGGAGTTTTTGTAAAATATCTTTTCAATCCACAAACTCTTTTTCATACAAATCATATGTGGCTTCTACTTATTATTTTATTTCATTCCTAGGCCTACTTGCTATCAACATGGCCAAGCTAGCATAACAAAGGTTAGCTAACCCCATGTACTCTTTCAAATCTTTAATCTACAGGTCTTTGTTTTTCACTTCCACTTGGTGGACAAGGTTATAATTGTCTAGAATGGATTTCTTGTCAGGATTTTTTGTTGAAATGGTGCTGATTCTAGCTTTGGCCATCTAGATCTCTTTCTGATTGATTTCCTTATACATGCCCACTTGATCATGGAAGTGTAAGTGTTCCTTGAGCCTTTTGTGTTTCTTTGTCTTATTTTTCCATGTGCTTATTTCAATGGCTAACTTTTGATAGATGGCATGTATCTCCCCCATTGAGAGGGTTCTATTTTCTCTTGCAATGTAGTTCATGTCTTGGTTGACTTGCACTAGTTGTTCCCTTAACTGGTAGATGCTCTTCTTTAAAATGTTTTTGTGCTTTTCCATAGTGGTCAACCTCATGTTATCAGCAGCAAGTTGTTTATTTTCCTCTTATATGGCAATAAGTGCCTTGACATGTGCATATGTTTGTGCTTTAGCTATCAAGGCATTCCACATCACTTTCTCCTTCTCTATTGCCATCTATTTATTCTGCTCAATCAAATGGTTCATTTGTTCTATCTTGAACTACTCTATTGAGTTAGGCATAAGTGGGATCTCTTCATTCAGCTCTTAAGGCTACAAACGTTTCTTGTAATTTTAGAATTTCATTTTCTACATGTTCTACCCTTATCTCTGCCATGACCAGTTTTCCTTTGGTAGTCATTGGGAATGTAAAAAAGTGTTTTCATGACTTGCCCAATCTGCAGAAGTCTATTAACCACATCCTCATGGTTAGTAGGAGTCAACAAGATTGTAGCTAACATTTGAGCATTTCTAACTCTAGATAAATTTGCTAGTGGCACAACAGGTACATTGAAAAATTATTTAATGTGATTAGTGATCACCTCTACTACTCCTACTACTTCTTGGTTCTACATTACCACTACTGTGGCTCCTTCTCTAGTCTCAAGCACCACTTGGAACAATGCAGCATTCCCAAAAATCTATTGTGAACATTGATCCTCTCCTCATGACTGTAGTGAAATTTATCCACTTATTGGATTTGCTAATATTATGGGCTAAATGCCACTATTAATAACTTTGTAAATGTTAGCCTCCTTCCTTGTTCCCCAGCTGATAGTTTCTACAATAAATTGTAGATGATTCATTGACGATCTATAATCTTGTGGTAGACGGTAGTTTATATAGACATCTTTGTAGATATATGCGGTTACCTATTAAACACAATTATAATAAAAGGATAGTGGTTGTAAACAGAGGAAATGACTTCAATAACTTCAACATATTGAGCTTAGGTAAAGGGTAGCGTAAAAGCATAATGACATTGATACTTGCATTTTTATGTTTATTTTTAATTTTTATTTTTATTTTGCCGCACACCGATGGTGTTGTACAAACCCGCGGTACTTTTTGGTTGTTATATTTTTGGTCTATGTAATAAAATCTTCCATTTTATTTTATGAAACTTTATGAAGTGTCTGCAATCATGAAGTTTCCAAGATGCAATAAAAGATTCGGTTCAGTTCAAATTCAAACTGCAATATCCCTTGTTCATGTATTTCAATAATAACAATGCAGGTACGGGTGATAAAGACGATGTTCCGTGGACGTGGAAATTGTTAGGGCAGCGGCAAAAGCACAACCTACGCCATGTTAATCTACGATTCAAGGAATTCCCAGGGTCAATGAATTGTCCGTTCACAGACGCTCTGCTTAACTTGGAAATGGAAATGACCTCGGATGCTGGTGAAGCATCTTTGGGGCAAGGGCAAACCTTCCCAGACAAGTGGCTGGAATCGCTAAGGCTGAAGCATTTGGCGCTTAAAAACATTATGCTGCCGATGGGGGTTAATATGCAGGGCCTGTTATTACTGAAAAACTTAATCCTGACTCGCGCCCGAGGCCGGTATCCAGTGCCGCTTAAGCTCCTTCCACTGTTAGAAACATTTCACATCTTGGATGACGATGAATGCAAAGATCTTCCGGCAGATTATTTTGCAGAAGGATCATTCCCCAGCCTTGAGAAACTGTACCTTGGTCGTCTTCCGTATCTTTCTGAGCTGCCTCCGCTACACCAGAACGCAATGTCGCGGCTCCAACAGGTACGGATAACCGAGAGCAGCAACCTATGGAAGAACTACAGGAACAAACCCCAAGAAATACCAGGATGCTGGTACCGGAGGTTCGGAATTCATCCATGTTATGATGGGAAAGATATGAAAGTGGTCAGACGGGCCATACCCTTGTAAACAGATCATCCAACTTCTAAACTGCCTTTCATCGTTAAAGGATAACGTAGGTTCCTGTTAATTGTTATCTTCGTCCTTGTGGTTCGTACCTAGAATTTTTGGCTTTGATAGTTTTTGTTAAAGTAACGGTGTTGCTTTCTCTAGGTTCAATTTCATTGAAACCGAAACTGCGTCCGTTGCTGGTGCTATTTGTATATTTTATTGCAAATTGTTGTACTTGGTTGTAGGCACGTTGTATGAGCTGTAATTTAATTCTATTTATTTACATAGACTAAGCTCTTTTAATATCCAGATTAAGTGTTAAAAATTATGTAAATTATAAAAGGATCAAGATTAGAAGCCATATTTGTAAGCTTTGGAGGAGATTCATTGAGTAACATTTTTTTATATATAATAGTTAACGAAGGAATTCAAAAAACATACAGAAAATGTACCTTACATATTTATTGCCTCAAAAAAAGCATATGATATTGTGTCTAAACATAAAAGATTATCTAGTGGACTTTAGAGAAGAAAAAAATCTTGATAAATCAATTAAAGTGATTTAAGATCTATATTTCATTTTTCAGTCATAATAGGTCATAATAGGTCTACATTAAGGGTGTATACTTGGCCTTTACTTGTTTGCTATTTCATGAATGAATTAACTAAGGAAATAGAAGATGCAATCTCTTATGCAATCTCTTAGTGTATGCCATTTGTAGATAATATTGTGTTGGTGGATACATTTTGATGAGCAATAGAGGTATCCCAACACTTTACTATACAATTCATGAGTGTCTGCATGCAACCAGATCAATTCATGAGTGTCTGCATGCAATCAGATCATAATCTGCAAATGGACAATGTAATTATGCTAGTAATTGATGTTAAGTTTGAATTGATGTTAAGTTTGAGATCATTGTCTTCCCACTTTGAGTTAGTGAAGTTCTGGTGTATGGTTTAACTCTTAGTGATGTATATGATTGGTTGATGTTGTAAGGCTCTTAATGCTCTTAATGGTAAACATAGTTGAAGATCAAATTCTAAGTCTAATTAGCTAGGCAAACATAAACATGACTTAACCTAGTGTGATGGATATATGGTCCTATCCTACTGTACATGCCTTGGACTCATGTAGTTGTCACTGGGATTACCAAGTGGTATTATTACTAAGAAAATCAAGCAACACCACTACTGGGTTACTAGATAACTGCACTTAGTGCTTGAAACTAGTTGTATCCATACCACTTACTAATAACATGTAAAGTAAAGTACTTGAAAGGTAAATGATTAACTATGGAAGCAAGAAAATTATTCTAAGTAAATATAAAGAAAACTAAGTGGATGTTACAATGATGAAAAACAATCTTGATCTTTATTGCTAGTCATGAACTATGTCGAAGTACAATTCACTTAAATAAAGACACCGTACAACTGCTCAACACCACTGATGAGTCATCATTTGGGGTGACCGCGATATCGCATATGCGATATTGCGTCCCGCTGCCAGTTCTATAAATAAGAGGCGGCTTTCCTCATTCTATCATCCAGTTTTTAGTCCCTTAGCTAAACTCTTGTAATTTTCCCTTCTTAGAGTTAGAATTATTTTCCAGTGTATGGCCGCAGTGTGGTGATTGTAATTGTACGACATCCTTTATTCAAGTATGACGTACTTGGACACGCACATGACCGGCAATAAAGATCGAGATTACTTCATCATTGCAGCATTCACTTAGTTTAATTAATTAATTATTTAATTATTATTTACTACTTTCTTACTTAATCTCTCTTACCCTTATCTCCTAGTAACGAGGAATGAGTACGACCTAATCACGAGCATTTAAGTGTGAGTACTTGGTAACCCAGTAGCATACCTAGGCCATGCACTTGGTAATCCCAGTGGTAGTCATGCACGAGGTCCAAGATGTGTATGGATGATTAAGAAATGGATGCTCATCACACTTAGGATAGTTTAGGTTCTCTCTCACCCTTTCTCTCTTAGCTTAGTTAACATTACTTTCCATTGCCTTAAGGAGTAGCGTTATATTAGGAACCACATCATACACCTCACTCTGGACTAAACCATATGTGAAAAAGCTAATGCTAGTCCAGGTGGGAAGACAATGAACTACGAACTAAGGCTAACTATCTAGATGCCACAACTAGTCCGTCTGTGGAGTTTGACCGAATCACGCGTGTAACGCTCGTATTCGTATGGTTGAGTGTAGGGGTACCTCGCCACTCATCATTGACACCGTTGCTAGGGATTATGCTAGTTATCTAGATTAGTTATATCATACAAGGTCACTATATAGGAATTAATGATATATCTTTTATAAAGAAATAATTATAAAAAGTCACACGTAAATTCACATACAACTTCACAACCATGCCTCTCCTACAAGATTACAATAATGCCACACTTAGTGAGGAAGTTCATTGGAGAACCAATGAACTATATGACGATGAAGATTGGAGTACATAACCTGAAGTGGGGGGCTCTTATAAACATGAATGAAAACAACGTCATCCCAACACACGAAAGCATAACTTACCCGATGACGATGAACCCCTACTAGCCACTACAAACCTAACGCAAATATAAGAGGCTATTAGAATCTCAGGTAGGCATCGTAAAGAGAGTCATCTACCTGGGCTCGATTTAAATAACTTTCATACATTTTCAAGAGGCTATGACTTAGATCCGCATCGACATTTACAAGCCTTCTACAATGCCTGCGCATGAAACAACATTGATAACGATTGGCAAAAACTTAAGCTCTTTCCTATGACACTCGTTGACCAAGCAAAAGTATGGTATAAATCATTAAAACCAAATTCCATATGACGTTGGTCAACAATGGTAGAAGTCTTTAACAAAAAATATCAAACCTACGCAAGAGTGTGAGCCTTGAGGAAAAAAAATCCAAGGATGGAAACAAGCACAACATGAACCCTTGGATATGGCATTAGAAAGATATTATACACTAATAAACAACTGTCCAGGCCATGGGTTTTCTGTGGAAAGGCTAATGTACTATATCATTGACGGGCTTCGTTATGCAACATGAGAAACCCTAGGGATGTATGCCCAAGGTCAACTATATGATCTACGAACCCATCAAGTCCAAGAGCTTATTAAGTGGGTAGCAAAAGAAGAAGGAGAAATGGCTAGATGGGAGAGTGTTAAAAAACATCAACGGGACCAGAATCTCAACTTGACAAAGGTCCATGATCATAAAAAGGAGAGATCAACCAATCTCAAGGTGGAAACATCATCTTTGCCGGTACAACAATAATCATTAGAAGAAGTCAAGGCAAGGATGAATAAGATGTTGGAATGGACATATCAAAAGTGTGGGGAATTTATCAACATCATTGGAGATAGAGTTTTGACAATCCAAGAAGCAGGACAAAACATTAGACAATCGGAAAGAAGGGATAAGGAAAATAAGAACTCAACTGCCAATCATACGTATGAATGCAACATATGCCTGTACGATCACCCCAAAGGCCAATGCCCAATATTGTTACATTTACAGGAGTACTGGGGAAACATGTTACATCCAAAGTTCGTATAGAGATACTGTGTTCGATCACAATGGCAACAATCCCAATCGTAGGGGAGACCCCCACTAAACTAGAGATACCCTTCATATCATCCGAATCTAAATGCTTATCTTGTTCAACATCTTGTTTCTCCAACTGGGCCAACATACTCTATCTCACCACATTACCATTCTTCTCAATACTATCAGCCCATGTCTTCAACACAACCACCACCTTGTGCATCTTATACTCCTCCTAACTTTCAACATTCTCAATTTTTTCCTCCTTCCACATTGCCACCAACTGTTCCTAAAGTGTTTGCACCACTGCAACAACCCACGAATGCTACTTGTGCTAATATTGCCAGTAGCAGTGAGAGACCTCAACAACATCAATGATGTCCATTCTTTAGAAATGACCCTAGGAAGGGACAACACAATTTCAAGGCCACTGCATCCTCCAACTCAGCACAAGCTCAACACTATGGTGCACCCTTACCTTTGAACCCAACACCTCATGTCACTTCATCGGGGCCATCAACTAACACTCCAACAACCATATGGCCCAATGAACACAATCATGGAAGGAAACACTCCAATCCTTGCATACCATCTAATGGTCCCAATTATCATAGTGGGTCAACTTGTTATCTGGAAACTACATCGTATAAACTACCCCACTATGCTTACTCTAATCAAGTGTGTGAACCCCGATGGGGTAAGTATTAGGTCCCAATATTTCCAACATGCAAGGATCCTCATCTTTCATTTATTAATCCTTTCCATCCTCAATCAATTAGTTATAGGGGATATCCCCCATTCTAGTAACAAGCAGGATTAATAACCACTTTTTCATTTTCTTTGATTTTACAACTTTTTGTTTTCCAGTTTTTCATTTTTCAATTTCTTGTTTTATCTTTTTATCTTTTTGTCTTTTTATGTTTTTTATAAGTAATCTCATCTACGAATAAAACACTCATGTGGATAATTGGTTGTGGTGTGTTCTATGTTATCAAGTTTTGAATAAGCAATTTGGACAGTGAGCCCATTACAACCACTCATCCATTCTACAAATAAGAGATTCTGTTCGAGGGTACAGTGATATTCTTGACATTCTTAAAACTTAAAATTAATTTTGTGTTCATTGTACCCAGAATGAAGATGGACCAAGAAGGAATGATTAGGGTGTGATATTAAGGGGACTTGCGGATTCTCTTTGGTAACGTCTGTGGGAGTTATCATGCAATGTGGTTGTACTAAGATCCTTGTAGATCTAACGAAAAATGAAAGTAAGAGTAATCAAAAGGGCACTCAAAAATCCAATGCTATTCTAGGGGGTCCCACTGGAAAGACATGCACCCATGCTTGAAGGTTGGCGGCTTCTCTAGATTCAGTATTCAAAAAAAAAAAGTAAAGAAGAAAAAAGAAGAAAAACAAAGTGCTACAAAATAAAAATCACTCCTCCCTTGCACAAACCACTAAGTGATCATATGCCTTGTTGTTCTGGTACTCTCATAGTTTCTCATCATGGGATGAAACAATGCGGTGTCAATGATTAGAGGAATGGACTTGGTCTTGATCTTGAAACGATGGGTTAGTGACACCTTAATCATGCTTTTCACGCAGGATTCATTGTGCCCTTGGTCAGTTACCTCATGTCCCAATCTCTCCAATCCCTTCTTTGGTTTGTATCATCTCACTGTTCATGTAATTCTAGCTCGTGTCGTGTGTAACATAGAATTATTACCTCATTCTGGTGATATTTACATGTGTGTTTTGTGGAATTAGTGCAGATTACATTTAACCCTTCTAGTGCCCATGGATGCTTTTAGGTGTGGTTACACAAGGTCATTATAGGTTGGAACTTGCTTTGGAGAGGATCCACTTGTGTAATTTTTTGTAATTTTCACTTATGACACAGCTCAAACACACCATTTATTACCCTTAGCGTATTGTTCATGATATTCTTTCCCTTATTACTATCCC
>MNCI01010307.1:33085-162722 GCA_015680685.1 Gnetum montanum
CTCGCTTGCTGGTACTCCGATTTTCATTCCGTTTGAACCTAGTTGAACTCGGAGTGTTTAGCTTAGTCGTGGGGAAGGGGCATATGCCGAATAGTGCATAAATTTTTTGAAATTCATCATCGCCCAAAGGACATCTTTAAGGGTAATTAGTTGTAAAATTAAGAATAGAATGTGTCAAAAACAATTTCATCCCCTTAGCTATACCAGAAAATTAAATTTAGAAACCACCTAAGCAAAGAGGACTCAACATTATAATCTTTTAGGGACATGTTCTTCCAATAATTAACATCACACGGAAATAAAGTAAATCTATTAAGGAAAGCAGTAAGGTATAACCTAACTTTGGTAACAACCTGACTAACGATTGGTCCTATGTGATTGCAGATGGCCTCAAAACGTGAACAACAGGAAGGTCTTGCTCAAGGTGTGATCAAACAACATAGGATAGGTGAAGGATAAGTTTCTATTGAACAACATGCAGAGCAGGAGGAACAATCATTTAGCATCCATCAAGAAGACCCTGCTACTATACAATCAAGGCAGGCAAGAGGAGGAGTTGCTCCAGCATCTGAACAAGGATGATATCTCATGATAACCTAGGATTGTGTTCAGACCATCCATGAAAGGTCCATATTTACTATAGTGATCATGGAATTAAACTTTGTACCTTTCACAAAATTTTCTCTGGAGGCCATTAGGGATCACCTCAAAGGATTCCCATTATGGCCTACCCTCTTTGAAAGCGGTGCCTGGTACTTAGGGGAAATGTACCAATTTTGGCACAATAAAGAAGAAGGTACCACAGTTAACAATTGTGGTGTGACTATTGACTTCCCTGTTCAAGCTATTTTGGAAGTATTAAACCTTCCAAATATAGGGCCAAAAGTTGCTCAAAACCAGCTGGACACTTTCAGAACTGAGCAACTTAATAAACTGCTAATAGAGAATAAAAGGGTGGAAGAAGAAAATGAGAAGGTTGATTGGGATGCCTCTATGGCACAAGCGCAAACTTATGCACACACCAAGGCACTCAAGGCCTTACAAGAGGAGAAACTCTAGGCCATACTTCAACACCATCAAATCCCAAGACCTGGAGCACAAGAAAAAGGAAAGATACCCATGGAGGAGGCATCGCCACCAAGAACTACATGAGTTCCATCCAATTTTGTAATCATAGGATTTTCTTTTGTGTTGTGTCTTAATTTTGTTCTGACTCCACACTGTGGCATGAATCCATTCTAGCTAGTTAATAATCTCATACCTATCCACTGTGTAATCAATGGAGCTTGTTCTCACTTTAACTCGAGGACGAGTTTTCATTCAGTCGTGGGGGTATGATGAGTCGTCAGTTGGGGCGATTGCAATATCACATATGCGATATCGTAGCCCAAGTCGCGATATCGCATACGCAATATCATAGCCCACCGCCAGTTCTATAAATAAGAGGCGGCTTTCCTTGTTCTATCATCTAGTTTTTAGTTCCTTAGCTAAACTCTTGCAGTTTTTCATTCTTAGAGTTAGAATTATTTTCCAGTTTATGCCCGTAGTGTGGTGATTGTAATTGTACGACATCCTTTATTTGAGTGTGACATACTTGGACATGCACATGATCGGCAATAAAGATCGAGATTACTTCATCATTGCAGCATTCACTTAGTTTAATTAATTAATTAATCAATTGTTATTTATTGCTTTCTTAGTTAATCTCTCTTACTCTTATCTCCTAGTAACACAGAATGAGTATGAATTAATCACGAGCATTTAAGTGTGAGTACTTGGTAACCCAGTAGCATACCTAGGCCATGTGCTTGGTAATCCCAGTGGTAGTCATGCATGAGGTCCAAGATGTGTACAGATGATTAAGGAATGGATGCTCATCGCACTTAGGCTAATTTAGGTTCTCTCTCACCCTTTCTCTCTTAGCTTAGTTAATATTACTTTCCATTGCCTTCAGGAGTAGTGTTAGATTAGGAACCACATCATACACCTCACTTTGGACTAAACCATACATGACAAAGCTAATACTAGTTCAAGTGGGAAGACAGTGAACTATGACCTAAGGCTAACTATCTAGATGCCACAAATAGTCTGTTTACGGAGTTCGACCGGATCACTTGTGTAATGCTTGTATTCGTATGGTTGAGTGTAGGGGTACCTCACCACTCATCAACCACATTGCGGGCATTCACTCTATCACTAACTGCAAAACAAAACTACAAACGTTTAACCAAGTGTTGGAATGAAAAGTTGTAGATTGTGCACCTAAGTGTTGGTATTTATAGGACTACATAGATCCTAAGACATCACATCAACAATGATGTAGGATGGCCTACAACATTATAGCTATGATATCATTGATTACAATATCGCATGATAAACCAGTAATATAGTGGTAAGCCAGTAATATGGATGTTGGAAGCAATGTTTAAATTTTTGAATTTGTTGGTATTAGGCATTCTTGAAAAGTTGAAATGAGTAGCTGTTGGATAGAAGAAGCACACAATCATAGAAAAACTCAATATTTGAAAATGGTAATATCTAATGAAATTGGTTTTGATTACATTTTGATGAGATGGTTCTCTATATGGAGATTAGGGATCAAGGTGGGAAAGTATGCAATTATGGAAGATGTTAAACATAGAGAATTTTGGTAGAAAATTATGCAATAATTTAAGAAGACATTTTGTGTGTAGTTTTCTACTTCAAGGACTCAAACCTTCAATGTTTTATGTGTTATTATAACTGCATATCACTATACTATTCTACCTACTTCATTGTTATTGAAATTATTTGTTATTTGAAGTAAACATCTGTCTCTTGGTATAACCTTACCTTTGTTGGCTCATGGGCTAGGCTGGTAGCACAATCCCTACATACACAGCAAAGTAAATGTGAACATGTGAATATAGTAATGGAGAAATGAGTACATGAAAAAGTACAAGCATTGTAATAAATTTTTAATGAAATCATTTTGAAATTATTGAGATAAATCTCACATTCTACACTCTGCAATGTGGACTATGAAGCTAACCCTCACTGAAACCCCTAAGATGCATTGGGAACATGAAATTGCATGATTGCAACAAAAGCCTTGAGGATTCAATGTACTCTTAATGCTTGTGAGTCATAGATTATGCTTATATTTATGTTATTGTGTTTTCTATAGCTTCAATTGGTGGTGATTGCTCTAGATCTACAATTGGGTATTAATTCTTATGTTAACATTTCTTTGGCAACATGACTCCCATGAAGAAATTAATTCAAACTTTAATAAGGATACGAAAGATCTCAAGGGTGTCTTCAAAATGGTAGTAGAAATATGGGAAGAATGGGATGTAAAAGTGTATTCTAATGTAGGTCCATCTCATGTAATGCATGAGAATGAAGGTTTAATGGATTATTATTACTACAAATCCTCCACTTCAATGGACTAAATATTTTAAGAAGCAGGAATCCTAACTCATGTGAAATCTCAAAGGGCTCTATAAGTTCCTCATTCATCAAGTTCATCTAAGTATTGAAGGCTATATGAGAAAGATGAGGCCAAACTTGTAAGAGCATTTAGAAATAAATAAAGACTTCTATATGTGGAGTTGAAATCTTTTAATGGCATAGAGGTTTCTTATGCATGATGCATGGTTGAAGATAATAAATAATCATTTTGAGCTTGAAGAGACACCAAATCAACTTAGAATATCAATTATTGAATTCAAATTAAATGACATGATTTCCATTTAATGAAACATTTGGTCTCACTTTTTTTTGATGCAAAACAAGGTTCAAGTGAGAAAGTGGCATGTGTGTTAAGATAAAAATATGAGTAATCCGAGCAAAGAGAAGAGGATATCATGAAGCTAAAACACCTAAGGTAAGTTGAGAAGGATGTGAAAAACTTCTACCATGTATTTTGTTAATTATTACGTCATTCCAAAATAGGTTAAATTGAACATGAGCGAACACCTATCTCCTTTGAAGGTTTGAAGATGTAATGCCTATAGGAGTTGACATTCAATGAGCCTCAAACTCTTAATGAAACATATAACTTAACATTGAAGGGTGAGAAGAAGCTTAATGGCTTTGAGAGGAAAGGAAATGAATCATTCAAAGGCAAGGAAAAGTATTCAAAATGGGTGAAGGAATGAAAATTCAAGGAGGCCAAAGAAAATCACAAAGAGAAGAAGATAAGGAAGATAAAGAAAATCACAAAGAGAAGAAGATAACGAGGATAAGGAAGATAAAGAAAAATCCAAAAAGGATTTAAGTAAATGAAGCAATAATGGAAGCATTGTAAACATAAAACTTGTATTTTCTCTTCCCTTCACACCTTATGGTGTTGTAAAAACTAATGGATCTTCTCATAGGAACAATGCACTTCTAGGGTCCTAGTTCTACAATTTGTTGTAGATGATTTCTTTTTTCTTCATTTCACTCATGGAAATTATTGTTACCTTACATCTTTTTATAAGAAAATGCAATTTTCATAACTAATAGTAATACCATCACAAACTATGATAACATTACTTATTTTACTATAAATCATTGCAATAACACTTTATTGTAGTTTTTTATAAGAGTTTAATTTATTAGTATTACATAAGAAACTTGGTTCTTTTGAACATTATGATAGTCTACAATAGCTAACACTTGGTTGTGCATACTTTGTATACTATCTTGCTATTATACAAACTCTACATATAACTCAATTATTATTCTTTGTAGATTCTTTTACTCTAATGAAGCTTCCTAGATGATTTTCTCTTCTTATTTAAGAAATTTGATAAAGAGTATGCTTGACTTAATAGTAAACATTTTCTTCCTATTTAGGAAACTTGATCCTCACTTGCTTTTGAGTCTACTTGACACCTTTACTTCTCCAATAAAGGATAATTGTATGTTATCTTTAACTATTAGGTTTGCGATGATCTTATGGTATTCATGGATTATTCTATGTTTACATTTTTGATGAAGTCAAATTTTTAGACAAAGCGATTGTAGTAATGATGTTAGTTCGTCTAATATGTCATTGTTGATATGATGTCTTGACATGTGTGTGGCTCTATAAATACGACATTTGGATGCATGATTTGATAACTTTCCATTTCACACCCTATCAAAACTCTTGTATTTTTATTCCATAGTGTTAGCAATAGAAGTGAATGCCCATAGTATGATGTCTAGTGATTGAATATAGTCTTTGTTTGAATGGATTGTACTTTCACATAGTTTGTGAGGAAAATAAAGATTGAAATTGCTTCACATCATTGTAGCATTCTCTTAGTTTACTTTTTGTTCACTTAGCATAATGTTTACTATTTTCCTAGTTTAATATTTTACTTTTCTAAGTGCTTTAATTTTACGTATCAATAGTAAGCGAAATGAGTATGACTGATTTTGAGAACTTAAGTGTAATAGTTTGGCAAGCCCAATAGTGTTAGTGCTTGGTAGCCTAGTAATGGTTACACAAAGTCCAAGGTATGTACGGAAAATTAGGATTGAATACTCATCGCCTTAGGCTAGAGTAGACTTACTTACTTGCATTTACTTAGAATTAGATTAAATTTCATTCTCAATTATGTTTATGGGTAGGAGTAAAATGGGCCTAACAACATCAACAATCATATGCCTCATGATGACCTAAACCATACACTTAGATTTCACTAGCTCTATGTGGAAAGACAATGGTCTTGAACTTCAACTCAACTATGAGCAGATCAATATTTTCTATTTATGAATTATGATTGGATCATGCATGAACACTCACTCATGACTTGTATGGTTGGGTGTTGGAGTGCTCTATCACTCATCATTGACACCATTACTAGGGATAGTCAATGTGTGCTAAGTAATTGATTTTACAAAGTTCATTGTATCAAGAATTCAAAGTTAGAACTTATAATCCTGAAGTACACTTGAAAACACAAACACTTAACAAGCGTTACAACTTGAACATGGCTTCACTTAAAGACAAATCATTACTTGCCAAAGAATTACAAAGAGGAAATGATAGAACTAGTGAGGAAGAAGACTAGGAGATGTCCATGAAAACTAGAATCACATATGCTCACACTGATCTTAACATCCAAACTTTACTTTCATCTTTCATCAAGAAGGGCAAATGAGATGGAGGAACATACAAGGCAACATAGTCTTGTCTATGCCTCACATTGCCTTGAGAGGGATGAACTTGAACCACATATAGGAAGCATACCATGTGATTAAGCACATGAGAAGGCCCTATCAACCCATAGAGGAGTAGATGAAAAGAAATGGTTTCATGGAAATTAAGCATGTACATAACAAAGAGAAGTAGGCGAATACTTTAGTTTTCTTATAAGAACTCGATGGTGATGCATTTATTGTAGAAAAACATCAACAAAATCATGAGGATCCTTCTCAAACACCTATCATCTAACCTGAAGAACCTATTAAAGTTTAATTACATTCTACCCTAGTAGAGACACCAAGAAGGAAGGCAACAAACTCCATGTATAGGTAGAACTCAAGGTCAAGAGCTTTAGTGGAATCCTACAAGGAGGAACACCTGAGTCATAGAAGGAGGACAAGCTAGCATCATTCTCCCACTGCCTCATCATCATCTTCGCAATTATTGATGGACTCTAACAAGAGAGATAGAGGTACTAAGACCATGATAGGGAAGAATAAAGAACTCATGATCGTTATGACCATTTATCGAGATACTATGATGAGGAAGATGAAGACTATGAACTAAGAAGGCATAGGGATCGAAGAGAGGAGTGAGGGAGGTATGAGCACTCAATGGGCCATTACTACAATAGAGCTCATGAACTCAATCATGATGATGAACTCTTATTGGCAACTCGCAATATGAACAATATCTAGAAAGCTATCTATATACCAACTAGGCACATAAGGGATAGCTACATCAAGTGGCTAGACATGAATAACATACCGAAATTTGAGGGTGGTTACAATGCTAATCCTTAACATCACCTTCAAGTAGTCCATGATGCTTACATCCTTCAAAACATAGAAAGTGATTGGCAAGTTATTTCCTATGGCACTTGTGAAAGAAGATGGAAGTTGGTATAGATCATTTGAACCAGAATCAATCAGGAGATGGAGTACCATGCTGGGACTTTTCTATGATAAATATTAAACTTATTCCCTAGTGTTCAATCTAAGAAAAAAAATATAAGGATGGAAGCAAGGAACCCATGAATCCCTTGATGTGGCAATGAGTCAATATATTCACTGTTACATAGGTGCCTATGCAATGGATTTTCGTAATAGGAGCAACTAAGGCACATTGTTGATGGACTTTAGAAAAAGACTCAAGAGATCCTTGGGGTTTATGCCTAAGGCTGATTTTCTGAGATGTCTGTCCATTGAATACAAAGGTTCATTGATCAAGTGGCCAAGGAAGAGGAAAGATTAAGGAAAAGAGAATTCATAGAAGAAAATAAAGATCCATCCATCCAAAAAAGGGATGTAAGAGTTTGTAACCCATAGGAAGAAGAGACCCTAGACCAGGTGATTTAGAAGAAGAATCTACTTATTCAAAAATATGTAATTGACATAGTAGCTAAGGTTATAAAGATGTGGAATTTAGTTGATGAGAATTTTGCAACAACGTTAAAGATTGTAAAGGAATGAACTAAGCAAGCCTTCAGTAAAGGCAAAGACAAGACAAAGAAAAGAGATTTTGATGGAAGGGAAAAGTGGCCTTAATGGCTAAATGTTTAGAAACAAGCTCCAAAGATGAGAAAGGATTTTTCGTATGCCAATACAAACATCCCAAAGGATGTTGTTCTACAGTGGCACACTTACAAGAAATAGGGGCATATGCACTTAACCCTAACTTTATCAAGAAAAAAATGCCCAAACGGTGACCTTATCCTTAAGGTAGCTATATGAAAACATTCCAACCCATGTACTATCCTAGTGGAGCCTACCCATAGCCACAAGAGTAGTATTGTAAGCACTAGTAACAACCCGAATCGTGGGTCATGCCACCACCATGTCAATAATACTGATAAATCCAAATTTTTCTAGGTAACGATATCAAGTATCTAATATCAGAGCTGTGATATTGAATCCCTAATATTGGAGCACAAGATAGGATGTTGCATATCCGATATCATAGACATGTGCTGGCCTATAAATACACAACTTAGGTGCACTATCCACATACAATTTCATTTCACACTTAGCAAATTTCCATCATTTTATTTTCTTGATTTTAGAACTTAGTACTTAGGAGTGTATGCTCGTATTGTGATGTTTAGTAATTGAATGGAGTCTTTATTTGAGTGGAATGTACTTGGACATATTTCATGCACAAAAATAAAGATAAAGATTACTTTGCATCATTATAGCATCACTTAATGTTTACTATTTTCCCTAGTTACTAATTTACTTTCTATGCACATTACCATTACTATTATTAAGCAGAATAGATACAATTGATTTTGAGCATTAAGTGTAATCATTTGGTAAGCCACTAGTATTATCACTTAGTTCATATAGTAGTGTACTTAGTAATTCCAATAACAATTTCATGAGTCTAAGACATGTCTAGGGAAGTAGGAATAGATGTCTATTGCATAGGCGAGATTAGATTTGTTTACGATTACTTAGATTTAGAACAATCCCACTTACTTTATGTTTACTAGAAGCAATATGGTCTACTTAACATCAATTATCATATATCTCACCATGAGTTAAAGTATACACATCAATTTTACTAGCTCATGGGGAAAGACAATGATTACAAACCTAAGATAACTACTAGCATAATTACATTGCCTTGTCCATGGAATTTGACCAAGTTGCACGTGAATACTTGTAACTTATATGGTTGGATGTTGGAATACTTCACTACTAATCATTGGCATCATTTCTAGGGACACATCAATGTTATGCTAAGTAATTGATTTCTTAAAGGTCATTGTGTCCAACATCCAATCTCATGAGCCAATGTAGTTGTTCAAACTCCAAAATATTATCCACCTAAATACCATAAAGCAGTGCTGCCAAGAATAGATTCGAACTTACTCATGCATCTATAAATGGATAATTCTTGAAACCAACATCCAAGTAATTGCCTACCATTAGTGCCACCACCTACAATGCAAGGGGAGCTACCATCACAACTATAACAAAGGAAAGTTGCAAGGGCAGTGAATATACAAATAAAGGATCCTATCAACAATACTAAAGGTCAAATAAAGAAGCATCCTTTCTTATGGACAAGTTTGGAAAAGGCTTGTAGACTTAGAACTTCATTGAGATTAACTTCTCTTACAACATATTCTCTTACCAAAGACAAGCTTCCATTATCTTCAAACACAAACATTCAGACTATCATGCTTATAGAAATCATCAATGATTGGATCAAGGCAAGGCCACTCCCAAAGAAGAGAATTTATCTAGGAATTCCTCTAATTTATCTACAAATAGCTAGAAAGCTACCATGCAAAGATTTATTAGAGTCCAGTTCTAGAGTAAATTTGATCTCTTACAAAATATATCAAACATAGAACCTACCACCTCTGAAGGAGTGCAATATCAAGTTGGAGGTTGCAAATCAATCTATCACCAATCCTTTGGGATAGATAGAAAATGCAGTAACCACTGTTAGTGGATGGTCCTATCTAGTAGACTTCCTAGTAATCGAAGTAAAGAATGATGACAAGAAATTCCCAATTATCATGGAGAGGGCATGGCTTAGCACAAGCTATGCCAAGTTAAATATGAGGGATCTATCTATTGAGATCTCTAAAGAAGACATGAACAGAGCCATACACATGCAAAGAATTCCATGCATTACTATTGAAAGTAAAGGTTGCAATAGTGGGTTGACACTTTATAATGTTAACATAGTCACCACAACAATCCACAATAGTAAAAACCAAATGTGTGCAAAAGAAAGAGCAAGAGCCACAAAACTAAAAGAGATCCTATGGCCACTAACTGAGAAACAAAAATTATCTAAAACATGCATGGAAACATTTGAACCACTTACTGATTCCTAATCTAAGAAAATGAATCTAATAAGGACCTAAACATGAAATTAATAACTCATGATCATACACCAAAAGGAAAAGAGAATAAAAATTTAGATGATTAAAACTCATCTACCATCCAAATCACTTAACTAAAAAGTTAAATCAATAAATATGGTACATGAACCACTTAGAGTGTATGATCCAAGAGATCTAGGAAGCATCTTTCCAACACTCGCCCATGAGTTCAATTGTCAAGGAGATGCCTTATCCTGATTCGAGAATTAATAAGTGCTTTTCCATTTTTGTTTTACAATTCTTTTTACTTTTCCTAATTTTTTAATACAATTATTCCTATTCTTTGATACTTTTAATTGCTAAAATTTTGACATTTTTAATATCTTCTAATTCTTTTACATGTTTAATTCTTTTAACATTTTTCATTCTTTATATTTTTCATAATTTTTACTATCTTTTTCATTTGTTTTATACTTTGTTTTAAACCCGTTGAAGATAATTTTAAATACTAATAAGACATGTTGAATAAAGACAAGATGTAGTCTTATAAGGTGAAGATTTCTCTATATTATCAAGTCATCAAGGACTAATTATCTAAATAGTGAGCCCACATTATCCATCCATCCATTCCATTAATAAGAGGTTCTTACCATGGCTATAATGATATTCTTTTCCATCATAAAACTAAGAATAAACTTGTGATCATTATGCCTACATTAAACAGTGAAGAACCAAGAGGGAATGTTAAGGGTGTGACATCAAGGGGATTTGTGGATTCTTTTGGATTACTATTGTGAGTTATATTATGTTGCTAAGGTTGTATTATATCCTTGTAGATATAATGAAAAATTGGAGTAAGAGTAAAATATGTGCTACCTTAAAAGGTTGACATAAATAAAAATAAAATAACACGTAATAAATTTTTGGGGGTCCCATTGGAAAGACACATTACCCATGCCTAAAGGTAGGTGGCTTTTCAAAAATCTTAAAAATAAACAAAGTGCCATAAATAAACTCTTCCATTGCATAATATGCCAAGTGATGATACTGCTTGCAACATTGATAGTCTTACAGTTATAATTCCAAGAGATGAAATGATGTGATGTCACTAGCATGTGGTTTGGACTTGGTTTAAATCTTGGACAAAAAGGCTAGTGATTACTTTAACCACTAATAAAAAACAAGAATCCATTATGCCTATGGTAAGATACATCACATCTCAATTTCTACAATCCCTTCTAAGCCCATTTCATTTCACTATAAGGATAGTCATAACTTATGGTTTTGTGTAATATAGAGTTATTTTTCCAATGTCTTACTACTAACATGTGTGTTTTCCTAAATAGGTATGCATTAGATTCAACTCCTTAAGTGCCTAAGGATGCTTCTAAGCATGGTTATACAAGGGCATTAAGGGCTAGAGCTTGGTTTGGGGAGGATCCACTTGTATAACTATTGATGAGTGGCCAGGTACCTCTATGCCCAACCATACGAATCACGAGCGTTCACGTGCAACTCTGTTGAAATCCGTAAACTGTAAGCACTTAACATACACCAGACTCTAACCAGTGAAACCTTGGGTTAGAACGGTCATTGTTCTCCTAATCTCACTTGTGAGGTTCTGTTTACGATGGTTAAGTGATACTAAGGCTAATGATTTTTATAATTTTTTACTTATCTTTTGGCGGCTAGTTATCTTGGAAAGTAAGGCTAGAATATTAATTAATCTAAGATTATCTTAATCTAAATCCTAACTATTCCTAACATAAGTATTTAGTCCCATCTTCTGAGTACGTTCTGAGCATCTCCTAACACTTCTAGGTTACCAAACATTAAGCGCCACTGGGTTTACCAAGTGTTAGAGTTACATTCGAGATGGTCGTACTTATGGCCTTTATGAACTACGAATGAGCGATAACGATTGAAATCATAATAAATGAAACTTAAGTAATTACTAAAGCAATTAACAAAGCATAAAAATATTAAACTATTGAATGCATAGAAAAGCTAAGTCCAAATGCTCTAAGGAATGCTTGAATATTTCGTCTTTATTACTGTCACGTCAATGGGCTCAGATACATCAACACTCGAATAAAGAGCCGATAACTTTTCTTACACTTGCTATGGGAACTTGGAAAATATTCTATCTTCTGCAGTAACAAACTACAAGAGCTTTACTACAACTACTAAAAATATGTCTAAATGAGGTGGAAGGCCCTCTTATTTATAGGCCGAGATAGGTGGCTATAGAAATGGGGCCACATCGACGTAGCAAGGCTACATCGATGGGCCCGTATCAACGCAGCCCCGTATACACAGTCCATTCGATGCATTGACTTAATGACACTTCATCATACCCCCATGACTAAGCAAAAACTTATCCTCAAGTTACTTTACAATTTGGAAGGTATGGATTCTTATTTACAACACATACATGACACACACAAGACACAACATGAATTTGACCAAGTGCCTGAGTTATAGAGGAGGACAAGTTACAAAAATGGTGGTGTTCAGAGACAAAATTGAATACTTCACTGGTCCTAGAGCCTCTGCTATGTAGGATGATGCACAAAATTACTAGAGAAGATCACACTGTCCCTGGGGGTGGTGGTTCTGATGGACCTTCTCCAACCTCTGGCCCATGTGTTGGTGGTGGCATGAATGTCGACAACTCTGCAGCAGGTAGTCGAAAAGCTTCCAAGAGAGCCCTCATCTTTTCTTCTTTTCTTTTGGGTTCGTTCACGGTCCAGGAAGCTTCACCAATGTGTGCTGGAACTGGAACTTCCCAAGGGCATGGCAGCACTAGAAGGAGTTCTTTTAGGTTGATAAATAGGCTTCGAACTACTTGCATTCAATGTCGAAAGCTTGGATCGATGCCTGCAGATGCTAGTAGTCATTCATTCTTTGGGCTAGGTCCTCTGCAACTGTACGTTGTCCTTCAAAGCTTGTGCGGAGGACCTTGAGTTCCACGTTTACCATTTGCAGCTTCTGCTTTATTTCTTTGTGTGCTTGGAACTCTCCATCATATAGGGAATACGAGGCTGCCACTTGTTTTTCCAATTCTAACCGCGGTCTCCCGGCTGTGAGCATAGCTAGGTTTGCATATCAGAGGTTGGCCAACTCCATGTATTCTATCATCTCCTCAATCTGCAGCTCCTTCAGGCAGATTTCAGCTTTATTGTAGTCGTTCAACCCATCAAAGATAGGTTACCATGCATCACCTCTCTCTTGGAGCTGCTGGAGTGCTTAGTTCATCTTGGCCTTTGCGACTTGAATATGCTTTTCGTTCACTTCCTTCTACAATTCCACTTGGTCCCTGTAATGATTTTTGCCTTTTTCAAATTTCAGGGCCTCGTCCTTCCAAGCGGAAATTTCAATTGCAAACTTCTGTCGCAATGCCCGAACCTCCTCCATTGAAAGATTTTGATTTTCAGTAGCCAACCTCCTTATGTCAATGTTCACCCTAGCTAGCTCCTCCTGCTATTGGTGGATGAAATTTTTCAGGTGTTTGTTCTTTGCACCAACGTTGCGTAGGTGATGAACCTCTGCGGTCAACTGCACGTTCTCTTGGCAAACCTCTACCAAGTCCTTCTCTAAGTGATATGGTTAGGCATCGGCCATGGACTTGTCGAGGATTGTCATCTTCCACACATCCTCAATGATCTGAAGTCTAAGTTGAAGCTGTTGAAAAGCTTCATCCCTAGTGATGTCATGGTTGAGGATGGCTAGATCGGCAAGTTGAGCTCTTAATTGGGCTACCTCCGTTGCCAAGCACTGATAAGCAGCTTGAGCAGCTTGAAGTTGCTCTTCCAAATCCAGGCTCTTGCCCCTTGCCGAGAGCAGCTCTGACTGAGTTGCAGTAATGTTGTCTAGAAGGTTGAAGAAATTCAGAAGTGGTTGCCTGGTTCCCACCAGTCAGTCCAACGACTCTTCATGTTGGGCTGCATCAATCTTGCCACGCAAAGTTCTGGCAGACACCTGTACATCTTGTAGTCCATAAATGTTTGGTATAGGTACTGCTGGTGCATTGAGGGCCGTAGCAATTATGTCAGCAACCAGTTCGGCTGTAACTTCCTGTCCTTGGTGCTGCATCACTAGGACTGTCACCCCTTCACCATCTTCCAAGCATATCGAGAAGGTAGCAGCATTCCCTAAAATTTTAGGAAACAACTATTGGGTTGACACTGTTACCTCTCGGATGCTTGGATCTGTTCTGGTTGGAACTTGTGCTTAGGAAGCAGAGAATATCGACCTTGCCCTTTCAAGCAAGCTAACTGATTGAGCCACTTGCTCTAGGTGGCTCATGGCAGGGCGATAGACCAAAGGGTCTTCTCCTCCACCAGTT
This sequence comes from Gnetum montanum, assembly GCA_015680685.1. Lineage (NCBI taxonomy): Eukaryota > Viridiplantae > Streptophyta > Gnetopsida > Gnetales > Gnetaceae > Gnetum > Gnetum montanum. The sequence goes on from MNCI01010307.1 coordinate 47,438, forward strand.
GTGCTGGATTGCTCTTGTTGGCTCGAGAGCATTTCCTAGATCTCGCGGATGTATTCTGCCATGGTTTGCGAGCCCAGCTGCATTGTTTGTGCAGGTGGCGGAGGTGGTTGCTGCTCCTCCTCTATCTGTATGGCAGCAGGAGTTTTATCTTTCATCATCTCTCACCATGAGGTAATTGGGGCATGCTGGATTACATCATTGGAATACTGTGCTATCCCTGCCCATTTGCATAATTTTTGGATTAGGTAGGGAAAGGGGAGAGCTCGTCTTCCACATTCGTTCTCAATGAACCTCTTTTCAATCTCCAAAAATAGCAGCTATGGAAGGCTCATGGGAAATTTCCCACTCAAGGTGGCACACACACGAGCGGAGAAGGCTGTAATTTTACTAGGTCTTACTGTTGGGTTGAGGTGGTAAGACGTGATCTTTGAGTACACTCTCTCTGCCATGGTTAGGGAGCCAAATTCCTTGCGCTCTACCCCATAGCACCATTTGGTCCATTCCGCATTTACCTCTAGATCGGCCTGCTTTGGAATTTCCACCACATTTGCCCTAGTCTCGAGCAACCCAGAGCCTGCGCTATCCCTCCAAAGAGTTAGAGACATAAATGTCTTTGATTGTTACTCTAGAACTTGGTTGCCGATTCGTCCAGAAGAGATAAGTTTCTCCTAAGTACCATTCACCACTGGTTGTGATGATTGGCCATATCGGTGAGTTCTGCAGTTGGATCCTCATGTCTTCTGGTATGTTCTTGAGGAATGGTCCAAAATTTAACTCTTGAAGGACCATTCGCTACATCTTGCATGGCGTGATAGCATCAAGGCAGGCTTGGGTTAGGGTGACCTCAAGCTGTGGTGCTATCCCAAGAGTCTCATCCTCGAGCGATTGCTTGTCGGGAATCTCCTCTTCGGGAATCTGATGAATAGATTCCACGTCAAGTCTTTCGTGGAAGGGCCCCATTGCATGTGAGTCCTCCACATGCTCTAGCGGTTGCACACCTTGTCCCCTTCCCTTGCATGGATGCTTATCCCTTGGTTGTGATGGTCCTTCATCCCTTGGGTGCCATTTGCAATCAAACATAATTGCCCATTAGACCGTACATAAGTAGCTTAAGATGGTCCATATACACCTTCTCTGTTTGACCAAGTTATGTTGTTGGCACAAGCACACTGTTAAGTCTTCCGGAGTGTTAATTTATGGGTTAGGGCCAAAGTTTTTGTAATTAACTAATTAATTAATTACACATAGGCACCATCCCCCACGACTGAGAGCATACCTTTGATTGTTGAAAAGGGAAAGGATTCGATTGATGCAGACGCACGATGGAATGTAGGTGTGTTGAGAAAGGTTAGGCAAAAAAAATGGCAAAAACTCCCCCCAATTTGGACTCCAAATGATGAAAATTGCAAAGTGTAGCAGGGTATATATAGGGATTGGGCACTGCATTGACGGGGCCGCGTATACACGGCCGTGTATACGCAGGCACTGCGTATATGGGGCCCCATATATGCAGTCCTATACACCCATTGACCAACATTGACCAACCCATAAAACACCTAAAACGATGAATTTGAAAGGCCAAATTGGAGCGGTTGAAGCATGTGAAAGGCCCGGCCATGGCTGAGGACATGAGGAAGGTAAGTGGGCATGAAAAAGAGACAAAAAATGGAGAACGAGACTCAAGAAGAACTCTGCGAGGAAGAAATCAAACGATGGGACACTGAAACCAGTCGACCAAGAAATCCAAAGGACGGGAGGCTTAATAAGCAGCACCAGGAATACGCAAGTGGGTCCTCCCCATAGCAAGCAATAGCCTTCATAGCCCCTGAATACCCTCAACACCAGGGTTCATGGGCATGGGTGCTAAGAATTGGTGTTGGACAGTTAAGACTCCAATCCAAAAAATCCCACCAAGACATGAGAAATTCAAGGAGACCACGAAAACATATAAAACAAAAAATGGGTAGTGAGGTGAGGTACAGAGAGAAAAGGGTGGAGAGAGACAATGAGATGGAAGTTTCGATCAGTGGTCACATGAAACCCCTTTGTGCGATTGTGGTTAAGTGACCTGGTAGAACCGTTCCTAAGGCCAGGCCCAAAACCATCCACAGCTAGTGACATCGCAGCAACAGATGAAGCCCCAGCCATCCCCCAAAGAAGCAGGAATGAACCCACAAAGAACCATCACTCTAGTAAATTGGAGAAGAAGGAAGTGAAATTGGACAAATTGAGAGGGGACCAAGGAAGCCTGATAACAAGTGTGTGTGGCCCATGAGAGGCGGTCTAAGTGGTGGGCTTTGAATTCCCACCTAGTGATTTGTTTGTTTTTTTTGTTTTTTGTCAAGGGGAACCACACCATGCAAAGACCCATGCATGTTCACATGCATTCGACCAAGGGGTGTGCTTTGAATCCTCATATTAAATTTTTTTTATTTTTTTGAATGTTTTTGATGAGGACCACACCATGCAATGTCAAACTACCCAGAAGCTTTCATGGAGAGAGAAAATTAGAGTGGGAGGAAATCCAGAAGGGCACACCTGCAACCCAGGGGATAAGAGAGAGCATCGACGTGGCCCCATAGGTGGAGAAGTCATCCATGAAGACTTCTACACCATTGTCTATTTGTTGCTGAAAGATGCTTAGGACAAGGCGTTGGAACATAGCAGGTGCATTGCACAAGCCAAAGGGCATCTTCTTATATGTGAAAGTACGCCATGGACTTATGAACATTGTTTTGGCTTGGTCCTTTGGTGCTATTTGGATTTGGTTATAACCACTATAACCATCCAAAAAACTGTAGTAACAGTGCCCTACGATGGTGTCCAACACCTAGTCCACAAATAGGAGCAAGAAGTGGTCCTTGAAGGTTGCCATATTGAGCAATCGGAAATCAATATAGACCCTCCACTTGCCATCTTTCTTGGGCACAGTAATAAGTGGGCTAACCCATTCACTATCAATGATAGAATAGATGAATCCTACCTTCAGTAATTGTTCAATTTCATCTTTTACGATCTGCTTCAATTTGGGATTCAATCGTCTTTGTGGATGTCGTCGTGGCTTCATGGAAGGGTCAAGATAGATCCAATGCTGGCAGAACCTAGGATCAACTCCAGTCAACTTAGGATATGACCATGCGAATGTAGCAACCCATTTGTTTACCACCTCCAGTAATCTCTTTTTCTATTCAAGAGCAAGGGCAGCATTGATAATTACTTGCTTGCTATTTGCAAGAATGCATATTCCAAGTGAGTTGGTAAAGACTTTAGCTCTAGGGGCTCTTGTTTGAAGCTCTCAAGGATTTGTAGCTCCCCCTAGTCATCTTGGTTATCAACGGTGGAGACCTGTTGATGAACCTCTTCCATCTCATCCATGCTTTCAACATAGGCTTACACTAGCCCCTCAAACAGTTCCATGCACAATGCATTGCTAGTAGGATTTGCTGTCAACCACTGGGTGCTCTCTTGGTTAGTGGCTGCTACGTACAAGCACTGTTGAACAGGTGATTCCTTGGTACATTGACTGCATGCTTGAATGGATATCCGCTTAGCGGACCATAACGACTGCACACAGTTGCACCCTAAGTCACTATATGTGATGCATGGAATGCACTGCTTCTCGATCTTCCTGAAAGGATTTTCCTTTGAAATTTCCAGGGACAGATCTTAGAGTCCTAGTTGTGCATCCATCATGCTTAGCTAGGCTCTTCCCATGATGATTGGGAAGTTCCCCTTACAGTTCTCCACACGGATGACCATGAAGTTAGCAAGATAGGACCACCCACAAATGGTGGTCACGATTTCCTCCACCAAACCCAAGGGAACGGTGATGGACTGGTCTGCTAACTCAAGCCAAATGTTGCTCTTCTTTAGTAGGGGCAAGTTCTAGTTCTTGTACATGTCATGAGAGATCAAACTGACCCCTGACCCTGATGTAATGATGGAAAATATTGGTTGTTGGAAACACCGAGAGGATTTATGTGTACACAGTTTCAACCTCGAATTCATGCGAGGGTTGTGCTGGAGAAAATGAATCCAAGGTACCTTGAACGGTCTTGTTGATCAGATAGGGACTTAATTAGTCAGTAAATTTGTTAATGATCATGTAACGATATGACAATTTGATATGAGAACGTAATACCAACTGATGAGAAAACGAGATCTACTCCAAGATTAGATCTTGAAGGCAATGAAAATGATGTAAATAATGCAAAACAATTGTAAAAATCAATGTAAACAGGATGCAATGAATTGAATTTAGAAAATGCATGATCCTGAGATTTGGGATCTATCTTATGGACAAATATGATGAATACAATGAGATTTGCAAGTGGACTCTGGTTTGGATGAAGTATCTACCACCAACAAGAAGCTATTTAGAGATTAAACAAGAAAAAGGTCAATCTACCTTGTTCACTAGCCAATCTGGGCACAAGGGAGTTAGGATCGAAGCAAAGTGTTTGCTAACTTGCAATTTCTGATCATAAATCTTCTCTCTATCACCATCGATGCTCTTGCCAACTTTCATCAACTACCTCAAATTTTTGTTGCCAACTCTTTTTGTTTTTTTGCCAAGCAACCAACTAACCAAGCAACTAACTCTTTGAGCGTTGTCCACTGGGGTATTTATAGGATTAGGGTTAGGAGAAGAACATGGTTTAGATGATGCATGTCTTGGGCTCGCAGAATATCGTTGACCTGGCGTGCTGCAGCTAAAGCTTGTGACGCTATGCTGTGCTATGCTTCAAAAGTTTGCATAGCGTAACCACCCTTTAAGAGACAATTTTTAACCTTGTCTTTTACGTTGAAAGATTTCAAGATCTTCGGTGAAAAAAGAATAAAATGTCTCATGGCTACGCTGCGATATGCTGGGAAGAGTATCGTGGCGTAATGACTGCTACTGTTTGAATTTTTTTACCCTTGTTGTTGCAGCTATATCAACTGTGCTACTTGCATTACGCTTCGTTACGCTGCATAACGTAATGTGGTGTAAGACGCAAAAAGTTAAGGTTTTAAAATATGGTTAACTTGCAAAGTTGAAGTGTTGTCACCATGCATTTCTTGTTCTGTTCTGTCCTCCTAAAGTCTACTACGGTGAGCTGCGTAGCATAGCATAGTAGGCCCTCAGCCGAAAAAAAAATTTGTTGAGATGTGCAACTGTTTTCGATGCTTCCATTGCTTGGATGTCTTGACACTTCTCTTGTGGAAATCATTGCTTAAACTTCAAGACTTTGCTGAATCATCGAGGTCTTGAAATTTCATGGTGTTTTAATGGCCCCTCTTTGTGGACGTTTGGAGGGCTTGCCTGAGAGACATTAACAAAGAATGCAAAACACCACAGAGGTAAAGATGCCAACACCGTTCATCGGCTGTTGCTCGGATGTTGCTCTGTCAGACCTGGAAGTGTGAAGGTTGGGAGCATTAGGAGCAGAAGAGGGATTTTACAAGTGTGAGGGAGAGAGGTTCAGGGAAGACTCAAGTGTGAGCAGGATACCTCGCAAACATGTTATTAGATAACTTCTCGTTGGTGTTTACGCGAGAGGTTATGCTGTTGCACTATATATGTGGGGCTTGGCTGGGTGAGTTGTGTTATGCCCGTGTGGCCTGGACGAGTTGCATTTTAGCCATTTTTCTTGGCTTTTCTCATTATTTTGATGAGCTGTGTTACGTCTATATAGGATTTTAACCTGCCTATAGATGCATTCGATGAGGTGAGTTGCGTTACGCCAGTTCATGGACATGACAATTATCATGTGCGAAAGGCTCCCTGTACATTTACATCTTGTACAAAGGGGAGGAGAACGTAAGGGTAGTTGCAAGGATAAGAGAGGGGAAAAGTAAGGTAAGGTGTCTAGAGGGGAAAGGTAGGGTCTGCACTCCTAAGTAGTCAAGCTAGTCCGAGCAGCCAGCTCGAAATGCTATGATGCCTCGCCCTCCTAGTGAATGCATCTTTGAACAACGCTATTGTAGCAAGTAACCTACAAAATGCAATAAAGAATAAAGAACAAAAGCAACTATCCTAACTAATAGGGAGGCCATTGAAATAAGTGTCATCTGAAGCAGAAAGGGGAATGCGCACCATGAAAAGGGGACTGCAACAAAAAAGGCAAGGGTCCCTTTGTTGACACCGTAGCTCAAGAATTCACCGTCGACAGCCAAGTTCATGTTATCCATATGATTAGGTAAAGAGCCAGTCAGATGAATTTGAGAAGCTAGACCCTGATGGTAGTGGCGGCTGGAGGCAACCAAGGCTGTGGGTGATCATAGTTTCCTTGGGGCTCCAACTGGTGATGGTGATCTTAGGAGCTGCAATTGCTAAGCAACTGTTGTGGCGACATCTTCGAGGGATCAGTAGTATGCCCTTCAGCATATCCAAGGAATTAGTAGAATGCTGGGGGGGGGGGGCGGGTAGCGGCGTTGCATTTGTTCCAATGCCCTACCCATTTTGTTTGATGGGGATGTCATGTAAAAATGGTCAAGCTAGCTTATTTTGTGGATGGTCTGTTGGCAGATCCTAGTTTTAGGTCCTGGTAGACCGTCGTTGCTGGTTTTAAGTCCCATTAGACCATGGTCCCGATTTAAAGTCTAGGTAGACCAAAGTGTGTTAGTTTTACGTCGTAGCAGATGGTGGAAGAGCTAGTTTATGATCCTAGCAGACCGTGTTGTGGGTGTCAGTTTTGTATTGTGACCCAGGGACAGGCCTATGCTGGTTTAATGTCTTAGTAGACGGATGCTTACCTTGCCAGTTTTACATCGTGGTAGATGGTCGAAAGCCTTTCCAATTTAGCATCGTGGTAGACGCATGCAAAAAATGCCAGTTTTACATCATAGTGAACGTGTACAACACTACCAGTTTTACATCGTAGCAAACATTTATTACAACACCATTTTTACGTTGTAGCGAACAATTGTTACCTTACGTTCTAGCCGAGCTGATGTCTAAATGTGGTACTACTTCAAGTACATATGATTCACTGAGTTTGCAAGCTCATTGCTGTTGATGGGGATTTTCAACCTGTCATCCCTCTTTTGATAAAACAACGTAGCTATGGACATATCTGAACTTGCTAGGTAGATGTAGAAGGGTTGATCAATTTGTGGTAAAAAAACCATTGTTACATCGTTGGAAAATGTAACAACTCTTTCTTTAAGTTATCAAAAGCATACTGACAGTCCTCGGTCCATTCGAAGTTAACCTCCTTCTTAAGCAGATGTTGCATGGGGTGTAACTTATCTATCAACTTCGAGATGAACCTTCTGATAAACTGTAACCTACCTTGCAACCTTACGCAGTTCTTTGAGGTTTGTAGGTAGTGCCAGGTTAACGATGGCCCTAACCTTGTCAGGGTCGACTCATATGCCAGCCTTCGATACTACATACCCCAACATGCCTTCGGTTTTAACTCCGAACACATATTTTATTGGGTTGAGTCGTAGGTCATGCCTGAGACATTATTTAAGGATTAACTCTAAATCCTTTGGGTGATCTACCGACTTCCTAGATTTAATAGCTATGTTGTCTACGTAGTCGTTCAATCTATATAAGAGATAATCGCTAAAGATATACGTCATGGCACGTTGAGAAGTTGCTCTAGCATTTTTTAGCCTGAAAGACATCATGGTATAACAAAAATTTCCCTAGGGCATCATGAAAGTTATAGTCAGTTGATGTTCTAGGTTGATACAGATTTGATTGTATCTCAAGAAACCATCCATAAAGGATAGTAAAGCATGTCCAACTATTGTATCGATAAGTTTGTCAATACTTGGTAATGGGAAATTTTTTTTAACCATTGCCTTGTTCAGATCATGGAAGTCTATACAGATGCGTATTCCTCCCATTTTCTTAGAAATGACAATGATGTTTAACACCCAATCTGAGTAATCAACCGCAGGGATGAAACCAGCTTGATATAGCTTAGTGATTTCATCAAGCACTGCCAATGCGATTTTGGGCTTAATCTTCGGTGCTCTATGTTTAACCGCTTCGATATGTGGGTCTAACACGATGATGTGCTGTATTAGTCACGGGTCTAAACCTAGCATGTCTTCGTATGACCATGAGAACACCGTAACATTATCTTGGAGAAGTCGAGACATGTCATTCTACGTTTGTTGGTCAAGGAGAGAACTAATCTTTAGAGTTTTTCTTTCTCCTTTGTGTGTAACCACAGAGACCTCAGTGAGGGGATCCTCAGTCACATCACTAGCCTCTAGGTCTAGGGTTTGGGCCAAATGCCTGGCCAGTCTAGGGATACTTCTGAGGTTGCTATGGTTATGTCACAGGAGGAGGCATTGGTTCCTATCATTGCAAGATTAGGCTGTCTAAAGGTTTTCCCGTATGGGCCTGTTAGGGCAAGGGGTGCAAGCAAAGCTTCATTCATTTGCAAATCGACCCACAAAATCACCAAGAAAGGAAGTAGTTAAATTGTTTTCATCAACATGGTGAAATGATATAAGGCTTTAGAGGTACGTGTCAAAAAGGCTGCCAGTTTAAGGTCTTAGCAGACCATTACAATATACAGAGTTTGTAAGAAAATAGTAAGCAAGGTTTCCTAGGTGCTAGCTTAAAGTCCTTGTGGACTATGGCTAAAAGTATAATGTGGTGTATCTAGTGTGGCAAAATAGCTAGTTTAGGGTCTTTGCAGACCGTAGTTAATGTGACCAGATTACGAGACGATAAGCTATGCATTAGTTTAGGGTCTTTTCGAACTGTAATTAATGTAATATCTATGAGATTAATGGCACGATCTTTATGCTTCATGTCAAACTGATGTTACTACACTTCGAGAAGGTTCCACGTTGATCAGGCATGAAAACAACAAGTTTTCACCATCACGCTTATAAGTAGATGGGTCTTCCTTGAGCTAAACTACAAGTGTAGAGAAGTTGAGTTAGGCTAAAGTAGAAGGAAAGTGTAAGTTGACGATTTCATAAAAGTTATTCAGGCATAACAATGGCATTGAAGACTGAGCGCAAACACGCCAAGTTGGCCAGGATCAATGAAGTACAGGAAAGCCTGGGGTGAATTTCGAAGGTGCGAGTTGAAACTCAGCAAGCTACCCCACTCACCTAGTAAGTTGTTCTTCACCTTCTTTATGTGATATATGCGTTGGGTCATTTTCACTATCATTGTGCTGTAATTTCTATTTGTTTCAAAAATGTGCAGTACGCTGGGTGTTGATCCTTGCCTGTGCTAGTTACACTATGGGAGTTTGTAATATTACCCCTATCGCCATTGTTAGAGATAGACCTTGCATCATCGTAAGGGTTTGGACAATTTTGGTAGTGCATCTCTAACATAACATGTAATTTTTTGGGAGTCAAGGTAGTGAGAACCTCAATGTTGTGTAACAAATTCTTGTGAGCTTTTTCGATTTTTTTTGGTGTTGTTAGCATGTCTAAACTATTTTTTAATGGTAATGTGTTTTATTGTAAAGGGTCACACTAAAGCCCGTCCTAATCGTTCTAGACATTGTGGGCATTCTATGCTGTCTAAATGTCCCCATGGCCAACGTTCCTCCTCCCCATGCTCGTGGAAGGGGAGAGGCGATTTGGTTTTGAATGGACATACTGGAGTTCCTACAATTTTTGCTACATAACTTTAGTGTAATTTTTTGGTCGCATCTATTGACCGAGACGACCGTTGCCATTCTGGAAACGCTATTGGTTGGGTCGACACAGAGCATCTTAATGTTTTTGGTGGAAGGGTCAATCAACGCCGTAGGTGGGAGGGATCTTGAATAGCACGTCAAGGGTTTGAGGCACTTATCCTGGATCAGGGAGATGCCTAGGTATAATTTTTATCACACCTACAACATGCTATTCATAGCTTGTCATCTCATCACCTATTTTCAAAACCCACCTAGCATCGTGTATTATGCCAGCAGGTAAGTGCTGTCAAGGTGCTATGATTTGTTAACTGCTATATGATTTTGTGTTGGATGTAAACAGTTTTTTGTATTCTGTGGCATAGGTTCTTTATTGATGTGGGTGGTCTCTAGGGTGATATGGACATATTATCTATGGCCCAAACAGCCATAAAGTAATTCACTTCCATCAACAATGTGCATGCTGGTGTCCTAGGAGAACTAGGATTTGAAATCCAACACTACCTTATCCGGTATGCCAAATTATTTGTCAAGTGTAGAGACTCTAGATGGCTGGATAGGGAGTGGACTTTGGACCATCCCATCACTGTTGACAACGTGCAAGTGAACCTCCCACCATTTCCTTTACCTTTTAGACGTGGTAAGTTACGCTACGCTGATCAACTATGTGACCCTACGGGATGAAAAGAGTGTTTAAGATTTTATTGTTTTGTTGTTTGTCTAACCTGTTTTTTTGTATTTTATGTTTATAGTTAAAGAATTGTGGGAGGTAACGGTGGTAGCCTTTGGGCGTGTTGCAGCCACCATCTTCTTCCGCTATGGTGATATAAATGAGGTGCAACGTTGGCTTTGCCACGGAGTTGCCCCAGCTACCATAACTAATAACCTTCGGGAAGCTGGACTGATGGAGCTATTTCTAGCTGTAACCCTCGATGTCCCAATAGCCGAATTGTTGGCCCTAGTTGACTCCTTCAACGAACAAGCCGAGCATTTTCACACGCGCATGCGTATCGTGTGCGTGAGTTTTAATATAAATGCTTAACTGTTTGCTAACTTTTTTGGCGTTCCTTTTTATGGCCTCCCAGTGGGAGATAAATCCAAAAGGAGTTCTAAACATCAGAAGGACATGGAGGAGTGGCTAGGGGCTAAAAAAGAGTAGAAAGGCATCTATGCTGAGAAGATCTAGCTAGAGGTGGCTGGCACCATTTACCCCCTCTTCTGTGCTCATGCCTTCCCCAAGCTACTTTCCCAAGGAAAAATCCTTGGAATAGAGCAGGCTTGGATCATGCGGGAGGTTATGGAAGAGGGGACATGATATAACTAGGCCAAGTTCCTTGCTGAAGGCCTACAGGTTGAAATGGTCAAGCTTCACAAGAAGCTTAAGTCTCGTTTCAATGTGCATTTTTTCTTCTTCATAGCTTGTTTGCGGCATTTTGCTGAATTCTTGGTGGTTTACAAGGATGGAGTTTGGGTGTAGCAGGATTGTAACCAGATCTCCAAGCTGTGGATTTTCCAGGTCTTCTGCACTGTTCGATCCCAAGATCCTCTTGAAGCTATTGGGGATTTGTTTTCAATAACGACTAGGGATCGAGTGGCACGTTCCCTCCGAGGCTGAGATAGCGTGGGTGGGGCACCCCCTTCTAACACTGGTAGTGCGTCGAAGGGGAAGCACCTGGCAGCAGAAATAGTAGCCTCATCGGTTTAGCAGAAAAAGTGTCGTTCGGCTATGGACTCTCCCGACCCAATTGGTGAAGAGGGGAGGAAAATGTGCATTAATTTTCATAGGAGCCATCCCCCGGCTGGTAAGTAGAGTAATGTGTTTTTAGTTTATGTATATTACGCTACATATAGATGTTGTTTCGTGGCATAGTGCTCATGGGAAGTGAGTAAATTTTTGCTAACTATAATGCATTCTACAGGAAGAGAGAAAGATGTGGAGGGACTCATCTTTGAAACAGAGGTCATAGTTTTGCGATGTGAGGAAGGGGCCCCAGTTTTGGAAAAGGAGGCCCCTGTTGACACATGGGCATTACGTAGGCTCTTATGCCTGAAAGGAAGATGAGCGTAGAAGATGCCATGGTCCTTTTGGATGGGCTAGAAAGGAAGGAGTGGTTCATCGCTGGTGAGTTTGACCGCTTGCTTGACCTTTCTTTGATGGGAAATCCTCCCGCTATTACCCCTAAGGGTTTGCTGGATAGGAGCTTTACACTATTGTAGCATCTCAAATTTTTCCTTTATCTACTGTGTTATGTTTAACTTGTTTTGTTTGTGTAGTAGGCACTTCTGATAATAGTGGCGCACCTTCATCAGCAACCCCTACTCAACGTTGGGCTGAGGCCCCTGACAAATTTACCTTCATGGAGTGAATTGATCGTGAGATCGGTACATCACTATTGTTACACAGGAATTGTTGAAACTGTCACATTATGTCATCCTATCGTGTCTAATTGTCATCTTCATGTTACAACATCTCATCTCAAATGTGATCCTAAAGAGCTTGTTGATGTAGATGTTGCCCCTGAACCCTCACCAGAGGTGACGGAAGTGCCATGCCATGTTTATGATGAGATGTGTAAATTTGTGTTGTGCTTGGCCCGTTCTCTAGGGGAGAGTCAGAATGTTAACGAAGATCTCTGGAAGAGGTTGGAGAAAGCAGAAAAAGAGAAAGCCACCCTAGCTACCAGGGTGGAGGACCTTGAGTCCAGGAATGAATTTCTACAAGCTCAAGATACCAATGAGGGAAATTGGCAGACATCTATGATTGACTATGCCTGCTATTGGATGGTTATCAAGAACAACGTCCAAGCCAACAGTGACCTCATCGAGCAATGAATGCAAATGGATCTCCTAGCCCAGAAGAACCAAGACTGGAAGGATGTCAGCGCAAGGGTCTAGGGATGGGGGTAGGCATAGAAAAATCATAAACACATGTATAAGCAGGAATGTGCTCCCTAGCATTGACATTACAGAGATTCCACGGTTGAAGTGCGGTCCCTTTGGCTGTTCTTCAATGTCATCGATGCTTCTGGAGCATATGAAAAGTTACAGAAATAAGTGATAGTGAGTGTCTTCTTTGAGAAAGAGATGACCCTCCCTGGTTGGGAGACCACTGTCCCTTCCTTTTCTCCTAGACCGCCTCAGTGGACTCTTGTGGAAAAGGGAAAGGTCAAGGTTGGAATTGATTTAGGAGATGGCGTTTGGGCAGAGCTCATTGAGGACGAGATTATGCGACAGCTGTCAGTCAGCCTAGAACAAATTCCTTTCGCAGCTGATGCAGGACCATCACAGGTAAGCTGTGTGACTGTTGTATTTTTCTTACGCATGATTTTGATTACGATGCTAACTTTTTTCTCATGTCAAATTGTAGGATCGGCACGAAGAGGATCCCAATGAGGAGGAGCGTCACAGAGAGGATCACCCCCATGAAGAGGATCTGCTCGAAGAAGATCTTCATGAGAAAGATCCTCATGAGGTGGGTGTGGAGTTGGGTGAAGCAGATGAAGGTGGTAATAAGGGGGATGTGTAGCGTAGCAATACTGGTCAAGGATTTTATTTTATTTTACCTGATGGATTTGTAAATTTTGGAACTAATTTTTTTTGTAATAAAAGGCAATAAAGAATAACTTTTTTTTGTTTTCTAAGTTTGTTAATGATGCTTGTGAAAGAAAGGTTTTAATTTTATTTTTTATGAAGAAAAATTCTTTGTCGGAAAGGCTACACGTTTTAGGCCACTGTGGGCCAGCAATAGTTTAAGGCCATTTCGGGCCGACGATAGTTTAAGGCCATTTTGGGCAGACAATAGTTTTAGGCCATTTCGGATCGTCGATAGTTTAAGGCCATTTCGGGCCATCGATAGTTTAAGGCCATTTCAGGCCGGGGATAGTTTAAGACCATTTCGGGCCATGCCATTACACATGAAAAAGAATAAATAGAATTACCAGTTTTAGGCCATAGCGGGCCGTAACTAGTTTAAGGCCATTTCGGGCCACAACTAGTTTAAGGCCATTTCAGGTCGACGAAGTGAAGAAGCGTAATGGTAGAAGATATAACATGAAATGATAAATAATATAAATAGCGTAACAGTAAGCAGTGTGGACCGATGTAACATGCGACGCTAACATGTTTGTTTGTTAGTTCCACAGCTGCTTCTTGATCATTCTTAGATTTGGCGATGTGTATGGATAAGGAGGTTTGTTACACCACTCATCTACACTATCATCCCCTCCCTGGAAGGGTAATTCAACCTAAGTCAAGCTTTCATTGGCCACTGTGTCGGTCTATTCAACTGTTGGGATAGGGGTTTGATCTTCAGGGATTTCAATCTCTGAACCCTATTCCATCTCCACGTTGTTGATAGCTTGAGGAGTCATCTTATCACTATGGATGATCACTTCCCCTCCCACATAGGGCAAGTGGATTTCTTGGTGAATGGATGATGAGATGGCCCTTAGCTGAGCCAACCAAGACCTCCCCAAGATTAGGTTGAAGCCAGGCATCTCCTCAATAATGATGAACACTGCATTTGTGGGGAATTGATCCGTTGCTACAAAGTTGATTTGTACAGTTCCATTAACTTGCACCTGTGCCCTGTTAAACGACTTCAAGCATGACATCGTCATGGGATTGATATGGTTGGTCAAATCCAGTTTGTTCACTATGGGAAATGGAATGACATTGGTAGTGGCCCCGTCATCTACGTGTACTCTCCGGAGCCTGTACTGGCCGACCTGGATAGTGATGAACATGGGCGCTGTTGTCACCTGGCCCTTTTCTGGGTCATCCTTAATAGAATCATCATGGAATGTTAGTTGGGAAGGCCATGGCTGTTTAGCAGTGAGGGGAAGAATGATCAAATGGATTGCATCTTCATTTGCTAATAAGCTTTTGTCCACTGGTATGGACGCTAGCATGCAAACCATGGCTTCACGATGGGATTGGGATGTCATGCAAGTCATACAGGCTCAACGTTGTATTTTTCTATTTGAGAGCCTGCTTAACTTGCATAAAAGCATCAAGGAGATTATGCCCACGGTCTGGTTTTTTATTGCCCTTCTCTTCTTCCATTCGTCCCAGGAGACAGATCTCTCTAGGAGGAATGGCTTTTAGTTGAGGGCTATATTTTCTTGGGCAGGGAGAAGATGGCCACATTTGCATAACATTGTCCTTTTTAGAGGAAGAAGGAGCCAAGGGCACCGAGGCCAGGGGGTAGGCTTAGGAAACCCCAGTGTAACATGGTCCATGGGTATTTTATCTGTCACACACCCTTCTCCTCTCCTTGTGGGTTGAGGTTGGGACGTTGACTTAGATGTTTGCCCCTGCGTATAGGAGCAGCTGACGAATTTGGCACCCTGATGACAAAGGGTGCCTTACATGTGGGCACAGGCTGGGTTGTAGCTTTAACGACAATCAGCTACGAAACAAACATCTGAGGCAGAACTCTGAGGACAAAGGGTTTTTATTGTGCTATGCCCATCGATGTCGATGGGTTTGTTGCCTGAGGTTAGCGAGGAGGCACGCATAGCATGAAGGGTTGCTGCGGTAGTGCTGGGCCATCGCCATCCATACCCATCATGTTGATAATGTACCCTGCGTTATTTGCATTCAACAAGTCATGGTACACATGCATAGACTGGGTTTCTGGACGAACTAGACTATTGCTATCGAGGATTAGCTTGCCTTGGTCGATCATGCGTTGAATGTCATCTTTCAATGCCCAAAAGTAGTTCGTGTCATGACCACATAGCTGGTGGTAGTTGCAGAAATGGTCTAGCTTGAAGTTCTTGGGAACTGGTGGTTCATTTGGTAGGGCCAAGGAGGGATTCTTGAGCACTCACAATGCCGTCTATGGCATTTTAGAGCCTCCTCGGACACCTTCTTGTGTTGAATGTGATTATTTTCCAGCAGTTTCTTCAGACGTTGTGAAGGCTTAACAAGTAGAGCCATATATTTTGAGTGATATTTACACTCAAAATTAGGCTTCAGCTGAGGCGATGTCTTAGGAGCCGATGCTGTTTGCTAGTCGACGTTGTTTGAGCTAGCTGTAGCCTCAGCAGGTACCATAGCTGTCTTTTTGTTATTATTTTTCTTTTTGGCCTCTTCAGCCATGGCT
The DNA here is from genome assembly GCA_015680685.1 of Gnetum montanum. NCBI lineage: Eukaryota > Viridiplantae > Streptophyta > Gnetopsida > Gnetales > Gnetaceae > Gnetum > Gnetum montanum. The sequence goes on from MNCI01010307.1 coordinate 63,158, forward strand.
GTTACCGTTGCTGCTGCAGCCTTTCCCTTGTCTTTGCTTTTTTTGTGGGAATTTTAATAGGCCACATACACTGGGTCTTTGCTAGCCTCTATTATGTCTTAGATGCTCTTAGTCTGAGTGAAGGCTTGCTTAAGGGAGCAGGGAGCAAGGTAATACAGTTTAGACTTAATAAAGTCATTAACTGCCCCCTTGAAAATTGCCAACAGATGGGCCTCCATGATGGGCTCATGGATTTCATTCAAGATGGTGCTCCACTACTATATAAACTTTTGGATCGGTTTGAGTGGATCCTGCTTAACTCCCATAAAGTGGTCTAGCGTGACCTCTGGTTTCAGGTTGTAGTTGAAACAGGCCATGAACTGAGTCAACAGATCTTCCAAGGTCGAGATGGAAGAGCATGGAAGTGCACGATACCAATCCAAAGCTTTACCTATTAGGGACATAACAAAGACACATATAATGGTATGTAGCCATTGTTGTAACAACAATGAATTTGACCTGAAGCTAACGAGATGAGTGTTGGGATCGCCTTCCCCATTGTATTTTTTGAAATGGGGAAGTGACATCCCAAGAGGTAATGACAAGATGGGAACTACCGGACTCATAGGATTGTCATGGTAGAAATCCATGACCTGTACTATATCAGAACCTATAGCTTTGAGGCATTTAACCTCTTCGGTAAGGGTCTGAATAAGATGGAAGACTTGATCTAGACTCGAGGAAGAAGAGGTTGGCTGTGGAATAACAGGTGGAGCCACGATTGGTGGTGGGATAGAAGCAGTAGCATGGCCTATGAGTGATGTTGTCGAAATTATCCCTGCAGGTAGTACCACTTGTGTCATCCACCACCTAGTAGGTGGTGCAGGCAGGGTGACAACCATCGATTATGCCATAGGATACGCTGTTTGCATAGCCAATGGGATAGACAATGACCCTGTAGTTGGATTTACTACCTACAAGACTTGGTGTTGATGATGAGGAAGATAGGACACCTGTGTAGGCTATGCAACAGGGGGTGACATATTTGGAGCCCACCATGCAGTAGGGGTAGGTCTTGTCGCTAATGGTGGAGCGAGAGCGAAAGTTGGGATGGATGCAGGAGCTGTGTATAATTGTGAAGTGGGTACTGTGTGCACGTATGGTAACGTAGGCGTAAGTACGTGATGTGATGGGTTGGCTGACTGTGACTATGGAGGAATGGACTATGAAGGGATAACATCCGGAAAGGAAGCCAGAGGGAAGAAATGTTGATGTGACGAATACACAACATGGTTGGCGGTAGACAATGGTAAAGGCGTAGTGACCAAAAAAAGAGGATTTGCATGAAATGCTGTGGAGGGGGGAGCCATAACAAAGCTAGTGTGACTACCTCCCTTGGAGTGGGAATCTAGGTCCTCCTGCCCATTGTGGGATGCTTCATCACAGAACACCATGTCTCGTTGTTTTGTTGATGCCATGGCCATTACTAGTTGATCCATGTTGCTAGTCTATCAGGGGTATGGAAGCATTAGGTGAAGGAACGAATTCCTTCCCGTTACAGTACATGAACTCGTAGTTGCATTTCTCTTCGAGTTCCTATAGGTACATAGGTAGATTCATCATAATTTTGGCACAAAGGAAGTTGTAATGTTCCATGTGTTGAGCATGCCCCTCAGGCTGTTTGTTTTGAATCCTGAGGGATCGGCGTGGCTGCACCAGACTGGTCAGTGGCTCGACAATAGGAGGCGTAGCTTGCATCATCGAAGGATTTTCAAGACTAGCGGTGGAAACGATGGTGGTTGTTGCAACCATTCTCTACGTAGCTAGAAGGTAATGCTAATAGGGATAAAGATCACAAAGGCAAAAGTGGGCTAAAGGCAAATGTGGGCTTTCTATCCTACTCGATTCCAGAGGAATCGTTGGAGCGACCGATCTGTACCACACGATCATATAAAAAACCATGGAGGTATCACATTTACACTAGTCGATAATGGGTACAGATAGCTTACAAGACTACCCGTGAAATGCAGATCGAAGGTTCTGGCCCTCCTTCTAGCACTAGAAAACTATAACGACGGAAAACATTGGTTGCTGGAAACACCAAGAGGATTTCTGTGTATATAGTTTCAACCTCGGATTCGTGCAAGGTCCATGCTAGAGAAAATGAATCCAAGGTGCCCTGAATAGTCTTGTTGATCAGAAAGGGACTTACTTAGTCAGTAAATTTGTTAACGATCATGTAATGAGATGACGATTTGATATGAGAATGTAATACCAACTAACAAGAAAATGAGATCTACTCCAAGATCGGATCTTGAAGGCAATGAAAATGATGGAAACTATGCAAAACGACTGTAAAAATAAATGTAAATAGGATGTAATGAATTGAATTTAGAAAATGTGTGATCCTGAGATCTAGGGTCTTTCTTATGGATAAATATGATAAATACAACGAGATTTGCAAGCGAACTCCGATTTGGACAAAGTATCCACCATCAACAAGAAGCTATTTAGAGATTAAATAAGCAAAAGGCCAATCTACCTTGTTCACTAGCCATTCTGGGTGCAAGGGAGTTAGGCTCAAAGAAAATTGTTTGCTAACTTGCAATTTTTGACCAAAAAGCTTCTCTCTATCACTGTTGATGCTCTTGCCAACTTTCGTCAATTACCTCAAATTTTTGTTGCAAACTCTTTTTGTTTTTTCACCAACCAACCAACTAACTCTTTGGGCATTGTTTGCTGGGGTATTTATAGGATTAGGATTAGGAGAAGAACATGGTTTAGATGATGCATGTCCTGGGCCTGCAGAATGTCATTGACCTAGCATGCTGCAGTTGAAGCTTGTGACGCTACGCTGTGCTACGCTCCGAAGTATAGCATAGCGTAACCACCCTTTAAGAAACAATTTTTAACCTTGTCTTTCACATTGAAGGATTTCAAGATCTTCGGTGAAAAAAGAATAAACTGTCTTGTGGCTACGCTGCGATACGCTAGGAAAAATATCGTGGTGTAATGACTGCTACTGTTTGAATTTTGTTACCCTTGTTGTTGCGGCTATATCAACTATGCTACTTGCATTATGCTGCATAGCGTAATGCGGTGTAACACACAAAAAGTTAAGGTTTTGAAACATAGTTAACTTGCAAAGTTGAAGTGTTGTCACTGTGCATCCCTTGTTCTATTCTATTCTCCTGAAGTCTGCTACACTGAGCTGCGTAGCATAGCATAGTAGGCCCTCATCTGAAAAAATAACTTATTTAGATGTGCAACTATTTTCGGTGCTTCCATCGCTTGGATGTCTTGACATTGCACTTGTGGAAATCCTTTCTTAAACTGCAAGACTTTGTTGAATCATTAGGTCTTGAAATTTCACGGTGTTTCAATGGCCCCTCTTTGTTGACGTTTGGAGGGCTTGCCAGAGAGATGTCGACAAAGAATGTGAAACACCACAGAGGTAAAGACGCCAACAACGTTCATCGACTGCTATTTGAATGTTACTCTGTCAAACCTGTAAGTGCGAAGGTTGGGAGCGTTAGGAGCAGAAGAGGGATTTTACAAGTGTGAGGGAGAGAGGTTTAGGGAAGACTCAAGTGTGAGTAGGATACCTTGCAAATATGTTATTAGATAACTTCTTGCTGGTGTTTTCACAAGAGGTGACGCTGTTGCACTGTATATGTGGGGCTTGCTTGGGCAAGTTGTGTTACGCCTGTATGGCCTGGACAAGTTGTGTTTCATCCATTTTTCTTGGCTTTTCTCATTTGTTTTGATGAACTGCATTACGTCTATATAGGGTTTTAACTTGCCTATAGATGCATTCCATGATGTGAGTTATGTTACGCTAGTTCATGGACATGACGGTTATCATGTGCGAAAGGCTCCCTATACGTTTCAATCTTGTACAAAGGGGAGGAGAAAGTAAGGGTAGTTGCAAGGATAAGAGAGGGGAAAAGTAAGGTAAGATGTATAGAGGGGAAAGGCAAGGTCTGCACTCCCAAGTAGTCAGGCTAGTTCAAGCAGCCACCTTGGAACGCTGTGACGCCTTGCCCTCCTAGTGAATGCATCTTTGAACAACGCTATTGTAGCAAGTAACCTGCAAAATGCAACAAAGAATAAAGAACAAAAGCAATTGTCCTAACCGCTAGGGAGGTTGTTGAAACAAGTGCCATCCGAAGCAGAAAGGGAAGCGTACACCATGAAAAGGGGATCACAGAAAAAAAGGCAAGGGTCCCTTTGTTGACACAGCGGCTCAGGAATTTACCGTCGATAACTAGGTTCATCTTATCCATCTGACTAGGCAAAGAGCTAGTCAGATGAATCTGAGAAGCCTAACCATGATGGCAATGATGGCTAGAGGTAACCAAGGCTATGGGTGACCATAGTTTCCTTGGGGCTCCAACTGGCGATGCTGATGTCGGGAGCTGCAATTGCTGAGAGACCATTGTGGTGGCATCTCTTAGGGGTTAGTAGTATGCACTTCGGCATATCCAAGGAATCAGTAGAATGCTTGGGGGGGGGGGGGGGGGGNAGCGGCATTGCATCTATTCCAATGTCCTACCGATTTTGTCTAATGGGGATGTCATGCAAAAATGGTCAGGCCCACTTGTTTCGTGGATGGTTTGTTGACAAATCCCAGTTTTAGGTCCTGGTTGATCATTGTTGCTGGTTTTAAGTTGCAGCGGATCATGGTCTCGGTTTAAAGTTTGGGTAGACTGAAGTGTGCTAGTTTTACATCATAGCAGATGGTGGAAGAGCTAGTTTATGGTGTAGCAACTGAAAATGTTGGCGGTTGGAAAACATCGAGGGGTTACCAGGCATGACAATTTCAACCCCGTATCCGTGGGAGGGCAGTGCTAGGTGTGAACGGATACGGAGCACCTTGAATGGTCTAGTTGATCAGACAAGGACTTAGTTAGCCTCTATATAGCATTTTGCAACATATAGTTTGAAAATGAAATGAAAGTGTGAAGTAATGCTTAACTGTAAATAAGGTAGAAAACGATGTAAAACACAGCAATAAGAAAGAAACAAAGTAGAATGCAGTTACAAAAAAGGACCACTCCGAAGGTACAAGTTTGCTCTGTCAAGATGGATACAATTGGTTGCACAGTGTTGCAGAGTGCAGGGATCCTAAGGGTAACCAAGACGTGTAAAGCAAAGACGGCTGTGCACTTGGGTGCGGACTTAGGAGCTGACATTGTGAAAATTCTACCAAGGTGGTAGAAAGGGGATAGGACAAAATGCTAGTTAAAAATGCTAACTGTTTGTAGTGTCAAACAGAAAGCTTACAATGCTCACTGGTCAATGTTATAATGCTTCTTTATTTTTAGAATATTTAGGACCAACCAAGAGATTTTCTAACCCTTTGAGCACTTATCATCGGGGTATTTATAGGGCTAGAGGGCACGCGAAAGGGGCGGTTTGGACACCACGTGTCTTTGGCCCACGTTGACTTGCTTGTGCTGCACGTGCCATGCATGACCATTGGACCTGTATGACTATGGTAATGCGAGCCTGCCATGCTGTAACTATGAGCCTGCCATGCCGTAATTGCGTCGTTAGTGTCTAGAGACATGTGCCAACGGTCCAATTAGATGATGTGCATTGATGTCACACAACCACCCACATGCTTTGCTATGTTTCGTAGTGTAGCATGCTTGGCATAACGTAGCATGTTGTACCATTTTTTTGCTACATGTGTGCTACATACTTGCTACGCTATGCTACGCTATGTAGCGTAGTGACTAGCCTGAGCTGCAAAACTTTGCCAATTCGCAAACTTTGCTTCCTGCGTTGCGAGACTTGTAAACTTGCTGATTCTGCCCTTTGAGCTGCCTTCTATCTCTTCCGTAGGATTGCTACACCTTGCTGCACCATGTAGCTTAGCGTAGCATAGTAGCAGACATGGTCCACTGCTTCCTGATGGAAAGGGACATTGTTGAAGGACTTGAAGTTGGGCGAGGGAATTGGTTGTATAGCTATTTCCATGCTATGCTATGCTACGTAGTGTAGTGTAGCATGGTACTTCGTTCTGCAATTGTTTTCTGAAGCTTGCTATGCTACATAGTAGGGTGTAGCTTAGCGTAGCAGACTTCGTGACTTAGAAAACTTGTCGAACTGTTTCATGGATCCTAAGCACTGCTGTCAACTCTACGCACCATTTTTGAGTAGGCTATCGGTTGGGCAAACTACTTAGGTGGATAAGTAGGATGATCCGTAGAGCCTGTTTACACCCAAAGTAGAGAATTTTTCGAACTAGCCGGCCTGAATTCAAAGCATTCTCCTCCCGAAGAACTGCTGTAGCGCTGCGCGAATTGCAAGGCCTGGTGAAGCGAGAATAACTTCGAATTTTTTGGGGTGTTTCATTGGATCCTCTTTTTCAACATCTAGAGAATGGGCTCGATAGATGTTGACAAAGAATATGAAACACCGCAGAAGGAAAAATGCTGAGGTTGTCGCTCGGTGAGTGTTGAGACTTTTCTTGGGTGCACTTGAGAGTGTTGCATTGGAGTGAAAAGGTAAAGCAAGGAGGAAGGAGGCATAGGAGAAGGGTAAGGGTGAGTTTTAGCCGAATCCCTCATCAAAGTGCTCATGAGGAAGTCGTGTGCATTTTCACCTTTGCTTCAGCTGACCTTCAACCTCCTGTAGGATAGGTGTCTTTCCCAGGATGAGTTGCATTACATTTGTGTAGGGCTTCGACTTGCCTAGAGATGCTTTCCATGCAGCGAGCTGTGTTACATGCGTCATGGAACTTGCACTGGTGTTTCCCATGTGGCGAGCTATGTTACACACATCATGGGAGTTGCACTCTTGAGTAGTCAAGCTAGTCGAGGCACTCACTTCGCGATGCTGAAGCATTTGCTGCTATCGCAAGACGTGGCCTCGAGGGCAAAGGTCTTGTTGGCTACTAGCATTGTTGAAGCTATTGGACATCGTTACTGGTGTACGATCTCCAAAGTAGGAAGGCCAGCAGTGGCCTTGGCAGCGTCGACGTGGAGGAACTAGCCTTAGAGGCACCGCTGTGAGTGCGGATGCACTAGAATCCCTACTAGGGGTATGCGTTCCCAGTTCAGCTATGGGGTCAACTACCACATAGTCGAACATCGTTGGAAGGGGGTTGGAGGATAACAATATTGTGGCTGGCCCACAATAATGCTGGAATTCTAGCTATAGGCACTGGCCAAGGAGCTACTATCAAGGCAAGGGGTTGTGGTGACGGTAGGTCCGAAGGGCCAGTGTGATTTCATACAACTTCTTTGGAGGATTAGCATGATGCCAAGGGTGGCAGCATTGCATATGTTCTAGAGCACATTCCCATTATGTCGTGAACTATGTTCTGGAGCTATGATGACCCACCTATGCGTTGGCATCGCACCCATTCGTTCGATGTATATTTAGTGTTGGTGCATGCGGCGGATGCAACGCGAACCCATTTTAAAGTCTTGGTAGACCATGTGCTGGTTTAAGGTCCCAGCAGACCACTGTGCTGGTTTGAGGTCCCAGCAAACTGTATATGCCAGTTTAATGTCGTAGCAAATGCACAGTGCCAGTTTTATGTCTTAACAGACAGTGCTCGATGCTGCTAGTTTAATGTCATTACGGATGCTGCTTGTTGCCACTAGTTTAACATCATTGCGGACGCTGCTTGGTGCTGTTGCTAGTTTATTATCATAGCAGATGGTGGTGGTTGCCATTATGCTTTAGACGTAGTAGAACTTGAGGTACGAGTGATTCACCGAGTTGGCAAACTTGTTGCCATCCATGTTCGCCAGCTTGAAGGCTTCATTCCCCAAGGTTTTAGTGACCATGTAAGGACCTTCCTAGTTGGCTGAGAATTTGCTCACGTGCTCACGATGATCTTGAGGACGAGGTCTCCCTTCTGCACTAGCCGTCGATGTGGGTCTACACGGTGCTTTTGCTGCTGCTTGCTCTAGTAGTGCTGAATTCCTCTTAGTGTCTGCCCGCGCTCCTCCTCTATGGAGTTGAGGTTGATGATTCGCGACTCGTTGTTCTATGTATTACTCACGACATTGGATAGGATCATCTGGAGTGATTGTACCTGCAACTCAAGGGGCAACACAGCTTCAGATCCATAAATAAGGCTGTAAGAAGTCTTACTTCTTGCAGTCCTGCATGTCGTCTGGTAGGCCCACAGAACGTAGAGGATTTTTCTCGTGCCACCGCCTCTTGCTGTTGTTAAGCATCTACTTCAGCAAGTTGATGATGGACTTATTTGTAGCCTTTGCCTGCTTGTTCACCTATGGATAATAGGGGGAGGAAAATGATTGCTTAATGCCTAGATTGTTATAGAAGGTTCGGGTTTCTTTACTGCTGAACTGTGGCCCATTATCAGTCACAATAGTCATTGGAAGCTCAAATCTCGTTACAATGTTTTCCAAGTTGAAATGGCAAATTTGCTGAGACGTCATCTTCCTTAGGGGGATAGGTTCCACCCACTTAGTAAAGTACTCAGTGGCAGTGATGATGAAACTATGCCCTACAAAGGACTTAGGCATATTAGGCCCTATGAGGTCTAGTCCCCATCGTTGGAAGGGCCACATAATTTGCGTTGGGCGTAGGTCTGTAGGTGCTACTTGTATGAGATTTGCATATCTTTGGCATGTGTCGCATGTCTTGACTTTTAACAGGTAGTCACATTCCATGTGGGGCAAGTAGTACCCTAGGCATCTGATTTTTGTAGCCATAGCCCTAGGAGCCATGTGTCATTTTCCATTAGCATGTATTGCTAGGCACACTTACGGATTGCATCTCTTTGGGCAGATGTTAATCCACCTGGGGGTTCACCGTGTTGTAGGTAAGCTTTAATGTTGGTGTATCACTCGTGGGTATTTGCAGCACTGACAGAGGCCACGTGTTCCACCTGAGTGATAGGATCTGCACATTCGATAATCGAAGTTAACAGGTTTGCAAAGGAATGTGATGGAATGTTTAATGCAAGGGTAGCTAAGGCATCTGCCATAGTGTTCTCGTTGCATGGCATGTGTTGCACATATGTGGTTGTAAATTGCTTAAGTAGGGTTTTCGCTAAGTCGTAGTAGGGTTGTAGGCGCGTAACCTTGCAGACGTAAACCTCAATGATTTGATTCACAACTAATTGTGAATCTCCTTGGATTGCCAAGTGTTGTATGCGTAGTGATTGGGTAGTTAAGAGGCCTCTGAGCAGCCCTTCATACTCTGCCACATTGTTGGTGCAAGGGAAGGTAAAACAATAAGTAGATGGATGCATTTATCCAGAAGGAAACGTAATGATGACAGCTGCGCTACCTCCTCGCGTGGTTGATGCGCCGTCGAAATGTAAAGTGGCTTCGAGATGCGATGGGACAATGTCAATATTGCTAATGTGCTCGTCTGGGAATTCGAGGTCTATGGTGGCCTAGTCATCGACGGGTGAGGCTGTGAGTTGGGTTGCTATGGCTTGACCCTTCGTTAACGATTGACTTACATAGTGTAAATCGAACTTCGCAGTTATTGCCTTCCATCAGGCTATCTTGCTACTTTCATATAGGTTGTTAGTGATAGCCCGAAGTATATTACTTTTGCAGATGATGTTGGTTGTACTGCGAAACAGGTAATGCCTCCACTTTTTTAGTGCGAACACTAAGGCAAGGAAATTCCTCTCTACTTTGTTGTATTTTGCCTCGTGAACTATTAGTGCATGACTTAGGTAATACACTGGTATCTCAGAACCGTCATCTCATTTTTGACATAGCAGTGCCACGATAGATGTGTCAGAGGTGGTGAGGTAGACGAAGAAGGGTTTGTCTCTTTGTGGTGGATGCACAGTCGGGAGGTGTAAAAACTCCTTCTTCAGGTCATTGAAGGCTTTTTGACAAAAGGTAACCCCCTTCTTTAGGAGATGTTTCACGGGGTGTAACTTGTCAGTCAACCTTGCTATGAACCTTCGAATGAACTATACCCTACCTTGCAAACCGCATAGCTCCTTAAGGTTTGTGGGGGGCGCCAGGTTGACGATGGCCTTGACTTTGTTAGGGTCCACCCGTATTTCGGCCTCCGATACTACAAACCCTAACATGCATCCAATTTTCACCCCGAAAACACACTTCTTGAGATTGAGGCGTAAGTCATGCATTTGGTAGCACTTGAGGACTACTCCTAGATCACGTGGATGATCAACTACCTCTTTGGACTTGACTACTATATCATCCACGTAGTCATTTAATGTTTCTAGGATATAGTAACTGAAAATGTAGGTCATGGCTCGCTGGTAGGTTGCTCCAGCATTCTTGAGCCCGAAGGGCATCATGGTGTAGCAGAAGAAACCCCATAAGGTCATGAAGGTTGTTGACAGCTGGTGCTCTAGGTTAATGCAGATTTGGTTGTATCCGGAGAAACCATCCATGAAGGATAGTAGAACATGACCAGTCGTGGTGTTGATAAGCTGATGGATGAATGGAAGTGGGAAGTTGTCCTTGATCATTGCCTTGTTCAAGTCCCGGAAGTCTATACAGATCTGTATTCCTCCTGTTTTCTTCAAATCCACAATGATGTTGGACACCCACTCTGAGTAGTCAACCATGCGGATGAAACCTACTTGGTATAGCTTGGTGATTTCATCCCTCATGGCTAGTGCGATTTTTGGCTTGACTTTGCGAGCCTTCTGCTTGACTGCCTTCATGTGCGGGTCTAGGACGATGTTGTGCTGAATCAGCCATGGATCTAGACCTGACATGTCACTATACGACCATGTGAAGAGATTGATGTTGTCTTGCAGAATGTTGGCTACATTTTTATGCATTTGTGTGTCTAGGAGGGAGCTGAGTTTCAACGTTTTCATCTCTCCCTTTGACGTGGTCATAGGTGTCTCAATGAGAAGGTCCTCGGTTACATCCCCGGCCTCTAAGTTGGAGGCTTTGACTAGATGCTTGGGCCAGTCTGGGGATGCTTCTAAGGATGCTATAGTGCTGGCTGTGGTCGACCCCCAGTCGATCATGTTGGGGTTCAACTGTCTCGCGAGCTTGCCCTGTGGACCTGCTATCATTAAGGACATGGAGAGGTCACGATGGATTTCCATCTCTTGCTCATCCTGCCAACATGAGATAAAAGCCTGGTTAAGAGGCGTCTATTGGCAGAGATTGTGTATAATGAAAATTTGCAAATTAGCGACGAGATGCAACTTGTGAAGTGTGACGATGTAAAGATTGAAATTTTGCCAGTTTAAGGTCATGGCAGACCACTGAGGCATAAGAGTGCAGAACTGCTAAAGATGTAAAATTGCCGATGCAAAGTGCGAAGTTGTGAAATTGTTAACATGAAAATGCCAAGTTGCTAGTTTAGTGTCATTTCGAACTGCCAAATTGTAACATGTAAAATTGTAACATACAAAATGACAGTGTGCGAAACGGGAATTGCGAGTATGAGAAATGCAAAACTGTTAATGCAAAAATGCGAACTGCTGACATGAAGACACTAAACTGCTAGAGATTGTGACATTACCAATGTGAGAGCGCGAAATTGCGAGAAGATGCGAAACTGCCCATGTAAGTGTTGGCACATTTGGCCATTTCATGAAGCAGGTTAAATAGTTGAGATTCTTTTATGAAGAGGTGATTAAATTTATAGTTTTAAAGAAGGAGAATGAGTAACCAGAAGGCATTTTTTTTAATATATGTATATACCGGAGCAAGTTTACACAGCCATGTTGAGAAGTATGTTGCTCTACTTTCCTAGATCACTAAGGTTTACAGCAGTCTGAGGTTATTTCTCCTGGGTAATTCAAGAATATATGGTTTCAAGGTTAAGCAAGAAATTTATTTCTGCAAACAAGATGTTTTACTCTGTAGTAGAAAGGCAGAAAACAGGATTGTTCAAGGAGCATTTTGCCATCAAAAATATCATTCTCTGTAACCATTGCTGTCCTTGGAAAAATATAAGAAGACAAAACCAAAAATCTATAAGGACAAGAAGCCAGAAGAGCCTCTAAAACGGCACTGTGCAAGAATAAAAAAACAGAGAATGCAATGGGTCAATAAGCAGGATTATGTGGCATTGTCAGTGCAGAAAATCGTCATTAAAAATCCATATACATTTTGGTAAACACTTGCTGCACAAAACTCCTTTTACAGCACCAACACCAGCATCTTCCACACCAAATCTGCAAACAATAGACATGAAAATATGGACATGGCCACTTCCTCTTTATGCTCACCACGACAATGACGGTACTGAGCCGCCCCAAGAGCACCGGCAGCAACAAAAAAAAAGGGGGGCCACAGGCTAAAAAATGTCTGCAGGGAAAATGCCGTTTCTTTAAGGGCGCCGTATCAGTAATGCGCCTAAAGGATCCGCACCTCTGGAACGCGGACGGGTCTGATGCAGTGGACTGGCCTTACTCAGCTTGGCGACGCCGACGGTTTTACCAGTTCCGTAAAAAAATGTGTGCAATGGACGTAGGAAGCCCTAGGCCCATAACATATGGTTCAAAATTCGCAAAGCCTGCAACGCGTCTTCGGAAATGAGCAGGGACTTCGCTCCGCCATTCACCGCCAACACAACTTGCTCCGCTGCAACCAACCAAGAACACGCAGATTGACGCGTCCGGCTGTTCGCAGATTTCATTTTTTTTAGCACCATAATGACCAGAACATTTTTCCACGCCATGCCCTTCGCTCAGGGCATGGACCTCGCCGTCCCTTCCGCAGCCTTGCATCGTGGCTTCGATCAGATGTTTCATCATCGGCCTGAGAAGTTGCAGCACTTGGCCTGGCGCAGGAGGAGTTATCGGGCGGTTGGTTTAACCGCACACACGACATCGCTGATTTAACTTGACAAAAATATCGCTGATTTAACTTTGGTCATCCATAAATCAATTTTAGGCCGATTATATGCGTTGAATATATAACTCGATGATTCGGTACTCAAATATGATGTGCAAAGACAAAATTTATGAGATATTTATCCAATAACATTCACGAACTAAGCACTTGTCAATTGCAACTTTTAGTTAGGTAATGGTTATAACCATCCAAGTTTTAAAACTAACCTATCATAAAAATTCCTCCTAATTGATTGACCAAACTACTTGGGAGTTGTAATTTCCTTATATAATATTTTGAAAGGTTGGAAGAAAACTAAAGAGAATATATGTGTATAAGTCGCAACTATCATTTTGTATTCCTATGTAATTTAGTGGTTGCATTTTATAACTACTACAAAGGACATTTGTCAATTGTAGCATTTTTATCTCTTTTTGTGGTTACAACCACCCAAGATATTTTGTAACTTACCTAACTTGTTGAACAAGTAACCTCCTAATTGGTTGGTCAAGTTACTTGGGAGAGAAGTTAGGTGAGATATTTTTTAAATTTGTAACTTCCCTACCTACCTTAGACCCTATAAAAAGGCTTTAAGCGTCAAGGAGAAGAGGAGAACACAAAAGGGGGATCAAAAGGGAAAAAAGGAAGCATCATCATCACACTTGGAAGATTTGTAAAGAAGATGTCTTGCAAGATGGCTTGCTAGAATAAAGATTTCAGCCTCTTTTTCATGGTCCTGTGAGTTATGCATTTCATTTTTGGTTTGTTTTAATTGCTTAGCTAGTGGTTTAGGTAGTATCATTCTTGGCAAGTAATTTTGGGATTTTTAGATTGCTCTTATTGTTCTTGTTGCCCAATAGGAATTTCTGTTAAAATTTTGCCATAGAAGCGCTTGTGTTCAAAAAGCCTTGAGAGCATTTTAGTAGTAAATTTCGTTATTTTGCAACGTTTGGGAACTGATATTGGATTGTTGGAAGAGAGCCTCTGTTTGTGGTCACACCGTGGAACAATTTGGTAGTCGAGAGGGTTCAAAAAATCTTTGGTATTTTGATGGGACCAGAATAGCTTCTTTATCTTTAAAGGGCTTTTCCGTGTTATTTCAATCAGAAATTGTCAAGTCTTTTAAAGGTTCTGTTTAAATGCAATCGTTGACATCTATTGTCTAGCCAAAATGGAGTCTCGTACGTGGTAGTTTACGCAGCAGTTTTTGGTAGCATAGTAGGATTGTCTTGAAGATATTACTTGGTTGAGCCTTGGAAGTTTGAACAATTCGTAGATATTGAATGTGGAATAGCTTTATTGCGAAGTGTTTACTCGTGTCATTTTACCTTGTTTAAATATTTGAGGTCCACACAAATCTGCTTTCTTTTCTTTTCTGTCTATTTCCATTGAATCTTGCTCTATTTCTAGTTTTCTTGTGGAACTATATCTCTCTCTCTGGGGAAAATTAGGAGTAGATTTGCGGACTTGTGCTCAAGTGTTTTTGCAAAATTTTACTTGTTACAAGCAGGTATTATAGGGACCGCATAGACTAGGTAGTTTGAAAAAAATAGGAAACTCTCAACGACTCACAGTACTTAATTAAGTTGGCTAAATCCCTTAAAGTAAGTCAGTTGTATTTCACACACACGCAATCATTACATTTCACACAACCGCACGCCGCAACAGCACACACACATACTCACATTAACTACTGAGTTATTTGGAGGTATCTGGGCCTTGGTGTAGCTAGAGACCAGCGGGCACCTAAATCCTGTTCGAGGACACTCGTTGGCGGTCGCGTCCCAAACGGTCGCCAACAGTAAGAACGTGGAATTTCTAGTTTAATGTCATTGCGGACCGCGAATGTCTAACAAGGTCGAAACTACTAGTTTAGGGTCTTTTTGGACTATTAGAGGTGAAACTATGCTAGGATTGCTAGTTTAAGGTCTTTTCGGATCATAGCGTAACATGCCAAAGAGATGATTCATGAACAACTTGAACAACGGCTGATTGGTAACTTGTGCTAGTTTTAGGCCGTTTTGGGCCATAGCGTATTTTAGGCCATTTCGGGCCATTGTGTAAATGCACATTGCTAGTTTTAGGCCATTTCAGGCCATTGCACATCGCTAGTTTTAGGCTGTTTCGAGCCATTTTGTAAATGCACATTGCTAGTTTTAGGCCATTTCGGGCCATTGCACATCGCTAGTTTCAGGCCATTTCAGGACATTGCGTAGAAGCATATGAGCAGTGTGTGGGTAGGAAGCAGTGGGGTTGCTACGCTAGGCAAAGTTGCTTCCTGACTTGCCGGGGTTGAGTGAGACGTAAGGCCGAGGTGCTCTGCCAGGGCCATCGTCTACGTCGTCGCCTCCCGCTTGGAAGGGCAACTCAGTCCATGCATTTTCATTCTGGGGATCAAGTTACTGAGCCGGCCCCTCTGCCAGGTAGTCAGCGTAAGTTGCAACAGGCACTTCGTTCTCAAAAGTTATGACCTCTGAGCCTTCTTCCACGCCTACGTTGTGGATCGCTTGCATTGCTACTTCGTCACCGTGGATCACCACTTCTCTGCCTACGTAAGGCAGGTGGATTTCTTAGTGTATGGGCGAGTAGAGAGTCCTAAGTTGTGCTAACCATGATCTACCCAAGATCAGGTTAAACCCAGGCATTTCCTTGACCACGATGAACATTACATTTGTAGGGAACTGGTCACCTACCACAAATTTTATGTGAACTGTGCCCTTCACCACGACTCGTGCCCCATTGAACAACCTCAGGCATGACATCGTCGTAGGTTTGATCTGGTGGATGAAGCCCAGCTTGTCAAAAATGGGGAAGGGGATGACATTCGTGGTGGCCCCATCATCAACATGTACCCTTCTGATTCGGTGTTGGCTGACCCAAATTATGATGAAAAGGGTGTTGTGGTCACTTGACCCCTCTCGAGATCTTTCCTAATGGCGTTATCATGGAAGGTTAGTTGAGGTTGTTCTGACCTTGTGGGCACAGAGGGAAGCATGACTGAGTAGATCGCTTCTTCCTCTATTGGCATGTCTTCGTTGACTGAATTCATTGTCAACATGTGGATCAGAGCCTCGCGGTGTGGGATAGATGTCATGATTAGGTCGTACAAGCTCAATGTAGTGTTTTTTTGTTTTAGAGCTTGTTTGACCTATGTGAGGGTATCTAAGAGGTCTTGGCCATCCCCTTGTTTGATGCTTTCCTCCTCTTCTATTTGTCCCAAAAGATGAATTTCTTAAGGAGGGGTGACTTCGGATCTGGGTTCAGATCCTTGTTGGCAGAGTGATGTGGGCTACGTGGTCGTGTCGACCTTCATCTTTGGTGGTGAAGGCACAAATGCAAGGGGTGAAGATGTAGGCTTGGGGGTACCTTGGATGGTACTTCCCTTTGATGTCTCGCCTACAAAGTGGACTTCTCGCTTTGTAGGGCAAGAAAGTTGTTCAGCTGTGTTGCGTGAGATAGGGACTGTCAAGGGAGCTAGAGGTGTTAACGGATGGGACCACATGGCCCCGCTAATAGGCAGGGTGAAGGTGGATGCCTGTGGAGGGACTTTCAGGATGAACGGCTACTGTGAGCTTTGACCAACTACTAGTGGTGCTGGTGCACTACGCTGAGGAACACAGACCACAAATGGCTGCTGGGGTGTCCTAGGATCACTATCAATGTCGATGGCGTTGATTACATAATTGGCATTATTGGCATTGAGGGGATTTTTGTAGACATACATAGATTGGTTTTCAGGGCATACTGGGTTACTTTTGTCCAGCACTAGTTTCCTTTGGTTGATTAATCTCTGGACGTCATCCTGCAATGCCAAATAGTAATCCATGTTGTGAACACACTATTTGTGGTAGTCACAAAACTTGTCTAGCCTGAAACCCCTAGGAACTGGTGGCTCATTGGGTAGGGCTAAAGAGGGGTTCCTAAGGAGCTCATAGTAGCGTTGATGTCTTGTGATCGTTTCTTCCGACATCTGCTTGTGTTGGATGTATCCCACTGCCAGCAGCTGCTTTAGAAGCTCTGAAGGCTTAAGAGGCAGTGGGGTGTGCTTTGAGTGGTCTTTGCACTCAAAGTTGGATTTGGGTTGTGCAGATGTCTCAAGCATAGGTATAGGAGGTTGCAGTACGTGGCTCTGTTTGGGTGCAGGTTTAGCTATGGGTACGGCCAGTTTCTTACTGTTCTTGATACCGTTGTTGCTAGGTTTGGGCTTGGCCTTGGTTGCCATAGTGACCATTGTGATTTTTGGGGCTTTACCCTTGTCCTTCTTTGCAAAGGTGTTTTGTAAGCGATGTAGGCTGGGTATTTGCTTGCCTCGACCGCATCCTGTATGCTCTTAGTCTGAGCAAAAGCCTAACTAAGAGAGTGAGGAATGAGGTAGTATAGTTTAGACTTGATGAAGTCATTCACTGCACCCTTAAAGATGGCCAGTAGGTGGGCCTTCGCGATGGGCTCGCGGATTTCGTTAAGGGTTGTGCTCCAATGCTGGATAAAATTTTGGACTGGCTCTAGAGGGTCTTGCTTCATGTTGATCAAATGATCCAGCGTGGTTTCTAGCTTCAAGTTGTATTTGAAGCACGTCACGAACTGGGTTAGCAGCTCTTCCAAAATTGAAATGGATGAGCATGGAAACACGCGGCACCAATCTAGGGCCTTTCCGGCTAAGGACATGGAAAAGACACGAATAATCGTGTGTGACCACTATTGCAATAGAAAAGATTCAGACCTGAAGATGACAAGATGTGCATTGGGATCTGCCTCCCCATCGTATTTCATGAAGTGTGGGAGAGACATCCCTAGGGGTAGTGTCAAAGAAGGGATTGCAGGACTGATGGGGTCATCCTGGTAGAAGTCCATGACTTGTACTATGTTAGACCCAGTAGCTTTGAGGCATTTTATTTCCTCAGTGAGGGTCTGGATGAGCTGGAACACTTGGTCTAGACCCAATGACATTGTGGATGGTTGGGGAGCTACGGAGGCATCTCCCACCTATGGCATGGTGGGGGTGGCGACATGACCCATCGATGGTACTGTTGAGACAACCCCCGCGAGTGGTGCTACTTGTGTTGTCCACCATCCTACGGGTGGTGTTGTTAGAGTAGCAACCATAGGTTAGGCTGTTGGATGGACCACTTGTGTTGCCGACAGTGTAGACCATAGCCCTGTGTTATGTTGTATCATTTACGAGGCTTGGTAGGCTTGAGAACGGACATAGTGAGACATCTGTGACAGTTGTGGGGTAGGCAAAGAAGAAAATGGGGTCCACCATGTGGATGGGCCAGGGCTCGTCATAGTGGGTGGAACAGATATGAATGTAGGAATAGAAATAGAAGTCGTGCACGATTGTGAAGTAGGTACAGTACGAACATGTGGTAGGGTAGCCATGATTGGCGCATGATGTGCTATAGGAATAGACTGTTGGACAGTTTGCAAAGGAATAGTAGCTGCAAACGAAATAGGCGAAACAAGTGAAAGAGGGCGTTGAAATGCCGTGGGGTTAACATGGCTACCCATGGTAGTTGTAGTTGTGGGTTGCAGAAGCATAGGCATAATCACAAAGGGAGCAGTGACAAAAAATGGCTTGGCCAAGAAGGACTGGGTAGGAGGGACAGGAACAGGGTTGGTTGGACCTCCCTCGTCTGATTGGGAATCAAGTTCTTCCTGTCCATCTTGAAAGGTGTCATCTTGGTTGGACGCTTTGTCCTGTTGCTCCCTAAGCCTAGCCAGCTGGATGAGTTGGTCTAGAAGCCTTTGGTCTGTCTATGTCAAAGGTAAGGAAACGCTGGGAGTAGGAACAAATTCCTTTCCATTGCAGTAAGCGAACTTGAAATTACATTTGTCTTTGAGTTCGTGTACATCCAATGGCAGATTTTCCTGCACCTTTGCATAGAGGAAGCTGTAACGCTCATGTTGCTGGGCTAGTCCCTCAAGTCCTCAATTTTGGATTCTGAGAGATCGACGTGTTTCCAACGTCGGGTTCAGCGGTTGTTTGGCACCAGTAGTGCCTTGAACCATGATGGGAACTTCAACGTTGAAGGTGTTAGCTACAGTGTTTGCAAAAGCCATTGTTAAGCAAGTAGTTCTACAAAGGAGCACAAAAGAATAAGGAAATTGGAAAATAGCAAAAAAGAAGGCTTTACATTTTACCAGTTTCCCAAGGAACTGTTGAGTTGACCGATTTGCACCACACAAAGCATAAATAACCACAAAAGGGTGTCACATTTATGCTTGTGCACAATAGGGTGTAGAGCATGTGCAAGACTACGATAAAACGGGCTTGTTAACTAGCAAAGGCTTTGCATCTTGCAGGGTCCTCGAGGAACTGTCGAAGCGACTAATCTATACCATGCACAATGGGGTACAAATTGCATGCAAGACTACTATAAGGTGGCCAGGTTAACTAGCGATCAAAGGCTTTGTGTCTCGAAGGGTTCCCGAGGAATCGTTGAAGTGACAGATCTGTACCACACAAGGTTCCCAAGGAACCATTGAAGTGACCGATTTGTACCATGTGCGATGGGGTATAGAATGCATGCAAGACTACCATAAGGTAGGCAAGCTAACTAGCGATCAAAGGCTTTATGTCTCGTAGGGTCCCTGAGGAACTGTCGAAGCAACCGATTTTTACCATGTGCGATGGGGTATAGAATGCATGCGAGACTACTGTAAGACAGGCTAGCTAACTGGCGATCAGAGCCGTTATTTTCTGTAGGGCTCCCGAGGAACCATCGAGTTAACCGATCTGGACCCCATAATGCATAAACAACCACAAGAGGGTGTCACGTTTATGATAATGTGTATCAGGGTCTAGAAGGCTTGTAGAACTAGCATGACATGTAGAAAAGGCACTAAAAGACCCTCCTTCTAGCGCCAGAAAACTGTAGTGACCGAAAATGTCAACGACTGGAAAACACCGAGGGGTTGGTGGGTGCAACAGTTTTGACCTCGTATCTGTGGGAGGGCCGTGCTAGGTGTGAGCGGATACGGAGCACCCTGAATGGTCTGGTCGATCAGATAGGGACTTAGTCGACGTCTATATAGCCTTTTGCAACATATAGTTTAAAAATAGAATGAAAGCGTGAAGTAATTCTTAAATGTAAATAAGGCAGAAAATGATGTAAAACATAGCAATAAGTAGAAAACAAAGTAAAATGCAGTTAGAAAAAAGCACCGCTTCGAAGCTACAATTTTGCTCTATGAAGATGGATACAATCGGTTGCATAGTGTTGCGGAGTGCAAGGATCCCGAGAGTAACTAGGATGTGTAGAGCAAAGGCGGCTGTGCGCTTGGGCACAGACTTAGGAGCTGACACTATGAAAATTCTACCAAGGTGGTAGAAAGGGGACAGGAAAAAATGCCAGCTGAAAATGCTGACTGTTTGCAGTGTCAAACAGAAAGCTTACAATGCTCACTGCTCAATGTTACAATGCTTCTTTATTTTTAGAACATTCGGGGCCAACCAAGAGATTGTCTAACCCTTTGAGTGCTATTCATCGGGGTATTATAGGGCTAGAGGGCACACGAAAGGATCAGTTTGGACGCCACATGTCTTGGGTCCACGTTGACTTGCTTGTGCTGCACGTGCTATGCATGATCATTGGACCTGTATGACTATTGTAATGCAAGCCTGCCATGCCGTAACTATGAGCCTGCCACGTCATAATTGCGTCATCAGCATCTGGAGACGTGTGCCAATGGTCTAATTAGGTGAGATGGATTGATGTGACACAACCAGCTGCATGCTTTGCTGTGTTTCATAGCGTAGTATGCTTGGCGTAGTGTAGCATGTTGGCCCGCGTTTTTGCTACATGTGTGCTACATACTTGCTACGCTATGTTACGCTATGTAGCGTAGCGACTGGCCTTAGTCGCAAAATATTTTCCAATTTGCAAACTTTGCTTTCTATGTTGTGAGACTTGCAAACTTGCTGATTCTGCCCTTCGAGCTGCCTTCTGTCTCTTTTGCAGGATTGCTATGCCTCGCTGCACCATGTAGCTCAGTGTAGCATAGCAACAGACATGGTCTGTCGCTTCCTGACTGAAAGGGACATTGTTGAAGGATTTGAAGTTGGGCGAGGGAACTAGTTGTATAGCTATTGTCATGCTATGCTATCCTACATAGCGTAGCACTTCGTTCTGCAATCATTTTCTGAAGCTTGCTATGCTACATAGTGGGGCGTAGCATAGCGTAGTAGACTTCGTGACTTAGAAAACTTGCCAAACTGTTTCTTACATCCTGAGTGCTGTTGTCAACTTTGTGCATCATTTCTAAGCAGGCTGTTGGCTAGGCAAACTACTTAGGTGGCCAGGCAGGATGATTCGTAGAGCCTATTTACACCCAAAATAGAGAATTTTTTGAATTGGCCGGCCTGAATTTAGAGCGTTCTCCTCCTGAAGAATTGTTGTAGTGCTACACGAATTGCAAGGCTTGGTGAAGCGAGAATGACTTCAAATTTTTTGGGGTGTTTCATATGGTCCTAGCAGACCATGCTGTGGGTGTCAGTTTTGTGTCATGACTTAGGGACAGGTCTGTGCTGGTTTAATGTCTCAGCAGACAGATGCTTACCTTACTAGTTTTACATCGTGGCGGATGGTCGAAAGCCTTACCAGTTTAGTGTTGTGGTAGATGTGTGCAAAAAATGTCTGTTTTACGTCATAGCGGACGTGTACAACACTGCCAATTTTAAGTTGTAGCAGACGTTTGTTATAGCAGACGTTTGTTATAGCACCACTTTTACATTGTAGCGAATGATTGTTACCTTGCGTTCTAGCTGAGCTGACGTCTAAATGTGGTACTGCTTCAGGTACATATGATTCACTAGGTTTGCAAGCTCATTGCCATTCATGGGGATTTCTGACCCGTCGTCCCTCTTTTGACAAAAAAACACAACTATGAACATATCTGAACATGGCAGGTAGATGTAGAAGGGCTGATCCCTTTGTGGCAAAAAAATCATTGGCAAATGTAACAACTCTTTCTTTAAGTCATCAAAAGCATGATGACAGTCCTCAGTCCATTCAAAGTTAACCCCCTTCTTGAGTAGATGTTGCATGGGGTGTAACTTGCCTGTCAACTTTGACATGAGCCTTCTGATAAACTGTAACCTACCTTGCAACCCACGTAGTTCTTTGAGGTTTGTAGGTGGTGCCAGGTTAACGATGGCCCCAACCTTGTCAGGGTCGACTCGTATGCCAGCCTCCAACACTACAAACCCCAACATGTGTTTGGTTTTGACTCCGAACACACATTTTCTTGGATTGAGTCGTAGGTCATGCCTAAGACATCATTTAAGGATTAACTCTAAATCCTCTGGGTGATCTACCGACTTCCTAGATTTAACAGCTATGTTATCTACGTAGTTGTTCAATCTTTCTAAGAGATAATCGCTAAAGATATATGTCATTGCACATTGATAAGTTACTCCAGCGTTTTTTAGCCCAAAAGGCATCATGGTATAACAAAACGTTCCCCAGGGGTTCATGAAAGTTGTAGTCAATTGATGTTATGGGTTGATACGGATTTGATTGTATCCCGAGAAACCATCCATAAAGGATAGTAAAGCCTGTCCAGCTATTGTATCGATAAGTTGGTCAATACTCGGTAATGGGAAATTGTCTTTAACTATTTCCTTGTTCAGATTGCGGAAGTCTATACAGATGCGTATTCCTCCTGTTTTCTTAAAAAAGACAACGATGTTTAACACCCAATATGAGTAATCAACCATACGGATGAAACAAGCTTGATATAGCTTAGTGATTTCATCATGCACTGCCAACACGATTTTGGGCTTAATCTTCCATGCTCTCTGTTTAATCGCTTCGATACATGGGTCTAACACGATGATGTGCTGTATCAGTCACGGGTCTAAACCCTACATGTCTTCGTACAACCATGCGAACACTACAATGTTATCTTAGAGAACTCGAGACATGTCATTGTGCTTTTGTTGGTCAAGGAGAGAACTGACCTTTAGAGTTTTGCTTTCTCCTTTGTGTGTAACCATAGAGACCTTAGTGAGGGGATCCTTGGTCACATCACCAGCCTCTAGGTCTAGGGTTTGGACCAAATGTTCTGGCCAGTCTGGGGATACTTCCAAGGCTACTATGGTTATGTCACAGGAGGAGGCGTCTTTTTATCATTGCAAGATTAGGCTGTCTAAAGGTTTTCCCGTATGGGCCTGTTAAGGTTAGGGGTGCAAGCAAAGCTTTCTCCATCTGCAAATCGACCTGCAAAATAGCCAAGAAAGGTAGTTAAATTTTTTTCATCAACATGGTGAAATGATACAAGGCTTTAGAGGTATGTGTCAAAAGGCTGCCAGTTTAAGGTCTTAGCGGACCGATACAATATACATAGTTTGTAAGAAAACAACAAGTAAGGTTTCCTAGGTGCTAGCTTAAAGTCCTTGTAGACTATGGCTAAAAGTATAATGTGGTGTGTTTAGTGTGGAAAAATAGCTAGTTTAGGGTCTTTGCAGACCATAGTTAATGCAACCGGATTACGAGATGATAAGCTATGAATTATTCTAGGGTCTTTTTGAATCGTAATTAATGTGATATCTACAAGACTAATGGTGCGAACTTTACGCTTCATGTCAAACTGATGTTACTTCACTTCAGGAAGGTTCTGCGTTGATCGGGCATGAAAAAGGAAACTTTTCACCATCACGCTTATAAGTAGATGGTTCGTCCTCGAGGTAAATTGCAAGTGTAGCAAAGTTGAGTTAGGCTAAAGTAGAAGGAAAGCGTAAGTTGATGATTTCGTAAAGGTTATTTAGGTGTAACAATGGCACCAAAGACTGAATGCAAACACACCAAGTTGGCCAAGATCGATGAAGTATAGGAAAGTTTGGTGTGAATTTCGAAGGTGCGAGTCAAAACTTGGGAGGCTACCCCATTCGCCTAGTAAGTTGTTCTTCACCTTCATTGTGTGATATATGCGTTGGGTCATTTTTGTTATCATTGTGCTATAATTTGTATTTGTTTTGAAAATGTGCACTGCTCTGGGTGTCGATACTTGCCTGTGCTAGTTATGCTTTGGGAGTTTGTAATATTATCCCTATTACTATTATCAGAGACATACCTTGCATTGTCATAAGGGTTTGGGTGATCGTGGGTAATGTTGTACAAACACAACACATAACTGGTCAGGAGTCTAGGTGTTGTACCCTTGCGTAGTGCAAGCGACGTTCTATTGTCTTGCTCGTAATGGTCATGTGTTACGCTAGGGCAATATGCCGTATTACCTTTACCACTGTTGTCATAGACAGACCTTGCACCATCATAAGGGTTTGGACAATTTGGTAGTGCATCTCTAGTATGACATTTGATTTTCTGGGAGTCAATGTAGCGAGAACCTCAGTGTTGCGTAATGGATTCTTATGAGCTTTTTTGATTTGTTTTGGCATTGTTAGCATGTATAAACTATTTTTTAATGGTAATGTATTGTATTGTAAAGGGTCACGCTAAAGCCTGTCTTGATCGTTCTGGACATTGTGGGCGTTTAATGCTATCTAAATGTCCCTGTGGCCAACGTTCCTCCTCCCCATGCTCGTGTAAGGGGAGAGGCGGTTTGGTTCTGAACGGGTGCACGAGAGTTCCTGTAATTTTTTTACATAACTTTAGCATAATAATTTGGTGGTATCTGTTAGCCAAGATGGCCACCACCATTCTGGAAATGCTGCTGGTTGGGTTGACACAGAGCATCTTAATGTTTTTGGTGGATGGGTCAACCAAGGCTGTAGGTGGGAGGGATCATGAACAACATGTCAAGGGTTTGAGGCACTTATCTTGGATCTGAGAGATGCCCAGGTTTAATTGTTATCACGCCTACAACACGCTATTTATAGCTCGTCATCTCATCACTTATTTTTAGAACCCACCTGGTATCGTGTATTATGCTGGCGGGTAAGTGTTGTCAAGGTACTATGATTTGTTAATTGCTATTTGATTTTTTGTTGGATGTAAATAGTTTTCTGTATTCTATGGAATAGGTTCTTTATTGATGTGGGTGGTCTCCAGGGTGATACAGACATATTATCTATGGCCCAAACTGTAGTGACTGAAAATGTTGGCGGCTGGAAAATGTTGATGGGTCGTCGGCCGCAGACAGTCTTAACCCCGTATCCACAGGAGGGCCATGTTGGATGGAATAGATACGGGGCACCCTGAACATTTTGGTTGATTAGAAAAGGACTTATTTAGTGTCAATATAACCTTTTGCAATGTGTGATTTGAAAATGAGATTGATAGCACGAAGGAATGCTTAAATGTAAAAGAAAAAAATAGTGGAAAATGCAATAGTAAACAGGAGACAAAGTGAAATGTAGTTAGAAAAATGCACCGCTTCGAAGCTACAACTTCACTCTATCAAGATGGATACAATTGGTTGCGCGAGGCTGGGAGGTGTAGAGATCCCAAAGGTAACCAAGATGTGTAGAGCAAAATGGCTATGTACTTGGACATGGACTTGGGAGTTGACAATGCCCAATGCTACCAAGGTGGTAGAAAAGAGTAGAACAAAATGCCAACTAAGAATGCTAATTGTTTACAGTGTCAAATAGAAAGCTTATAATGCTCAAAGTTACAGTGCCAAAAAGGTCAGACTGAATCATGCCAAGGGAAAGCCAAAAAGTCCCCCAAGAGTCAAAAAAGTCCAAAGGAAGCCAGAAGTCCAAAAAGGCCAAAAGTCCTTTGAACATTACTCGTTGGGGTATTTATAGGATGAAGGGTGCATGAAAGGAATAGTTTGAATGCCACGTGCCTTGGGCCCACATTGACTTTCCTGTGCTGCACATGCCTGCATGACCGTTGGACATGCATGACCATTGTAGTTAAGAGCCTACTGAAACACCACAAAAATTTTGGCTTAACACTTTGAAATAAGAATGACTCAAGCCCCTTTCAGAATTTAGGAGGCAAAACTTGACTAAGGCATGGAATTCACACCCAGCTTGCTCATGTTGTCAAGCTAACTTGCCCTCAACATGACCAACACTTTAGAGCTTTCAAATCAGGTTAAAAAAATCCTAATTTGAGTGGGCAAGGCCCCCCTCGGGCCCACTAATGATTACTCCAAGTTTCAGTAGCCAAAATCCAAGATTTCAAGTTAAAATCGCACAAATCTTACTACTCATGCTGAGGTCATGCCCAAGTCATGCTGGTAGCGTGAGTCTAGCGTGAGTAACTCAAAATTGCCTAAAAAAAGCCTTAAAACAGTGTCAAAATGGTCTAATTTTGAGGGTACAACTCACCATCAAGGTCCATTAATGATTTCTCCAAGTTTTAACCTCCAGAACTTCAGATTTCAGCTCCAAAAATGTTCATTTTCATTGCTCATGCCCAGGTCACGCCTAGCTCATGCCCAAGTCACGCTGATAGCGTGAGCCTAGCATGAGTTGCCAAAATGACCTAAATCATGGCACAATTAGACTCAAATTCAGCATCCAGGCCATCTTAGAGAGTAGGTAGCACTTGCACTTCAAAGAATAGGTGTCAAAGGTTAAAATTTAGCTCGAAATGTGTCACTTCTAGTTAGTCACACCCAGGTCACGCTGGGGTCATGCTGATAGCGTGAGCCCAGTGTGAGTTGCTAAAATGACCTAAATTAAGGCACAAACAGGCTCAAACTTAGCATGAAGATTTCCCCCAAGTGCAGGCAGTAGTTAAACCTGAAAGATAGGTCTTAAAAAATCGAGATTTGGTGTGAAATGAACCATCCCAGCTTGCTCACGCCAAGGTCATGCTGACAGCGTGAGCCCAGCATGAGCTACCAAAAGTTGCCTAGAGTATTTCAGATACACGCCAAGGGCACACCAAGACAAGATCTACTCACGCTGATAGCCTTAATGAAGCAAAAACATCTCAAATAGCCATAGAACCACTCATGTTGGAATCCTGCAGCAACTAGTTCATGGATCGGGAAGCTCCATGCGAGCTAGAATCAAGATCTCTTGTTGTACACTATTATTTTATTGTAAATTTGCAACATTTGTGAGCTTGTCATGCTCTTACACTTCAAATTGTATGTAAATCAATACACATTGTAAGATACAGTGCATCTGGTCTAGAACGTATTCTACCCATGCACACCTGTCACGTGATTCATTTTTCTCTCATCTCACAGCCATTGATCTCATTCATAAACCCTACTCTTGAGCCTAGAAAAATGCATAAATACCCTATTCATTGACATAAATAGGGTTGGAGATTTTGCAAAAGGGACGACCTAAAGATCATTAACTAGAAACCTTGGGCGCTCGAGTGCACGTGACCCCTAGCACTTGAGCATCCGCAAATGCTTCATCCTTCATTCTTCATCTCGGGGCTTGATGCTTGACCTGCCATCTACACACGCAGCTATGTTTTGATCGATGCACTTTATTCTCTAAATCAATATACTATAGTCTTTTTCCTTCCATTGCACTGTTCACGTTATTTTGATTATTTGCATTGTTTATGTTATTCTGGTTTATTGCGCTGTTTACATTATTCTGATTCATTTTTTTACATTTTCATTATTCAGGTCCATTCTTACATTACATCTATGCTCTTTTTACATATTCGTGTTACATTTGTTACAATAACTCCAATGCAAGCCATAGCTTATGCTCGGGGAAGTCCTTGGTTGATTTTTGTGCAGATCATCCAAGGCACTCTACCTTTGTTTTTCCAGCTTGCCCTCACGCGAAGGTAGGGTCATCTGTATCTCTCAAGAGATCTTTTGGCATTCATTTTCCTCTAGCCTTATGTCGATGATTTCAGATAGTATACCTACCATGCCGTAATTGCGAGCCTACCACACTGTGATTGCACCATCAGCGTCTGAATATGTGTGCCAATGGTGTAATTAGGTGAAGTGCATTGATGTCACACAACCACCTGTCATGCTTTACTGTGCTTCATAGCGTAGCATGTTCAGCATAGCATAGCATCTTGCTATGTGTTTCATTGACTGTTTGTTGCACATTTGCTATGCTACATAGTGTAGCAGCTGATCTTAGTCGCAAAAAATTTGCCAATCTGCAAACTTTGCCTTTTGCACTGTGAAACTTGTGAACTTGCTGATCCTACCCTTTGAGTTACCTTCTATCACTTCCGCAGAATTGCTACGCCTCACTGCGCCATGTAGCTCAGCGTAACATAGCAGAAAACATGGTCCACCACTTTCTAACGGAAGTAGACATTGCTGAAGGAATTAAAGTCGGGCAAGGGGACCGACTGTATAACTTTTGCTATGCTGTGCTATGCTGCATAGCGTAGCGTAGCACTTTGCTTCCAAAAACATCTTATGAGGTTTTCTACGCTACGTAGCATGGCGTAGCGTAGCATAGTGAAACTTCTTGACTTAGAAAACTTGCTGAAGCATTTTGCACATTCTGAGTGCTGCCAACAATTCCAGGCATTGCTCCTAAGTGCACAGTCGGCCGAGTGAATTACTCAGGTGGGCAGGCTAGAGAATCCGTTTAGCCTGTTAACACCTGGGGCAGAAAACTTGCCGAATCTGGATAGTCTGAACATCAGACCATCCATCTCTTGAAGAACTGCCATGACGCTATGCAAATTGCAAAGGCTTGATGAAGCAAGGATGTCTTCAAATTTTGGGATGTTTCATTGGCCCCTCTTTTTCAACGTCTGGAGGATGTACCCGATAGACGTTGACAAAGAATATGAAATACCATGGAAGGCAAGGCGCTAGCATTATTGCTCAGTGATTGTCAAGATGTCGCTTAGTTATGCTTGAGAGTGTTTCATTGGAGGGAAATAGTGAAGCAGGGAGGAAGGAGGCTTAGGAGAAGGGTAAAGATGAGGTTTAGTAGAATCCCTCGTCAGAGTGCTCATGAGGGAGTTGTTTGCATTTTCATTTTCACTTTCACTGACCTTCAACCTCCTGTAGGATAGGTGTCTTTCCCAAGATGAGTTGTGTTACATCCATGTAGGATTTCGACCTGCCTACAGATGCTTCCCATGCGACGAGCTGTGTTACACATGTCATTGAATTTGCACAGATGGTTCCCATGCGGTAAGCTGTGTTACACACATCATGGAATTTGCACTCTGAAGTAGCTAAGCTAGTCGAGGCACTCACTTTGTGACACTGTAACATTTGCTGCTGTGGTAAGACGTGCCCTCAGCTGGTGAGGATGAAGGTCTTGCTGGATGTAGACGTTGTTGAAGCTCTTGGAAATCGTTGCTGGTGTATGATGTCCAACATAGGAAGGCCAACAGTAGCCTTGGCAGCATCGGCGTGGAGGAACTGGCCTCGAAGGTGTAGGTCATTGCTATGGGTGTGAATGCTCTAGAATCCCTACCAATGACATGCATTCTCAGTTCAGCTATGGGATCAGCTACCACATAGCCAAACACCATCGACAGGGATTTGGAGGAAAATAATATTGTGGCTGGGCCACAATACTATTGGAACTCCAACAGCGGGCACTGACCAGGGAACTACCATCAGGGCGATGGGCCGTGACGATGGTAGGTCCGAAGGGCTAGTGTGATGTCATACGATATCTTCGGAGGATCAGCATAATGCCATGGGTGGTGGCATCATGTACATTCTAGATCGCGTTCCCATTGCGTCGTGAACTACGTTCTGGAGCTACGATGCCCCACCCCCACATCGGCACTGCGCACACTCGTTTGAGTTTGTACTCGGTATAGATGCAAGCTGGGGACATGCCGCGAACCCAGTTTAAGATCCTGATAGACTATGCACTAGGTTAGGGTCCCAGCAGACTGCTATGATGGTTTAAGGTCCCAACAGACCGTACATGCTAGTTTAACATCATAGCAGATGTGTCGTGCTAGTTTATAGTCATAGCGGACTAGCTGTGCTAGTTTTATGTCGTAGTGGACAGTCGATGCTAGTTTAACGTCATAGTGGATGCTACTTGTTGTTGCTAGTTTATCGTTGTAGCAGATGCTGCTTGTTGCCACCATGCTTCAGACGTAGTATGACTTAAGGTATGAGTGATTCATCGGGTTGGCAAACTCGTTGCCGTCCATGTTTGCCACCTTGAAGGCTCCATTCTTGAAGGCTTTAGTGAGCACGTAAGGGCCTTTCTAGTTGGCTGAGAATTTGCTCACGTGCTCACAGACGGCCTTGAGCACAAGGTCTCCCTTTTGTATTGGCCATCGATGTGGGTCTGCATGGTGCTTTTGCTGCTACTTGCTCTGGTAGTGCTCTATGCGGCTCAGCGTTTGCGCATGCTCCTCATCTATTGAGTCGAGGTTAATGATCCATGACTTGTTGTTCTGGGCTTCATTCACGACGTTTGATAGGATGATCCAAAGTGATGGTACCTGCAACTCAAGAGGCAACACAGCTTCAGATCTAGAAAGAAGGCTGTAAGGAGTCTTAATCGTCGTGGTTCTGCATGTCATCCTATAAGCCCATAGAACGTAGAGGATTTGCTCGTGCCACCGCCTCTTGCTGTTGCTAAGCATTCACCTCAGTAAGTTGGTGATGGACTTATTTGTAGCCTTTGCCTATCCATTCGCCTGAGGGTAATACAGGGAGGAGAATGATTGCTTGATGCTTAGATTGCTGCAGAAGGTTTGGGTTTTCATACTACTGAATTATGGCCCATTGTCAGTTACAATAGTCATTGGAAGCCCAAATCTCATCACGATGTTGTCCAGGATGAGGTGGCAGATTTTCTGAGATGTTGTCTTCCTCAGGGGGATACCTTCCATCCACTTAGTAAAATACTTAGTGAAAACACCACAAAATTTTGACCTAACACTTTTAGACAAGATTCAAGCTAAGTCATGTCACTGCCCAACCTGAGTATTGTGTGACCAAACTTGAGAGCCTTCAAAACAACATGAAACGACACATAATTGGACAAGAAAAGTTTCCCTGGGGCCCACAGATGATTGCTCCAACTCTTGGAATCTAGAATCTAGGGTTTTAGGCTCAAAACACATGGTTTTTGCTATGTACACTTTGGTCACACTATGGTCTTGCTACCCAGCGTACGACCAGCATGTGTACAACGTGACAAACTTCTGGAGCCCCAAAATCAAGTCCAAACAGCCCAGATTCGAGCACATGGACCCCCCATGAGCTTCACTAATGCCCTCTGTACCTCCCAGCCTTCAGAACCTCGAAATTTGAGCTCATAATCACATGTTTTGGGCCACTTTCAGTTAGTCATGCTGAGGTTACGTTGCAAGCGTGACCACAGTGTGACCAAATAAGACCAGCTCAATTTGGACACCTCCAGGTAGAATTTTGACATGAATTCAACTCCCAGTTGCTAGGTAGCAATTGTACATGTTCACAAGCTCCAGAAAATCAAAATTTGGGCCTCAAACATGGCATTTTCATTTAGTCACGTTGAGGTCACGCTTCATAGCATGACCAAGAAAAAATAGGGCACATCAAGTAGTTCCAGGTTCAATTTTGACATGAACTCAGTCCCCAGGGGATAGGAAACAACTGTACTAACTCCCAAGCTTTAGAAAATCTAGATTTGGGCTTCAAACATGTTATTTTAACTTAGTCACGCTGAGGTCATGGTGAGGTCACGCTACACAGCGTGACCACAGCGTGACCAAATAAAACATGACCAAAACAACAGCAAAATGGAGTTAGATTCAGCATCCAAGCCATCTTGGAGAGTAGGCAGTAGTTGAGCATCAACAAACAGGAATAAGCGTCAAAAAATAAGCTCAAAATAGGGCATAAAAATTTGGTCATGCTGAGGTCATGTTGGGCAGCGTGACCACAATGTGACCAACCAAAAGTAGGCCAAAACAGCCTTCAGATCAGCTCAAATTCAACGTGCAGAATCCTGTCGACCTCAAGCATGCAGATCCACTCCAGAAACAGATCTCACAGGTCAAAAAATGGGCTCAAAATGCATCATAAACATTGGACACGCTGATGGTCACATTGGGACACTGACACCAGCGTATGCACAGCATAAACATTGGGATGCTGGATGCTGGGTGCCAGACCCTGATGCGAGGACATGTTGCAGACACGTCAGAGCTAGATCCATGCACGCTGGAAGCCTTGGCAGAGAAAAAATAGCATAAATTTGTAGATCCAGAGGCTAGACATCCAGATTCACTCTTGTACTCTGACATTCTTTGTACATCTTTCATTTTTAGCATATCAAGCTCTTACACTATGGATTATGCACGTTAGCATAAGAGATCTTAATCACGCTGCACATTGTAAAATTCTGTGCATCCGGTCAAAATGTAGATACTTGTCACCCGATATACATTTCTCTCACCCCGTAGCCATAGATCTTCCTCCATATCCGAATCCCACACCCAAAAATCCTATAAATACCTTGTTTTTCCAAAGAATCAAGGTTGGCAATTTTGGGGCATCAAGATCTAGAGAGTTGGCGAATCCCATCATCATTGTCTCATACAATTGGGCATTACCTAGACTTAGTCATGTTGAGCATTTGGGGCAATTTTGGTCACGCTGCACACTTGCAACCAGAAGCCTACGATCTCCCAACTTCTGTGCATCCTTCACATCGTGGCTAAACATTCAATCAATCCGCAACTGCATTTTGACCAGTGCATTTTTCTTTGTAATCGTCAATAGTTACAATTTTTCCATTTCAGTGTTTTCTCTATTTATGTCAATTACATTTGTTACAATTTCCATCATCTTTGTTTACATTTTGTTTTCGTCCTACAATTCGTACATTCATTTACATTTTTTGTTTGCATCTGTTTACGTATAACCCAATGCATCGCAACGGCGTACGCTAGGGGAAGTCCTTGTTTGATCTTTGCTCAAACCATTCAAGGTACTCCACCTTCATTTATTTCTAGCTTATCCTCATGCGAAGGTGTGGTCTTACTGTGTCTTCCATAGATCTCTCGGCGTCCGTTTCATTCCAACCTTGCGTCGATGATTTCAGATAGTACAGTAAATTGGTGCTAGAAGGAGGGCCCATTTCTGTTACATTTTCTTGTCTAGCATCCAGATGCTACTCACAACGTCCTACACCTTCTCCCAATTTTAGACATTCACAACATCTAGCATATTTCTCCTTCTCTGATGCTATTCATAGCCCCCTGCACTCAGATGCTACCCTCAATGCCTAGACCCCATTCTGACCAGCTAAACATGTTCCTGCTTAACTCACAGCATCCAGCATTCAGGCCCCAGCTCCCAGAAACTGTAGCTAGTGTCCATACACTATACCTCAGTTTCAAACACTGTATTCAACATCCATATGCTATCCCTCTATGCCAGACATTTTAGTTCAACCTGACTGCATTCGGCATTTTAGTTTCCAAGCCACACACTGTCCCTTAGCTTTCACACGCTATGTTTGAGGCTGTCAGAATTCACACGCCGTGATTCCACCCTAGTCAACGCATGATTCACGTGCGATTTTGGCCATACGTTGTTCCCCTCCTGTAAAGCATGTTGTACTTATTTATGCCACTTCTAGTTTATACGTTGTTCCTATTTTTCAAACGCTACACTCCCTCTTTACACTGCTTCATCTCTTTTCACACACTGTTTAATCTTTTCACACGCTGTTGGCTACACACTATTGACACTTACCAGATATTTTCCCTCTCTTACGCTGCATTCTTGCTCCTACACTACATCACTAGACTTTGGCAATGGACTCCACACACACCAACACCACCACCATGCTCGTCTCTGACTTCAGTACCACAATCTTGAGTCCCGTGACCACTGCCAAGTCCATAGTTGCCCTTGGTGAGATGAACCCTAAGGTGGCACCTTGCCGATCACTGAGACTGCAAGGTAGAGATCCCACGTTCACCATTCCTAACGCCCAAACAATATAATTTTATTTTTGTTAAAATTGAGGCTAACCTAGCCGTTGACCAAACCGAACTAGAAGCAAAGAGATACTATGAGCTAATTCACAAAGGATGTCATGACTTCACTCCAACCACCTATGATGTCATCCCCCTCACTAAATCCTACCATTAAATCCTATTCCAACTCCTCATGGTGAGGAACCAAACCTCATGCTAACCAGCCATAGAGCCTCAAAACAGAGATGAGGAAGATAATTTCGTGGCTCAATCTGAACATGGGGATTCGTACCATACTCTCAGTCTGCATACTTACACGAACCCGTTATTTCATCCTTTCATGGGAAAGACCATGTCCCTTCATGTATTTAAAAGCACTCAAGCACAAGTATCTCAATAGGAAGCACCCACTCACATTCCCACTCTCCCCATAACCAATACTCAATTTAATGCATCCATCTCCATTATTCCTCTCATCACCACGTTATCCCCTCTCCTACAAGTACAACCCCAACAAGTCCCCTCTCAAACTAATGTAGGAGCAATATTCCCACCCCAAGTAATTGGGATGCCATCTGTGATACCCGCTTCTACATCTACTCACTATATACTATGAGTACAAATCCAAGGAACACCCATCACTACTTCGACTCAACAGGTTCAGGGTGTTTCTTCACAACTTGTAACTAGGTAGTGGACCACGTCTGGCATGCAACAATATCAACCCCCTCATTACAGCATACCACTTGCTACAATTCCATCCATGAACGTCACCCAAGTACAACCATCAACAATGCAACAGTCATCATTCCTACCAACAGTACAACAGTCTAACTTGTATAGTACTCAAATTAACCAACCTACTGCTCCACCGAGTGCCCAAGAATGGGCCAAAGCCAAAAAGATGATGCAAGAGCTCAGTGATGAGGTAAAGTGCCTTAAAATTGCTAACACTGAAGAGCTTAAAGTATTGGACTTCTACCAAGATGATCCGATCAGTTCCTCAGTGCCACCTTTAACTTTACCCAAGGGAGTTTCATTGCCCCAATTGATAAAATATAATGGGGAAGGAGACCCCAAAACCAACTTAGTAACATTTAGATTAGAATGTTTGTTGCTTCAAGCTTGACTGGCCCCATGCAATCCTACGCATGTTCACCATGTATTTATCTGGAAGAGTCTTAGACTGGTACAGAGCCTTACCCCGTAACTCTATATCCTCTCTGGAGGATCTGTTACACCAATTTGTTACTAGGTTTAAGTACAACCTGAAACCTAAAGTAACTTTAGATAGTCTGATCCAGGTAAAGAAAGCACCACTAGAACCTATGAAAAAGTTCATCCAGAGATGGAGCGCCGCACTTAATGAACTTCACGAGCCAATCCCAGAAACATACCTACTTATGATTCTTAAAGGAGCTATGAATGACTTCATTAAGTCAAAGCTTTACTATCTAAATGCTCACATTCTGAGCCAAGCTTTTGTACAGATAAAAAACATAGAGGAGATAGCCCAAAATAGTCACGACCTTGCTTATTCAGCTTTTAAAAATCAACACACGAAGAAAGACAAAGACAAGGCTAAAGCAATAGTAGCAGCAGTAGTGGAGACAGCTCAACCCAATAACACGGGATACAAAGGGAAACAACCTACCATTCCTGATAACTATGAGAGAACCGCTCATGCACCCACACCTAAACCATCCTTCATGCAAACTGCTAATATGGGCCACGCTAATACATTTGAAAGAAAAGAACCTGCTCAATATACACCATTTCCTATGAAGCCTTCGCAGCTACTAGATCAACTTTTAAAGGCTGGGGCCATCAAACATAAGCATTTGTCTCTTGTGGTAGCTCAGAAACATGACCGATACTGTGAATTGGTCAAAATCCCAAGCTTGGCAACACCGAATGAGCCTCCAGTTCCAAGAGGCTTTAGGCTAGATAGATTTTGGGAATACCATCAACGAAACGGGCATGGAACCGATTACTGTTTCACCCTGAAATAAGACATACAATGTATGATTGATAGGGGTGAAATAACCTTTGATGAAGCTAACCCTGTAAAGATGTAAAATCAATCTATAGGTGTGTATAAGGATCCCCTTAATACCAAGGAGGCTCCTTATGTGATCAACACAATACATGTCGATAACGAACAAGAAATACCCAGAAAACCCTTTGTGATTTGTGTTCCTACATCAACATCATCTCCCCAATCCTCGTTTCCAACACATACACTCTCCACACCTCGAAAACCATTTGCCATCCAGGTACCTCCCATGGTGGCAATAACGAATGTACCCCCACAAACCAAACTCGCTCCCTTTGTGATCTGGGTACCACCCGTTGTTGCAACCGCAGACATACAACCCCAAACCAGACCAACTCCATTTTCCATTAGGATGCCTAAGCAACCAGATGTTCAAACTTCGACAGCTCAAATGCCAACTCGTCCCACTCCATTCGTAATCTGGGTGCCTAAACACCCTGACGCTCAACCACCAATAGTTCCACCACAAAATTGACCTATTCTATTTTTCATCCGAGTCTCGAAGCACCCCGATATTCAGACCCCAACAGCTCCCCCACGACCTCCACGAGAACGCCTTGTAGACAGGTTGACCAGGGAACATTTGGAAAGATAACATCAAGGTTATGAGTTGGGACCCCCAAAACCCACTCCATTAAATGCTGTACCCATGGCTTCGACAACTGATAAGCCAAGCACGAGTAACCAAGCTGAAGAATCAGGAATGTTCGAGAAGCCAAACCCAATGGTTACACTTGACCATGTAACAACCCTCCCTCAAGAAATATAACTGTTGGGTTCAATGGACCAAGTCTCAACCAACAAGAACATACCAAATAGCAAAGACTTGGCTAGTGACCTAACCTAGGTTACACAGGCCCTCGAACAAAAGAACACTTTGCTAAGCCTGTATGACTTGATGATGACCTCTCAAGTACACTGCGAAGCTCTAGTACATATGTTAACATTGATCCCTATTAGTGAAGAGTTACCTACAACTGAACCATCTATTCATGTAGTAATGTATCCACATCAAAGATCAAGGTCCACATCACTGGACTTCCATGTAGATAACATTAAAAAGGATGAAAAAATAGGAGAAGCCACCACTATACCTATGTTCATAACCATACAGGTTAACCAATTTAAAATACATAGGGTGCATGTTGATGATGGGGTAGCAACAAATGTGGTACCATTTTCCATCATCGAACAATTAGGGCTCATAGAGTAGATAAAACCAACATCTATGACATTCCTAAAATCATTCAGTGGATCACGTATCATAGTAAAAGGAACACTTACTTTGGGCTTCATAGCAGGGAACTAGTTCCCCACGTCGGCTGAGTTTGTAGTCATAGATGAGATGCAAGGATTTAACTTAATTTTGGGATGACCTTGGTTAGCCTAATTAAAAGCAGTATCCTCACACATCCATCAAGAGATTCACTTACCTTACGAAGGTGGTGAAATCATTATACACGGTGACACGGCTACATCCAACATCTCTTTAGACGTAGGCACAAACCAAGGCTCAAAGGTTAAATTCGATGAATCTAAGCAAGATGACACTACCCCTAAGTTTAAACAAGATGATACCACTGATGAGCCTAAACAAGACAATGCACTAGATGAAATCCAAAGTGATAATCAACCTCCAAACCGTGATCCCCCACAAGACATGGAAACATTACAAAATGGCAAAACATTAGAACATGCTGACATAGGGGCCATTCCCCCAGACGTTTCATGGTCAGAATTACCATTTGACATAACTAGCGAAGGAGATGCTGAATATACGATCACACCGACATGCCCTACTCCTAATCTCAAGCTTCAAAAAGTAAAGAAGCTACTCAACCGTTAATACCATTTACCATACGTCTGGAATGACGTTAAACTACCATATGTTCACAATGATGTTAAACTAGCCATGGTCATAAACGACTGGTTCTTCTAAATTCATTGAAATAGCTGCAGTCTCCTCCACCGCTTTCACAAAAAAAAATGCGATAGTCCACCACAACTTTAAACTGATACCCATGGCCTAAAATGGCCTTAAACTAGAGCATAGTACATTGTCAGTTCACCAAAACTCCACTACGTCACTATCGTTTACATTTTGCAAGTTACAAGTTTTATTTATTTTATTTTTACCAAACATGGCTCCAGTTTACACTTACGTTCACAAGAAAAAGAAAAAGAAAAGAGAGAAAACAAAATTTATGCAACACAAAGTGATAGCATATTACACCATGATCATGTTACATCTGTCTTCACACATTCCCAAAAAAAAAACAACAAAACAACAATCCAAAAAACTCAAAACAAAATGACAAGGCTAACAAGCCAAATCAGGCACTAGCATTAGGAGGGGGCTGGTCCCCAAAGTCCTTTGCATCATCAACTCCTGTCCCACTAGGGCCAGCCTCATCATCACCACGTCCCTATCACAAAAATACAACAAAACAATAAAATAAGTAAGCACACATAAATAGGTTAAAAGAGAAAAAAAGAAAAAAAATACTAAGGAAAATGATGATGACTAAAGGCAATAAAACGCTATTAGACTCACAGGTGGGGAAGGCCTAAGGTTAGCTTCTAGGCACTGTAAAATCTCCTCTTTGGGCATGCACAACCAATCTTTTTCAAGCCCGAGGTCAATGTTGGCCAAAATTTTTCCCGTATCCATTGTAGACTAGGAAGGACGCTCAAGAGAAAACATGCTTGTTGAAGCTTCACTAGAGGTAGTGGTAATGGACCTCTCAGGAGACCCTTCTACCTTTGTACACTCAACAAACTTCTCATAGGAAGAGTGCAAGCCTAACCCCTTCACGAACATCTCCAACTGACAACGTTCAACTGATTCCTCTTGTAGCTACTTTTTGTATTGGTGCTTGTGGTCTTTCTGATCCTGGTCCCATTTACGTACCTTGGATGCAAAGGACTTCTAGTCATGGCACTTCCTATTCAATAAGTCCATCTGGATCTGCCGTTCGGCCAGATCCCGAATCACTTGCACTTTGCTATTCAAGCTTGCCCAATAACGTGCATAGGTAATCTCGGATGTCTGCCAGGTACTATCACTAACCAATCTAGTAGAGGCGAAATCATAACGGGCCTACAAGTCATTCCTTTCCTCTGTTACTTTTGCCAAATTTCCTTTCAATGATTGAATTTCAAGCCATAACTGTTTAATTAAGCGCCTGCAGGTCCAAAGAGTCTTGGCATTTGGAATAACACAACCCGAAACTACATCATAAATACTTCTTGGAATCTGCTCAACATCTTTGGGCAATTTTGGAAGACCATCAATATGGGTAGCCTTGGAAGGACTTCATTGAAGCTTCGCACCTATAAGTACAAACATTACATATATGAGCCAACAAGAAAACTCCAATAGATGCATAAATACAATGAACCCAAGTGCTTAGTATAAAGTACACACCTAATTCAAGATGAGCCTGTTGTAGACGAGCAACAACATCGTTGACAATGCCAGTAACAAAGTCCATCTTATTGGGCATCTCATGCCACAACCTCAATGGATTGGCGGATGATGAATCTGTATGGGAAGGCACCTCAATTAGGGCCTCTAACTTTGACCCATCCACCTGAGATACATGTGCTTCAAGTGCTTCAGCATCCATGTATGATGTTAAGAAGAGCCATGATAATCAAAATAATATGCAAAACTAAAAAGTATGGAATGCAAATCAGGCTAACAAGACTTACCAAGAGGCCCCTTGCTGGTCAGCTCAAGTGGATCACCAAGGTGTAGAGACCCATCAAAGAAACCATCAAAGACACCGTTCTCCTTGCTCGAATGTCTAAAGGCATCTAGAGCCCCAGAGAGTGTCACGTCCATGGAGTTCGTTGCACCCTCTTCCCGTAAGATGGGAGTAGCCTCAATTGCTTCTTTTCTGGTTTCCTCCTCTTCATCACACCCAATGATAACCATTTCAGGTTCACCCATCGGAGCAAATTCTTCCCTTTCCCTCTCAGGGGTACACTCTGTTAACACCAACAAATAGAAAGTTAGCATGACATAATAGATATGCATATTTAAGTAAGCAAATAAATTCAAAAGGCCATAAAAACATTTAAAACAAAATAATAATAATAATAATAATAATAAATAGAGATAATACTTACCCACTCTTGGCAAGGTGAATCGAATCTTCTTTGCCCTCGACAGCCTCGTCTCCGTAACAAGATCTCTTGAACGCTCAGCTCTTTTCACCTTAGCCTTGGCTTTCCCAACAGTCTCCTAGATCAAGCACTCAGCTCTCCTAATAGCTGTGTGTAGTATGGATGGTTCCAACCCCAAGCTATCACACAAGTGGTGGGAACAACTAGTGGCACCTCTTATGGTAACAGAGACTGATTTGTCGATACCTTCGAGTGGATCTTGGGATCTGGTGTTGTCAAATAAATGATGGATCCAAGGGCGAGACAACTGTGAGTGATCCCTTAACACATAATGATCATCTCCATAGATCACTAAGAACTCGAAAAACCTACGGAGATAGCCTGCGAAAAATGCAAAAGTGAAGTGGGACTGCACATTCACGTTAGAGCGTAATCTGATAATCTTCCCACAGAAACCAAAAACCAGAAACTGTGCCTAGTTATACTGCATACTAGTCTCTAGGATCGAGCGTATGATACATGCAGGCTCTACCCCAAGAGTTCTCACTTGAGAAAGAGACTTGGGAAATGCACGTGCTCTAAACAATGGGTACAACAAATTCACTTCCGTCACATTAGTGTCCACTTGCATAGGAAAGCCCTTGAAACCCCGTGGCATGTCCAACCATTCCTTAAGGTCCTTAATCATGCAGCCTTCCCTATTCACCCTATCCACTACCACTTTAACACCATCTGTTGGTACCCCAAAGAGATCTGAAAAGAATTTTGCAGTCAAATGGAATGCAACCTTAACCCCATGGACCTGCATGCTAAAATAAGTAACATCATCGTTGAAAGAGTCAACGATGGTAACCATCTTAGTTGTGGGAATGATAGGAGTCAGGGCATTGAACAGATCCATCAGACTGGCATCGGTAAGGTAAGTGATGACGTGTTGAGGTGCCTTTCTATGCAACCACTGTTGCAAATCCTTCGTCTCCCCATACTTCATGAAAAGGGTACCCTCAGTACGCCCAAACACGATGGTGACCCCACCAGGAGTAATATCCACTATAAAAACATGTTACACAAGAGATGGATACCATGATAAATAATGGGGCAGCAAAGATAAAAACAAGGCTTAGGACACAATCACTTACCACTAGAAAATGGATCAGGCATACTTGGCACTAAATCATCCGCTTGAGGGAAAGTGGGTCCATTGCGAGATCAATCTTCATGTAGCCACCCACAAGCTTCACAACATTCAAAGGCCCTGGAAAACTGCTTATGATAATGGACAATAGCATTCTTGGTTTGAGCCAACATGGCACCACGAAGAGTGGGGCCTGTCATGAAAGCCTCCAAGGCTGTACACATTAAGTCAAGTCCATCACCATTCCTACGCATTCTGTGCTCATCAAAATCGGGCCTACCAAGAAAAATATAATCAAACATAAAAAATGGTATAACATCGAAGAAAAAAAAAATAAAGATAAATTAAAAAAGTGCTTACCTTTCTACCCTGTACATTGTTCCAGGTGGATTCTAGAATAATGTATGTACATGGAAAGTTAGAAAAAGGGTGTTAATGTTGTTGTAGTGGTTACAAGATGGTAACTCCCAAACACGAGTCAGAGGATGGGTAGATCGAGGACCTTCGATAGGACTACCATCAACTTTAAATAATCCCTCATCCACATCAACAATGAAGGCCAATATGTCATGGGATGAGCTTGGTAGTATGGTCTTAACAATGCTACGAGCCAACAGTTCACTTAAATGAGACCAGATGACCATGCTAAAATCCTGCAGGATAAATGATAGAAATTCACTAGAGCTCGGATAAAACCATAAACCATGTGACTCGATCTTCATGTCATGATGAGGTGCTTTGGGCTCCAAGGGGCCAAACCATGACAACACACCCATGAGTTCCACTGCCAAAAGAAAGGGCTTAAGTCCCCTGCACAAAGCCAGAACCTTAAGTAAGTAATTTAAAACGTAAAACATATAAACTAAATAAACAAAATAAACAAACAAGTAAATAAACCTAACTAGTAAATAACATTCAATGCACATGCAAGTTATCCCCATGAGACAAGGATATAAATGTTTATTTGATGAATCTAATGCTCGATGGGGTACATTTAAAAATCAATTTCACAATAAACCAATGCACAAGTGCAAACACCAAACATGTACAATCACTCTCTAGCCCAAGAAAGTAAAAAGAAAAAAAAGATACAAATAACTAGCAACACCAAATGAATAATTTGCTCCCTTCTCAGTTGCTCATGCACTAGTTCCAGTAACTCATGTTGCAGTGCATAATGCGGTCAAACGTGACTAGAGACATTCACAACGTAGTTCACGCTGCAATGAAAACTGCTGGCAGTTCACGCTGAAATGCACATAATGCAACATCATGCTATAAACCATGCAAATCACAAAACTCACGTGACAGAAGTAGTAGAGAAGTAGCCTTAGACACCAAAAAAAATGCACAAAAAAATGCACAAAAAAATCACAGTTCCTGATAACTCATGCCCAGGCCAAAAAACAAATGCGCAAAAAAATCGTAGTTCCTGGGTAACTCACACCCGGGAAAAAAAATGCACAAAAAAATCGTAGTTCCTGGGTAACTCATGCCCAGGTCAAAAAATGCACAAAAAAATCGTAGTTTCTGGGTAACTCACGCCTAGGCCAAAAAAAATGAACAAAAAAAATTGCAGTTCCTGGGTAACTCATGCCCAGACCAAAAAATGCACAAAAAAATCACAGTTCCTGGGTAACTCACGCCCAAGCCAAAAAATGTAGAAAAAATCGCAGTTCCTAGGTAACTCATGCCCAGGCCAAAAAATGGACAAAAATCGCTTCCCCTGGGGCACTCACACCCTCTCAATTCCTGCACCCACACTCATACCCTAGGTTGCTCACGTTGGACATGCCCTGGGCTACTCACATCGACTGATAGTCACACAGAAACAAGATTTTAGGAATGTGCCTTGGCCATAATACCCACGCCCCTGCAATGCACGGTAGGGCCCATATGCACCT
This sequence comes from Gnetum montanum, assembly GCA_015680685.1. Lineage (NCBI taxonomy): Eukaryota > Viridiplantae > Streptophyta > Gnetopsida > Gnetales > Gnetaceae > Gnetum > Gnetum montanum. Next base: position 105,928 of record MNCI01010307.1, read on the forward strand.
TGCGATGCAACTCAAGCTGAGGCCTACCCTCATTGCTCAGGCTAAGACATGCCCTCATTGTTCACGCCACGACGTGCCCTAGGTTTGATCCTTAAACTACTAATCGATCCCTATGCTGCCCACACTCAGGCCAACACACAGCAACCATAAAAAATGGTGAAACGCAAAATCCCAGCAACATCCCTAACACTTGAAATGCACACAAGAAAATCATAATACAAACCCCAGAATCTAGCAAAGATTTTCATTTTGAAACATAGCAAGAATGGTAGCCCTAATGGCTCACGCTGTGCTTGTGCTGCAATAGAATGCCATGGAACAAAAACATACCTAGACAGAGTCCCCATCCATGATGAAATTTTGGTTAGGGAAGGCGTTGAAGCAGTTGTTCGCTCTCCTCTGCGAACGATAAGCTGGCTTGCTTCTTCCCCTTGTGTTGGCTTGTTTCTACTTTCCCCTTCATCGTTGTTACTCATGATCACGCTGCTCTATACCATGGTCACGCTGCCCTGCCAACACTTCCTATGGCTCACGCTCCACGCTTGCCTTGTTGCTCACACTATTCTGTACACCTAGCTAGTAATGCTGCCAATCCCTCTAACTCACACTACCTGCATTTCTTATTACTCACGCTGCGCTGAACACCTAGTTACTCATGCTCCGATGCTTTAATCCCTTTTTAGCCCGTCTTAACTTATCCCACGTGGCTGCATTGTGTTTTTTTTCTTTCTTATTGGGCATTTTATTTGTATTTTTAATTTTATTATTTTATTACTTCTCATGTTGTCTTCATTGTCATGCTCTCAAGATAGTTTCCTTCTCATCTATTCCTTTTCTATGCATTAACACCTAAAATTTAAAGACAAAACGAAGCATGAAGATTAAAAAATCAAAATAAAAAACAAAAAAAAAAGGCAAAAATTAAATTACAACGTTAGTATTCATAGGAAATATGAACACCAAATGGCCCGGTATGGCCTTAAACTCCCATACCTGGCCCAGTAAGGCCTAAACTACCATGCGTCTGTGTATGACAATAAACTACTCAGTGCAATACCTTAGTTACATTCAGACGTAAAATTTATTACATACGAATGGCAAATAAACCTTCACTCACATTGCCTGCCATTCAAATTGGTAGGAGCGACCATATGGATAACAAGAACCTCCTTACAACGCTGTTCATCAATGGACCAAATGGGGCCATTCAACGAGAAGTCAATCTAGAATCCATTGATCTAGACTCATCATCAACTTATGACAATTTTGTGGAATCAACACAAGAGATACTTGATTGCTTTAAGGGAATGACAAAAATCTGGACTTAGAGGTCAATAACATCACCGAAGATTCCCTCACCGAAGTTCCCATAACTATGTTTGATGGTGAAGTTAAAATATTAAAGCTGAGTACTCTATTAAATGCACAACTGGCTAGTAACATAGCTTAAGTGTTGAAAGACAACATGAAAGCATTCACTTGGTCCTATACTAATATGCTAGGACTAGACCCTAGAATAGTCCAGCATAACATCATCCTTGATCCTAAACTCAGACCAGTGAAACAAAAAGAACGAAAGGTTAAACCTAAGGTAGCACTAGCATTTCGTAATGAAATCATGAAACTTTACCAAGCTGGTTTCATCTGAGCTATTGACTACATCGATTGGGTGTCCAACATGGTCATAGTCCCAAAGAAGAATGGGAGCATTCGCCTATGCATTGAATTTCGTGACCTCAACATAGCAACCATAAAGGATGACTTCCTGCTACTCGGTATCGATCAACGTGTTGATTCAATTGCCGGGTATGCATTGTTGTCCTTTATGGGCGGATTCTCGGGATACAACCAAATTAGGATCAACCCAGAACATCAACTCAGGACAACCTTTCATGACACCATGGGGCACATTCTGTTATACAATGATGCCATTTGGTCTAAAAAATGTCGATGCTACATATCAGCGAGTAATGACTTACATATTTAGTGATTATATGCTTAATTCGCTCAATGATTATGTGGACAACATCACGGTCAAGTCAAAAACAATTGAGCAACACGTCAACGATTTAGACTTAGTACTTAAACGTTGTCTCAAGTACAAGCTTAGACTCAACCCAAAGAAATGTGTCTTTGGAGTCAAAATAGGAAAAATTCTTGGATTCATAGTATCTGAAATAGGGATACGGGTAGATCCCGATAAGGTCAAGGCAATAACAAATTTGAAACCACCTAACAACCTTATCGAATTACGTGGTCTACAAGGTAGATTACAGTTCATTAGATGCTTCATCGAAAAACTGACGGGCAAGTTGAAATCCATGCAACATTTATTACAAAAAAAGTCCATTTTCAATGGACTCAACAGTGCCAGGAAGCCTTTGAGAACATCAAAATGACACTAGCTCAACTACCGATAGTCTATCCACTGCAGAATAAGAAATCCTTCTACATCTACCTTGTGACATCAGATTCATCTATTGCGTCTATGCTTTGTTAGAAACGAGAAGATGGAATTGAAATCTCTGTCTATTACTTAAGCCATGCCTTAGTGGGCCACGAACAGAGATACAACGATGTGGAGAGGTCATGTCTTGCCCTTATCTTTTCCTTGAAGAAGTGGCGACATTATCTCTTCGATAACCAAGTCAACATTATTTGTAAAGAAAATTTTCTCAAAGCTATCACCAACAACATCTATGAGACAAGCATGATAGCTAGATGGAAGGCAATGATTGTGGAGTTTGACCTGTGCTACATAGCTCAATCTTTGACAAAGGGTCAAGCAATAGTCAATTAGATGACTGCCTCACCGACGCAAGACCAAGCAATAATCAACCCTGAGTTCCCTGATGAGAATTTGTACACCATAGGCACCATGCCCAACAACTACGTTGCAATCTTATACTTCGATGGAGCATCGACCTTTCGAGGAGGAAGTGCTATAGCCATCATAACCTATCCCTCCAGAGAAATTCAACCATCTACCTATCGATTAAACTTCCCTTGCACCAATAACGTGGCAGAGTATGAAGGTCTTCTTAGAGGTCTTATGGTGGCAATAGCATCAGGAATCACATGGCTTGTAGTTCAAGGTGACTTACAGCTGGTAATCAATTAGGTCATGGATGTTTTCGCATGTAAAGCTTCACATTTACAAATGTACTATGAATTAACTAAACACTTGTTGAAATAATTAACAAAAATAGATGTGCAACATGTTCCCAGAAATGAAAATACCATCATAGATGCACTTGCAACACTAGCCTTAAACATGACACCAGACATGTTTCACGCGTTGCCTAGTTCCATAACGAATTGCACCAAACCTGTAACCGACACTCCCGATGAAATACCTATAACATCTGTTAGTACCACACATGTAGTGGAATGGTATGATGACATAAAAGAGTACCTTCTACATGGTGAACCGCCACAACATCTAATGAATGCTCAAAAGGACGCGGTACGAAAACGTTCTCGACAATATGCGTTAATAGGAGACATGTTATGTCATAGATCCTATGAGGGAATTTTTTTAGTGTGCGTTAGTAGCATCGACAGTCACATGATCATGGAGCAAGTTCATGAAGGACTTTGCAAAGGACATATAGCTCCCAAGGCAATGGCAACAAAAATCAGACGCTTAGGTTATTATTGGCCACACATGGAGTACGATTGTTTCTCCAAGGTCAAAATGTGCAATGTTTGTCAAAAGCATGGTAATTCAATACATGTGCCACCTAATGAGTTGCATACAGTACAAATCACATGGCCTTTCCAGAAATGGGGGCTAGACATCATTGGACCGATAACTCCCCCATCTTCAATAAGACATAGCTTCATCATCACTNATCTGAAATAGGGATACAGGTAGATCCCGATAAGGTCAAGGTAATAACAAATTTGAAACCACCTAGCAACCTTATTGAATTACGTGGTCTACAAGGTAGATTACAGTTCATTAGATGCTTCATCGAAAAACTGACGGACAAGTTGAAACCCATGCAGCATTTATTACAAAAAAAGTCCATTTTCAATGGACTCAATAGTGCCAGGAAGCCTTTGAGAACATTAAATTGACACTAGCTTAACTATCAATAGTCTATCCATCGCAGAATAACAAATCCTTCTCATCTACCTTGTGACATCGAATTCATCTATTACGTCTATGCTTTGTTAGAAAGGAGAAGATGGAATTGAAATCTCTGTCTATTACTTAAGCCATGCCTTAGTGGGCCACGAACAAAGATACAACGACGTGGATAGGTCATGTCTTGCCCTTATCTTTTCCTTGAAGAAGTGGCGACATTATCTCTTGCATAACCAAGTCAACATTATTTGTAAAGACAATGTGCTCAGAGCTATCACCAACAACATCTATGAGACAAGCAAGATAGGTAGATGGAAGGCAATGATTGTGGATTTTGACCTGTGCTACATAGCTCAATCTTCCACAAAGGATCAAGAAATAGTCAATTAGATGACTACCTCACCGATGCAAGACCAAGCAATAATCAACCCTGAGTTCCCTGATGAGAATGTGTACACCATAGGCACCATGCCTGACAACTACGATGCAATCTTATACTTCGATGGAGCATCGACCTTTCGAGGAGGAAATGCTATAGCCATCATAACCTATCCCTCCAGAGAAATTCAACCATCTTTCTATCGATTAAACTTCCCTTGCACCAACAACGTGGCAGAGTATGAAGGTCTTCTTAGAGGTCTTATGGTGGCACTAGCATCAGGAATCACATGGCTCGTAGTTCAAGGTGACTTACAGCTGGTAATCAATTAGGTCATGGATGTTTTCGCATGTAAAGCTTCACATTTACAAACATACTATGACTTAACTAAATACTTGTTGAAATAATTAACAAAAATAGATGTGCAACATGTTCCCAGAAATGAAAATACCATCGTAGATGCACTTGCAACACTAGCCTTAAACGTGACACCAGACATGTTTCATGCGTTGCCTAGTTCCATAACGAATTGCACCAAACCTGTAACCAATACTCCCGATGACATACCTATAACATCTGTTAGTACCACACATGCAGTGGAATGGTATGATGACATAAAAGAGTACCTTCTACATGGTGAACCGTCACAACATCTAACGAATGCTCAAAAGGATGCGGTACGAAAACGTTCTCGACAATATGCGTTAATAGGAGACATGTTATGTCGTAGATCCTATGAGGGCATTTTGTTAGTGTGCGTTAGTAGCATCGACAATCACACGATCGTGGAGCAAGTTCATGAAGGACTTTGCAGAGGACATATAGCTCCCAAGGCAATGGCAACAAAAATTAGATGCTTAGGTTATTATTGACCACACATGGAGTACGATTGTTTCTCCAAGGTAAAAATGTGCAACGTTTGTCAAAAGCATGGTAATTCAATACATGTGCCACCTAATGAGTTGCATACAGTACAAATCACATGGCCTTTCCAGAAATGGGGGCTAGACATCATTGGACCGATAACTCCCCCATCTTCAGTAAGACATAGCTTCATCATCACCGCAACTGAATACTTCATAAAATGGGTAGAAGCTATCCCCCTTAGGAAGACCACATCCAAAAAAGTGTGCAATTTCATACTCGAAAACATTGTAACTCGCTTCAGTGTCCCAATGACTATAATCACCGATAACGGGCCACAGTTTAGCAGTGCCAAAATCAAAAACTTCTGTAAAAGCCTAGGAATCAAACACTCGTTCTCATCGACGTATTACCCGCAACGTGATGGTGAAGTAGAGTCCATGAATAAAACCATCATAATGGTGCTCAAGAAAATGCTTCATTAGAGCAAAAGAAGATGGCATGAATGGCTAGTTTATGCACTATGGGCATATCGAATGGCACATCGAACGTGCACAGGTAAAACACCCTACAATCTTATTTATGGATCAAAAGCTGTTTTACCTTTGGAATTGTAGGTACCCTCATTGCGGATCACTTTCTATGGACTCCTCGATGAAGGTCAAAAGGATGAATTGTGCATTGTTGACCTTGACTTAGTGGAGGAGGAACGTACACGCATGTTGGACCAAATCGAGTGGTACCAAAAGCAACAATGACGGTGACATCAACACAACATACACAAGCGTCCAATCAAAGAAGGTGACCTTGTCCTTAAGATGGTCCATGAACACTCAGACAAATTCTCAACCAACTGGGAAGGGCCTTACCTGGTCACTAAGGCATACAACAATGGGGCATTCAAACTCACCGATATGGGCAAAAACGAGTTCACCAACCCGACAAATTACATGTACCTGAAACTATTCTACGTCTGATGAACTTAAGGTATGTCCCGGTCCTAGCATTATGACCTAAAACTGATACCATAGAACAATCCTAGAGCTATGACTTAAAACTAGCACCACAGTACGTCTGGGCATCATGACGGTAAATTGATACCACAGATTTGTTGTCTGGTATGACATTAAACTACCACATTTTTGTCTACCAGAGTCCGCTAAGACTATAAACTAGCTTGCCTCTTCACAGTTCGCCGCCACTATAAACTAGCATTGCACCATCCGCTACGATGCTAAACTGGCAACGTCCAAAGGGTTATGACGTAAAACTAATCCATGACAGTTCGTTAAGACTATAAACTTGCAATATCATCACTGGCCCATTAATCGGTTGCTGCAATCAATGACTCGTCTTCATCTAAAACTTGCTGCATAATTCACCACGTGGAGTCTGATGACACCGATGTTGCCTGTTCTGTTTGCCTGAAGTTCAATGTAGTGTCTTCATCCCATCAGCTACATTCATGTTTAAAGTGTTTTAGAATAACTCACTTGTGGTTTTCTTGTCCTCTTGGAGTTGTGTTTGTAGGATGACGTCCTGAGGTGTTCGTGCACAGATACACTTCATGACAGTGATAAGGTACCACATTGCTCCCGATGCACGCAACTGGGTTAATTAATCTGCTCATAAGTACATTCCCAATTCTCGATGCATCCCCTAGTCTCCATCATGTTCTTCTTATCCTACTCGGTTACATCTCCTTGATGCCATATTCATCCCAAGACTCTCGATACGCTGTTGTGCTATGATTCTGTAAGTAGTTGCAACGCAAAAAAACAATACACGGTATGTGATACAAAATGCAAGCACTCGAACACGGGCAAAGCACAAAAGTAGGCTCTTTCAAAAAAAAGAAAAAGAAAAAGATCAAAAAGAAAAACAAAACAAAAAAAATGAAACGAAAAAAATAAAAAAAAAATCAAAGAAGAAAATACATCATAAGGCCATTGGCTCTTCCCATACAAGCCCCAGGCAGGAAGGCAGTTGTCTTGAAAGAAAATACTCATGTTTCAAACAATCATGATGCACCACCTCATTGAGTGGCTTTGGCTATTGATAACGGGTTCTCTAAAACATGATACATGGATCCCATTCCTTCAAAGGATGCACCTCCCATGCCTTGGTCTCAATTATGCTAGATACTGGCTATCAACAAGGACTAACATGACTTGTTCACGAGAGCATTCCTCTTCCACAGTTAAACAAAACAATCCCTTGATCAATCCCTGATCCCACAGTTACAACTTGCTTCCCGTGCATCTCAAAACTTCAATTCCCGATCCTATGTACTTCTGAACACGGTGCGATGACATCCAGCCAAGTGCCCGACAGACAGTGCTTGATGTCAAGTTGCTCATGGTGTTTTGTACTTATTTGTTGACACCTCTTGGGTGGATTCCTCCAGGCGTCAACAAAGAGGGGCCAATGAAAACACCACAAAATTTTGGCCTAACACTTTTAGACAGGATTCAAGCTAAGTCATGCTGCTGCCCAACCTGAGTACAACGTGACCAAACTTGAGAGCCTCCAAAACAACATGAAATGACACATAATTAAATAGGAAAAGTCCCCCTAGGGTCCATAGATGATTGCTCCAACTCCTGGAATCTGAAATCTAGGGGTTCAGGCTCAAAACACATGGTTTTTGCCATGTACACTTTGGTCACACTATGGTCACTTTGCCCAACATAAGAACAACATGTGTACAATGTGAACAACCTCTCGAGCCCCAAAATGAAGTCCAAATAGCCTAGATTTGAGCACACGGACCCTTCATGAGCTTCACCGATGTCCCCTGCAACTCCCAACCTTCAGTTAGTCACATGTTTTGGGCCACTTTCAGTTAGTCACACTAAGGTCATGTTGCACAGTGTGACCACATCATGACCAAATAAGAATAGCTCAATTTGGGCATCTCTAGGTAGAATTTTAACATGAATTCAACTCCCGGGAGCTAGGCAGCAATTGTACATGTTCACAGGCTCCAGAAAATCAAAATTTGGGCCTCAAACATGGCATTTTTAGTTAGTCACGCTGAGGTCACCCTGCACAGTGTGACCAAGAAAAAACAAGGTACATCAAGTAGTTCCAGGTTTAGTTTTGACATGAACTAAATCCCCAGGGGATAGGAAACAACTGTACTGACTCCCAAGCTTTAGAAAATCTAGATTTGGGCTTCAAACGTGTCATTTTAACTTAGTCACACTGAGGTCACACTGCACAGCATGACCAAATAAAAGATGACCAAAAAAATAGTAAAATGGAGTTAAATTTAGCATCCAAGCCACCCAGGAGAGCAGGCAGCAGTTGAGCATCAACAAATAGGCATTAGCATCCAAAAATCAACTTAAAACAGGGCATAAAAATTTGGTCACGCTGAGGTCATGCTGGGCAGCGTGACCATAGCATGACCAACCAAAACTAGGCCAAAATAGCCTCTAGATCAGCTCAAATTCAATGTTCAGAATCCTCTCAACCTTAGGCATGCAGATCCACTCCAAAAATGGATCTCACAGGTCAAAAATGGGCTCAAAATGCATCATAAAAATTGGACACGCTGATGGTCACACTGGGACACTGACACCAGTGTATGCATAGTGTAAACATTGGGACGCTGGATGCTAGGTGCCAGACGCTAACGCCAGGACATGCTGCAGATACGTTAGCGCTAGATCCACACATGCTGGAAGCCTTAGCAGAGCAAAAATAGCACAGATCTGCAGATCTAGAGGCCAGACATCTAGATTCACTCTTGTACTCTGACATTCTTTGTACATCTTGCATTTTTTAGCATATCAAGCTCTTACACTATGGATTACGCACGTCAGCGTAAGAGATCTTAATCACACTACACATTGTAAAATTCTATGCATCCTATCAAAATGTAGATACTTGTTACCTGATCTGCATTTCTCTTACCCCGTAGCCATAGATCTCCCTCCAGATTCGAATCCCACACCCGAAAATCCTATAAATACCCTGTTTTTCCATTTAATCAAGGTTGGCAATGTTAGGGCATCAAGATCTAGAGAGTTGGTGAATCCCATCATCATTGTCTGGTACAATTGGACATTACCCAGACGTAGTCACGTTGAGCATTTTGGGTAGTTTTGGTCACACTACACACCTGCAACAAGAAGCCTGTGATCTCCCAGCGTCTATGCACCCTTCACATCGGGGCTAAACATTCACCTTGCAATTAATCTACAACTTCGTTCTGATTGGTGCATTTTTCTTTGTAATCATCAATAGTTACAATTTTTCCATTCTAGTGTTTTCTCTATTTATGTCAATTACATTTGTCATAGTGTAAGTTGGGTTTCTATGGCTTGACCCTACATCGATGATTGACTCACATAGTGTAAGTTGAACTCTGTGGTTATTGCTTTCCACCGGGCTATTCAGCTACTTTCATATAGGTTGTTAGTGATAGCCTGGAGTATGTTTCTTTTGCCAATAATGTTAGTTGTATTGCGAAATAGGTAGTGCCTCCACTTTTTTACTGAAAACACTAAGGAAAGGCAATTCCTCTCCACTTCGTTGTATTTTTCCTCATGCGCTATTAGTGCATGACTCAGATAATACACTAGAATCTCAGATCCATTGTCTCGTTTTTAACATAACAGTGCTACGATAGATGTGTCGGAAGTGGCAAGGTAGATGAAGAAAGGCTTATCCCTCTGTGGTGGATGCATAGTTGGGAGGTGCAAAAGCTCCTTATTTAGGTCGTCGAAGGCCTGTTGACACTGGGTTGTCCATTTGAAGTTGATCCCCTTCTTTAGAAGATGTTGCATGGGGTGTAACTTGTCAGTCAACCTTGCTATAAACCTTTTAATGAATTACACCCTACCTTGCAACCCACGTAGCTCCTTAAGGTTTGTGGGAGGTGCCACGTTGACGATGGCCTTAACTTTGTCAGGGTCCACTCGTATTCTAGCCTCCGATACAATGAACCCTAACATGCGTGTGGTTTTCACCTTGAAGACATACTTCTTAGGATTAAGGCACAAGTCGTGCATTTGACAATGCTTAAGGACTACCCCTAGATCTTGTGGGTGATCAGCTGTCTCCTTGGACTTGACTGCTATATCATCCACATAGTCGTTTAATTTTTCTAGGATGTAGTCACTAAAGATGTAGGTCACGGCTCATTGGTAGGTTGCTCCGGCATTCTTTAGCCCGAAAGGAATCATGGTGTAACAAAAGGTATCCCATGGGGTCATGAAGGTTGTTGTTAGTTGATGCTCTGGGTTAATGCGAATTTGGTTGTATCCAGAGAAACCATCCATGAAGGATAATAGAGCATGACCAGCCATGGTGTCGATAAGTTGATCGATGTTTGGAAGTGGGAAATCGTCCTTAATCATCACCTTATTCAGATCCCCGAAGTCTATACAGATTCATATTCCTCCCTTTTTCTTCAAAACCACAACTATGTTGGACACCCATTCTGAGTAATCAACCACACGGATGAAACCAGCTTGATATAGCTTAGAAATTTCATCCCTTACGACTAGTGCAATTTCGGGCTCAACCTTACAAGCTTGGTATCAGTCACAGATCTAAACCCAGCATGTCACTATATGACCATGCAAAGACATTGATGTTTTCTTGCAGAATCTTGGCTACATTTTTATGCATCTGCACATCTAGGAGGGAGCTAAGTTTTAACTTTTTTACCTCCCCCTTGGACGTGGTCACAGGCATCTCGACAAGAGGATCCTCAGTTACAACCCTGACCTCTAAGTCTAGGGTTTGGACCAGATGCTTGGGCTAGTCTGGGGATGCTTCTCAGGCTGCTATAGTGCTAGCTATGGTTGATTCCCAGTTGATTAGGTCTGGGTTCAATTGTCTTGCAAGCTTGCCATGTGGACCTGCTAGAGCTAAAGACATGGAGAGTTCGTGATGGATTTCCATTTTTTGCTCAACCTGCCAAAATGAGATGAAGCCTGCTTAAGAGGCACATGTTGGCAGTAATCATGTATAATGAAAAATTGCAAAGCAATGATGAAATGCAACTAGTGAAGTATGATGATATAAAGATTAAAATTTTTCCAGTTTAAGGTCATGGTGGACCGCCAAGGCATAAGAATGTGAAGCTTGTTAAAAAATGCAAACTGCTGATGTGAAAACATGAAACTGTTAGAAGATGTGAAACTACTGATGCAAAAGTGTGAAACTGCTAGTTTAACGTCATTACAGACTGCAAATGTATAATAGATCAAAATTGCTAGTTTAAGGTCTTTTCGGACTGTTAAAGGTGCAACTATGCTAGGATTGCTAGTTTAAGGTCTTTTCAGACTGTTAAAGGTGCAATTATGCTAGGATTGCTAGTTTAAGGTCTTTTCGGACCGGTAACGCTGTGATTGCTGGGGTTGCTAATTTAAGGTCTTTTCAGACCTATAATAAAAAAATATATTTTTTGTATTTGGGAAAGCAAACAGTTGGAACATGTTAAGATTTTAATGCCAACAGTGGTACGATGTCGTGGCGAGCATGCTACACTGTACGGAAAACTCCACATTAAACGAAGAGAGAGAGACAAGTTTTTCTTTTTTACCATTATGGCCATAAATAGGGATTAAACCCTGGTAAGCTTTCCATTCTCACCGTAAGAGCGTAGAGCCCATATTTGGAGCACAAAGGGATTTCGAAGCACAGAGCGATTGCGCTAACAATGAGTAAGGCAGTTTTTTGCATAGTGAGGAGGGAAAGTCTACAAGTAGGATGATGGCTTCTAAGATGGAACGTACTCATCTGGTGCTCCAAAAGGTTGAGGAGGTGAAGAAAACCCTAGGGAACGTGACACAAGCATGTGTCATGGCACGGGAGGACACACCGTTGACCTGGTAGGCTACTATGCTTCCTCTGCTTTTTTGCGATTCTATTATCATTTTTTGTTTTCTGCTTTCATTATGTATCCTAGTCTTAGTCATCTGTGTTTCTTGTCATCATGTTGTCTTGGCCTTTGCATCGCCGCTGTTGCCGTTTCGGTCATGGTGGATACATAAACGCTATGTTAGCATTGCATGTAAGATCGCTTAAACCGCCACTGCTGCGGTTGTCATAACCGCGGGGGGCTTGGATAGTTTAAGTTACTTGGCTTTCAAATGGCGTAGTGTAGGACGCGCAGGAGGGTTTGGCCATCCATGATGTGAAAGTGCGACATGTGTTTTGTCAGGGTGTATTTTTAATCGACCTGTTAGGGTTAATTGCTCTATTGCTATGCTAGGCTATTTCTGCTACACTATCGCTCTCATGTTCTTGCTATGCTATGTGTGGGAAGAGGGTTATGCTAAGGTGTCAAGTGCTGCTATGCTACATGCGCATTGCACTTGGTCATGATGCTACCACTTGCTAGTTGTATTGTGCAAGATGGGGCTAAGGCCAATTTTGATTATCCTAGAAATTATAGGGGTCTTGTGTCACGTAAGCAAACTTGAAGCCAATGCTCCTCCTCCTCATATACGTGTGGGTAAGCGAGGGGTATGGTTTAGGAAAGGGGCACAGGAGCTCCTAAAATACCTCCTCCAACACTTCAGTGTGATCATTTGGTCATACCTAGAGGAGGAAGAGGCGACCATCATAATGGAAGCCATATTGCCTGGGCCAAGCCGAGGCATCCTGAGGTTTCTGATGGATGGAGCAATCTTTAGCAGGAAGGGAGAAGGATCCAGTCAATGCCCCACAGGGTTGAGGCATTTATCCTAGATCTAGGATATGCCTGAGTACAACTACTACCATCCTTACAACACACTATTCATTTCATGTTATATGGCAGCGTGCTTCCAAAACCCATCAAGAACTATCTACTGTGCTGGCGGGCGAGTTTTTTGTTGCAACCTTACTCCACTATGTTGTGCGACGCTTGTCATATTGGCCAAATGCTAAAAATATGTTTTTGTTATTAGGCTCTATATCAACAAGGAAGGGGTTCATGACCGACCGGGTCTGCTAACTACGACATGAATAGCCCTGTAGGAATTCTCTTCTACTGAGAACCTGCATGCAGGTGTGATTGGTCAGTGCGGGGATGAATACCACACCTACCCACACCTATACCCCATTCCCTACGATTAGTGCAAGGGGTCTGGTTGGCTCAATGAGGGGTGGGTAGAATCCTTCAAACCGATCACTGTTGAACAAGTTTTGGTTAACCTTCTGCTGTTCCCATTACTGTACAAACCTAGTAGGCTAAACAGTAAGTGTTGCATGCTTAAGTGTCTTTGTAGTGTTTGGATTTTTTGCATTTTTATGCTAAATGTTTCTTGCAAAAATTGTTATAGGGGCGAAAAAGGCCCAAGAGGTGATGGTGGTAACTGCCGAGACATAGGGGACAAATATCTACTTCAATTACGGAGAAGTAGATACAAGCCAATGCTGGATAAATGGTGGGGCCTCAGACTCCTTGGTCTAGAACATCCAAAAGGTTGGACTTATGGATCTATTTCTGGCCCTAAATCCAAACGTTCCTACCGTCGAGATGCTCTCCCTGGTCAACTCCATTTCCAAAAACACAAGCCGCTTCCACATGCGCATACAGGAAGTGTGGGTGGTCATTGAAATCAATGACTAGCTATTTGCTGACCTTTTCGGTGTCCCTGCAAATGGCGTTCTCATGGGGTTGAAGAGAAAGATGGAGCTGACCCTTCAGAAGAAAGACATCCAGGAGTGGTTAGGGATTGCCCAGGAGTGGAAGGGACTCCCCATGGAGAAGCTCAAACAAGGACCCACCAAGGGGATTTACCCTATCTTTCATGCTCGCACATTCCCCCAGCTGCTCTCCCAAGGGAAGGTCATGGAGATCGAGCAAGCCTGGGTAATGCGCAAAGTCATGGAGGAGGGGGCCTGTTACAATTGGGTGAGGTTTTTATGTAAAGGCTTGTAGACTGAAATATTGGGGCTCCATAATAAAACGGAGTCCTGTTCCAATATACATTATGCCTTTTACATAGCTTGTTTGAAGCAATTCATAAAGTTCCTGGTGGTTCAGGAGAATGGAGTCTGGGTGATGTGAAATCGCAACCAGATTTCTAGACTGTGTATCCACCAGATCCTCTGAACCACCCAAGCCCAAGATCCCCCAAAAATAATTGGGGAGTCATTCTCTGTAACGACTAAGGATCGGGTGGCCCGCAACATTCATGGCTCAGATAGCATAGGAGAGACGCCCCTCCATTGTAAATGGTAGCATGTCATGGGGGGAACGTCTCATAGCTGAGATTGTAGCCAGTAAGTTATTGTGGAAGAGGCCTCCTCTAGCTAAGGAAACCCTTTGCACGGAGGAAGAGGAGGGGCGGTGACTCTAGCTTAAATTGCAGAGGACATAATTCCCCATTCGTAAATGCTTTTTTTAATGCCTACTTTGTTATTGTCTGCTACGCTATGGTACGCTAGGTAGCGTAGCGTAGCGTAGCACTTGCCTTAGGCTAACTTTTTTTGAGCTAATGTAAACATGTTTCTTAGCTACCAGAAGAAGAAGAGGAGGAAGAAGAAGGCAATGAAGAGGTGTCGGCCCCTAAGACAGGGGCAACAAATAAAGACACGGAGGCCCTAGTCTTAGAGAGAAGGGCTCTTGTCAAAAGAAAGGGAGCCCTTGCCGCTAAGGTAGGGGCTCTTGTTATTAGGGAGAATCCTCCTACTAACGAAGTGGAATCACCCTGGAATAAAAATGATGCTGGTCTCCTAAAAGAAAAGGCACCAGGGCATGAAGAATGGGTCTGTAGGGACTTGGCAGGAACCTCTGGCCAGGCTACCACCATCGCTTTGCATCAGTAAGAAGGGAGACCGCAATTGGACACTGGTGGGTTCGACAACATGTCTGCCTTGTCATAACTCATTTTAGCCATCTCTAACATGTTTAGTTATGTGAGAGGCACCACCATTGATGCTACAGGACCTCCTCCGATTCACATAGAATCATGGGCTGAGTTCCTCGACAAGTTCACATTCATGTAGGAAATCGTTGATGACATGATTAGCTGCCTTCAACAAGTGGACCCTGAAGTGGGTAAGTAGTAGTATTAGGTGCTTTCATGTCGCTATGCTAGAATTCCTTGAGTTTGCTACTTTTTCTATACTAATGCAACTGGTATGCTCTTCATGTTATGGAAATCTCTCGACTCAAATGGTACCCGACACGACCTTTGAAAGTTGGTGCCATGTCTACATTCCTGCCTGAAGTGACCAAGGTGTCTCGTTGCGCATACGACGAGGCTTGCAAATGCACTTTGCACTCGGCACACTCCTTGTGCGAGTATGAGCACATCAACGAGGACTTGTGGAGATGGGTCCAAAAATTTGAGCAAGAGAAGGCCAACCTGAGCACCGAGGTGGAAGATCTCAAGTCGAGGAACGAATTCCTCATAGCCCATGACAATAATAATGAGGACTGGTGCACGGCTGTGATAGTATGCTATATTTTGAATAGTCATGCATCAAAACGTTGAGGCCACCCATGAAATAATAGAACAGTAGATGCAAATGGACTTGTTAGCCCAGAAGTGTCAGGATTTGAAAGATTTTAGCACCAAAGTTTATGAATGGGAGCAGTCCTAGAAAAACCATAAACATATGTATAAAATGGAACATGCCACCTATCATAAACTATACAAAGATGCTGTTGTGGAGGCGTTTACGTATAAATCATTTGTAAATGCTATTGACACTTCTGAGGCCTATGCCAAGTTCAAAGAGCAGGTAAAGGTTACAGAATCTCTTGACTGGAAAGTAGACCTTCCCATAAGAGAGACTGTGACTGTCTCCTTTTCCCCAAGATCGTCAAAGTGGATGACCACCGAATGGGAGAGAGCTGCTGTAGACACTAAACCAAGCAATAGGCATTGGGCAGACATCATGGCAGAAGAGGTTTGGCATCGCCTCAGGCTTGGTTTAGACTGGATACCCTTCGAGATGGATGTGGGTCCATCTTAGGTTAGTTACTTTCTACTGCATTAATGCTTATGCTCTATTGTGACTTACATACGTTGCTTTAGATGACTACTTCATTCCTACGGTGCAGGTTCTAGATGAGGGCGCAAGACTAGTAGAGGGAGGGAATGAAGAATTGGTAGAGGACAACATAGGGGAAGATGATGCAGAGGGGAATGATGCAGAAACAAATGGCGAAGATGATGTGAACAGGCACAACCCATGACAACATGGGATTTCTTTTTGAAATTTTGAACTTTTGTAAAAGTTTTGCAAACATTAGCCAGGAGACCAGAATTTTGAATAAAGAGATGAATTGGTTCCCATGCTAACTTGTACATGGTGTATGCACTGAATGTCATGCTAAAGTTTTGCTCTTCTGCACTAGTTTTATGCTGTTTCGGGCTATTGCTAGTTTTAGGCCATTTTGGACCATTGCGTAAATGCATATTGCTAGTTTTAGGCCATTTCGGGCTAGTGCGTGTATGCACATTCTAGTTTTAGGCTGTTTTGGGCCATTACATGAATGCACATTGCTAGTTTTAGGCTTTTTCATGCCATTTCTTAAATGCACAAGGATGGTGCATGGGTAGGAAGCAGTGGGGTTGCTACGCTAGGCGTAACTACTTCCTGATCCAACACAGGTTGAGCAAAACATAAGGCTAGGGTGTTCTGCTAGAGCCTTCATTTACATCGTTGCCCCCCACTTGGAAGGGCAACTTAGCCCATGCATTTTTGTTTTGGGGATCAGCTTGCTGAGCCGACCCCTCTGTCAGATGGTTAGTGTAAGCTGCGAAAGGCACTTCCTTCTCAGAAGTTATAACCTCTGAGATCTATTCCATGCCTACATTATGGATTGCTTGCGTTAATACCTCATCATCATGGATCACCACCTCTCTACCTACATAAGGCATGTGGATCTCTTTGTGTATGGGTGAGGAGACAGCCTTAAGTTGCGGTAACCATGATCTCCCCAGGATAAGGTTAAACAAAGGCATTTCCTCAACCATGATGAATGTCACATTTTTGGGGAACTGGTCTCCTACTATGAAGTCTATGTGGACTGTGCCCTTCACCATAACCCATGCCCCATTGAACGACCTCAGGCATGATGTCGTTGTGGGTTTGATCTAGTCGACCAAGCCCAACTTGTCCACAATAGGGAAAGGGATGAAGTTTATGGCAGCCCCATCATCAATGTGTATCCTCTGGACTTGGTGTTGGCCAACCTAGATTATGATGAAAAGGGGTGCAATAGTCACCTAACCATTTTTGGGATCTTCCCTAATGGTGTCATCGCAAAAAGTTAGTTGAGGCGGTTCTAGATCTACAGGTGTGGAGGGGAGCATGACCAAGTAGATCGCTCCCTCTTCCACTGGCATGTCTTTGTTGACTGGAATCGCTGTCAACATGTGAATCAAGGCCTCATGGTGTGGGAAGAATGTCATGATTAGGTCGTACAAGCTTAATGTAGTGTTTTTTTTATTTTATAGCTTGCTTGACTTGAGTGAGAGCGTCCAAGAGGTCTTGGACACCCCCTTGTTTAATGCTTTCTTCCTCTTCTATTCATCCTAGAAGATGAATTTCCCGAGGGGTGACTTTGGATCTAAGTTCAGACCCCTTTTGGTAGGGTGACATGGACTGTGTGGTTGTGGCAACGTTCATCTTTGGTGATGAAGGCATAGATGCAGGGGTGAAGACGTAGGCTTGGTAATACCTTGGATGGTACTCCCCTTCAACGTCTCACCTGGGAAACAAACTTCTCATCTTTTAGGATGGGAAGGCTATTCAACTGTGTTGCGTGGGATTGGGGCTATCGAAGGAGTCAGCCCCTTGATGATAAATGGAGCTAAAGATGTTAACGGGTGGGGTAGTGTGGTTTTTCTAACAGGTGGCACAGAGATGGATGCCTGTGAAGGGACTCTCAGAACGAATAGCTATTGCGAGCTTCGGTCAGCTGGTGGTGGTGTTGGTGTACTATGCTGAGGCACATGGACCACAAATGGCTGCTGGGGTGGCCTAGGATCATTGTCAATACCGATGGCGTTGATGATGTAATTGGAATTATTGGTGTTGAGGGGATCTGTGTAGGCATGCATAGATTGGTTTTTAGGGCATATTGGGTTGCTTTCCTCCAACACTAGTTTTCCCTGATCGATCAATCTCTAGATGTCATCCTGAAATGCTAGATAGTAATCTGTGTTATGACCACACTGTTGGTGATAGTCACAAAACCTATCCAGCCTGAAACCCTTAGGAACCAGAGGCTCATTAGGCAAGGCCAAGGAAGGGTTCCTAAGGAGCTCGCAGTAGTACTGGTGCTTCCTAATTCATTCTTCCGACATTTTCTTGTGTTGGATATACCCCACTGCCAATAGTTGTTTCATAAGTTCTGAAGGCTTAAGAGGCAGTGGGGTGTACTTTGAGCGATCTTTATGATCAAAGTTCAATTTGGGTTTCACAGATGTCTCAGGTGCATGTATAGCAGGTTGCGGTGTGTGACTCTGCTTGGTCACGGGGTTAGCTGCGGGCATGGATGGCTTCATATTATTCGTGTTACCATTTTTGCTAGGTTTGGGTTTGGCCTCAGTCACCACAGTAGCCACTGTGATTGTTGGGGCCTTACCCTTGTCCTTCTTTGTGAAGGTATTTTTGTAAGTAATGTAGGCCAGGTCTTTGCTCACCCTAGTCGTATCTTGTATGCTCTTAGTCTGAGTGAAGGCTTGATTAAGAGTGCAAGGAGTGAGGTAGTACAGTTTAGACTTGATGAATTCATTTACTATGCCCTTAAAGATGGCCAGCAAGTTGGCCTCCACAATGGGCTCACGGATTTTGTTAAGGGTTGCGCTCCAACGCTGGATGAACTTTTGGATTGGCTCCAGAGGATTCTGCTTCATGCTCATCAATTGATCTAGCGTGGTTTCTGGTTTCAAGTTGTACTTGAAGCGTGTCACAAACTGGGTCAAAAGCTCTTCCAAAGTTGAAATAGATGAATGTGGCAATGCACGGTACCAATCCAGAGCTTTCTTTGCTAGGGAGATAACAAAGACATGAATAATCATGTGCAGCCATTACTGCAATAGAAGGGATTTAGACCAAAAGATAACAAGATATGCATTGGGATCTCCCTCCCCATTGTACTTCATGAAGTGTGGGAGGGACATACCTGGGGGTAACGTCAGAGTAGGGATTGCAGGGCTGATGGGGTCATCCTGGTAAAAGTCCATGACTTGTACCATGTCAGACCCAGTAGCTTTGAGATGTTTTATTTCCTCAGTGAGGGTCTGGATAAGCTGGAACGCTTGGTTCAGGCCTTGCGATGTTATGGATGATTAGGGAACTACAGAGGCAGTTCCCATCTATGGAATGGCGGGGGTGGTGGCATGACCCATTAGCAGTATCGTTGGGATAACCCCCACGGACGGTGTTGCTTGTGTTGTCCACCACTTGGTAGGTGGTGTTGTTGGTGCAGCAACCACTGGTTGCACCATGGAATGGGCGACTTGTGTGTGAGGTGGCAAATACCACATTCCTACACCAGGTTGTACCGTTTACGGGTTTTGGTAAACTTGATGTGAAACATGGTGAGACATTTGTGATGGCAGCGTACCAAGGGGAGTAGTGAATGGGGTCCACCACGTGGATGCACCTGGACCCGCCACCAATGGTGGAACAAATGTGAATGCAGGAATGAAAATGGAAGTTGCGTACGACTGTGAAGTAGGTATAGTATGGACATGTTGCAGGGTAGCCGTGATTGGTGTATGATGTACTACAGGAATGGACCATCGAATGCTTTGCAAAGGAATAGTGGTTGCAAACGAGATAGGTGAAATAGGAAAGAAAGGATGTTGAAATGCTACGGGGTTGACATAGCTACCCATAGCAGTTGTAATCGTGGGTTGCAAAAGCATAGGTGTGATCACGAAGCGAGCAGTGAAAAATAGTGGATTAGCCCAAAAAGACTGGGTAGGAGGGATAGAAATGAGATCGGTTTGACCTCTCCTGTTGGATTGGGAATCGAGTTCCTCCTATCCATCATGGAAGGCATCTTCGTTGTTGGACACTGTGTCTTGTTGCTCCCTAAGCTTAACCAACTAGATTAGTTGGTCTAGAAGCCATTGGTTCATCTGTGTCAAAGGTATGGAAGCATCAGGAGTAGGAACAAATTCCTTCCCATCGCAGTAAGCAAACTCGAAGCTACGTTTGTCTTCGAGTTCATGTACATCCAAGGGAAGATTTGCCTGCACCTTGGCACAGATGAAGTTATAGCACTCATGATGCTGGGTCAAACCCTCAGGTCCTCGATTTTGGATCCTGAGAGATCGATGTGTTTCTAGCATTGGGTTCAGTGATTTTTTGACTCCAGTGGTGCCTCGAACCATGATGGGAACCTCAATGTTGAAGGTATTAGCTGCAGTGTTTGAAAAAGCCATTGTTAAGCCAAATAGTTTTGCAAATAGGGATAAGTGAAGAGATTGGAAAGCTAAATAGTATCGCGAACGAGAAGAGCAAGAGATTGGGAAGCGATCAAAAAGGCTTTATGTCTGGTAGGGTTCCTGAGGAACCGTTGGAGTGACTGAATTGTACCACATGATGCATATAAAACCATAGAAAGGTGTCAAGTTTATGCAGTGCGTGATAGGATACAGAACGCATGCAAGACTACCACAAGATAGGTAAGTCAACTAGCGATTAGAGGCTTTATGTCCTATAGGGTTCCCATGGAACTGTC
This sequence comes from Gnetum montanum, assembly GCA_015680685.1. NCBI lineage: Eukaryota > Viridiplantae > Streptophyta > Gnetopsida > Gnetales > Gnetaceae > Gnetum > Gnetum montanum. The sequence goes on from MNCI01010307.1 coordinate 126,931, forward strand.
GAGGCAACCGATTTGCACCACACGACACATAAACAACCATAGACGAGTGTCACGTTTACGCTAGTGAGTATCAGGGTGCAGAAGGCTTACAGGACTACCGTGACACAAGGAAAGGGCACTAAAAAGCCCTCCTTCTTGTGCCAGAAAACTGTAGCGACCAAAAATGTTGGCAGCAGGAAAACATCGATGGGTCGTTGGCCACGGACAGTCTTAACCTCATATCTATGAGAGGGTCGTGCTAGATGGAATGGATACGGGGCACCCTGAACAGTCTGGTCGATCAGACAGGGACTTAGTCGGTGTCAATATAACCTTTTGCAATGTGTGATTTTGAAAACGAGACTGATAGCGTGAAGGAATGCTTAAATGTAAAAGAAATAGAAAATAGTGTAAAATGCAATAGTAAATAGGAGACAAAGTGAAATGCAGTTAGAAAAATGCATTGCTTCGAAGCTACAACATCACTCTATCAAGGTGGATACAATTGGTTGAGTGAATCTGGGAGGCGTAGAGATCCCAAAGGTAACCAAGATGTGTAGAGCAAAACGGTTGTGTACTTAGGTGCGAACTTGGGAGTTGGCAATGCCTAATGCTACCAAGATGGTAGAAAAGAGTAGAACATAATGCCAACTAAGAATGCTAACTGTTTACATTGTTAAATAGAAAGCTTAAAATGCTCAAAGTTACAGTGCCAAAAAGGTCAGACTGAATCATGCTAAGGGGAAGCTAAAAAGTCCCTTAAGAATCGAAAAATTCCAAAGGAAGCCAGAAGTCCAAAAAGGCCAAAAGTCCTTTGAATGTTGCTTGTTGGGGTATTTATAAGACCAAGGGCACGCGAAAGGGGTGGTTTGGATACCACATGCCTTGGGCCCATGTTGGCTTGCCTGTGCTGCATGTGCCTGCATGACCATTGTAATTAAGAGCCTGCCATGCCGTAATTGCGAGCCTACCACGCCGTGATTGCACCGTCAGTGTCTGGAGACGTGTGCCAATGGTGCAATTAGATGAAGTGCATTGATGTCACACAACCACCCATCATGCTTTGCTATGCTTCGTAGCGTAGCATGTTCAGCATAGCGTAGCATCTTGCTACGCATTTCGCTGACTTTTTTTCACACATTTGCTATGCTATGCTACGCTACGTAGTGTAGCGTAGCATTGTAGCCAGCCTTAGTCGTAAAAACTTTGCTAATCTGCAAACTTTGCCTTTTGCATTGCAAAACTTGCGAACTTGCTAATCCTGCCCTTTGAGTTACCTTCTATCACTTCTGCAGAATTGCTATGCCTCGCTATGCCATGTAGCTTAATGTAGTGTAGCAGTAGACATGGTCCACCACTTTCTGACAGAAGGAGACATTGCTAAAGGACTTGAAGTCGGGTGAGGGGACCGACCGTATAGCTTTTGCTATGCTGTGCTATGCTGTATAGCGTAGCGTAGCTCTTTGCTTCCACAAACATCTTCTGAGGTTTGCTATGCTACATAGCGTGGTGTAGCGAAACTCCTTGACTTAGAAAACTTGCTAAAGCATTTTGTGCATTCTGAGTGCTACCAACAATTCCATGCATTGCTCCTAAGTGCATGGTTGGCTAGGTGAATTGCTGAGGTGGGAAGGCTAGAGAATCCATTTAGCCTATTGACACCTAGGGCAGAAAACTTGCTGAATCTAGATGGTCTGAACATCAGACGATCCATCTCCTGAGGAACTGCCATGATGCTGTGCAAATTGCAAAGGCTTGGTGAAGTAAGCATGTCTTTGAATTTTGGGGTGTTTCATAAATAGCCATAAAGGAATTCACTTCCATCAGCAACATGTATGCTGGTGTCCTAGGACAACTAGGATTCAAAATCCAACACTACCCTATCCGGTATGCCAAATTCTTTGTCAAGTGTAGAGACTTTGGATGGCTGGATAAGGAGTGGACTTTGGAACGTCCCATCACCGTTGACGATGTGCAAGTGAACCTCCCACCATTTCCTTTGCCTTTTAGACACGGTAAGTTACACTATGTTGATCAACTATGTGACCCTATGGGATGAAAAGAGTGTCTAATATTTTATTGTTTTGTCTAACCTATTTTTTTGTATTTTATGTTTACAATTAAAGAATCACGGGAGGTCATGGTGGTAGCCTCTAGGTGTGAAGCAGCCACCATCTTCTTCCGCTATGGTGATATAAATGAGGTGCAACGTTGGCTTTGCCATGGAGTGGCCCTAGCTACCATAACCAATAACCTCCAGGAAGCTAGACTAATGGAGCTATTTCTAGCTATAACCCCCGATGTCTCGGTAGTCGAAATGTTGGCCCTAGTCAACTCCTTCAGCGAACAAGCCGAGCATTTTCACACGCACCTGCATAATGTGCATGTGAGTTTTGATGTTAATGATCAACTGTTTGCTAAAGTTTTTGACATTCCTTCTGATGGCCTCACAGTGGGAGAGAAATCCAAAAGGAGTTATAAACATCAGAAGGATAAGGAGGAGTGGCTAGGGGCCAAAAAATAGTAGAAAGGCATCTACACTGAGAAGATCCAGCTAGAGGTGGCTGGCACCATTTACCCCCTCTTCCATGCTAATGCCTTCCCCAAGATACTCTCCTAAGGAAAAATCCTTAGAATAGAGCAGGCTTGGATCATGCGAGAGGTTATGAAAGAGGGGACATGATATAACTAGACCAAGTTCCTTGCTAAAGGCCTGCAGGCTGAAATGGTCAAGCTTCACAAGAAGCTTAAGTCTCATTTCAACATGCATTTTACCTTCTTCATAGCTTGTTTGTGGCATTTTGCTAAATTCTTGGTGATTCACAAGGATGGAGTCTAGGTGCAGCCATCTCATAACCAAATCTCTAAGCTATGGATTTGCCAAGTCTTTTGCACCGTCTGATCCCAAGATCCTCCTGAAGCTATCGGGGAGTCGTTTTCAATAACGACTAGGGATTGGGTGGCATGTCCCCTCTGAGGCCAAGACAACATGGGTGGGGCATCCCCTTCTAACACCAGCAGTGCATTGAAGGGGAAGCGCCTGATAACATAAATAGTAGCCTCATCGGTTCAGCAGAAAAAGCATCGTTTGGCTGTGGACTCTCTCGGCCTGATTGGTGAAGAGGGGAGGAAACTGTGCATTAAATTTCATAGGAGCTATCCCCCAGCTGGTAAGTAGAGTAATGCATGATTAGTTTATGTATATTACGCTATGTATAGACGTCGTTTCGTCATGTAATGTTCATGGGAAGTGAGTAAAGTTTTGCTAACTGTAATGCATTCTATAGGAAGAGGGAAAGATGTGGAGGGACTGATCCTTGAAATAGGGGTCATAGTCTTGTGGCATGAGGAAGGTGCCCTAGTTTTGGAAAAGGATGCCCTTGTTGACAATGTGGGTAGTACGCAGGCTCCTATGCTTGAAGGGAAGACGAGCGTAGAAGATGCCACGACCCTTTTGGATGGGTTGGAAAGGGAGGAGCGGTTCATCGCTGGTGAGTTTGACCGCTTGCTTGACCTTTCTTCGATGGACAATCCTCCCACTATTTCCCCTGAGGGTTTGCTAGATCGGAGCTTTGCACTATTGTAGCATCTCAAATTTTTTCTTTGTCTACTATGTTATGTTTAACTCGTTTTGTTTGCATAGTAGGCACTTTTGATAACAGTGGTGCACCTTCATTAGCAACCCCTACTCAACGTTGCGCTGAGGTCCTTGACAAATTTGCCTTCATGGAGGGAATTGTTAATGATATGATCGATTGCTTGGAGTGAATTGATCTTGAGATCGGTATGTCACTATTGTTAAGCAGGAATTGTTGAAACTGTCACATTATGTCATCTTGTCACGTCTAACTTTCATCTTCGTGTTACAACATCTCGCCTCAAATGGGATTCGAAAGAGCTTATTGACGTAGATGCTACCCCTGAACCCTCACCAGAGGTGATGGAAGTGCCATGCCATGTTTATGATGAGATGCGTAAATGTACGTTGCACTTGGCTCGCTCTCTATGAGAGAGTCAGAACGTCAACAAAGATCTCTGGAAGAGGTTGCAGAAAGTAGAAAAAGAGAAAGCCACCCTAGCTACCAAGGTGGAGGACCTTGAGTCTAGGAATGAATTTTTACAAGCTTGGGATACCAATGATGGGAATTGGTGGATGACTATGATTGACTATGCCCACTATTGGATGATCGTCAGGAACAACGTCCAAGCTAGTTGTGAACTCATCGAGCAATGAATGAAAATGGATCTCCTAGCCCAGAAGAACCAAGACTAGAAGGACTTCAACGTGAGGGTCCAGGGATGGCGGCAAGTATAGAAAAATCATAAACACATGTATAAGTAGGAATGTGGTACCTACCACTGACATTACAAAGATTCCATGGTTGAAGCATGGTCCCTTCAGCTGTTCCTCGATGTCATCAGTGCTTTTGGAGCATATGAAATGTTCCAGGAACAAGTGACAATGAGTGTCTTCCTTGAGAGAGAGATGACCCTCCCTGGTGGGGAGACCATTGTCCCTTCCTTTTCTCCTGGGCCACCTCAGTGGACTCCTATGAGAAAGGGAAACGTCAAGGCTGGAACTGATCTAGGAGATGACGTTTGGGCAGAGCTCACTGAGGACGAGATTATGCGTTGGTTGTTAGTTGGCCTAGAACAAATTCCTTTTGTGGCTGACGTAGGACCATCATAGGTAAGCTATGTGACTGTTGTATTTTTCTTACATGACATACTCCGCTCCATGGTCCTGGATGCCCAGTCTTCCCAGATTGTGATATAGCATCGCAGGAACCCATTGGTTAGGCAGTATCACGATGCTGCCCTCCATGTCCCTTCATTGCAGATGCTCATCCTGATGTAGGATGAATGTAAAATCAGGGACATATTCATTGGGGTGCTTGTAGATCACCGAACATTCTTGTGGCACTGGTGGTTTGAATACCTCTCTCCTGTGAGAAGACATGTTGGACGTTAGATGGTCCACATAATCGATGTACCTTAATATTTACTTTTAATCCACTTAACGTGCATAAATATTTCTATCCTGGGTCCATTCCAATGACTTGAGTGATAATTTCACTAAGGTTATATGATGCATGTGAGACTAACAATCCCCGACAATAGCGCCAATGATGAGTGACTAGGTATCCCTATGCCCAACCATACGAATCACGAGCATTCACATGCGACTCAGTCAAAATCTGCAAACTGTAAGCACTTAACATACACTAGACTCTAACCAGTGAAACCTTGGGTTAGAATGGTTGTTGTCCTCCTAATCTCACTTGTGAGGTTCTATTTACGATGGTTAAGTGAGACTATGGCTAATGATTTTTATAATTTTTTACTTATCTTTTGGCAACTAGTTATCTTGGAAAGTAAGGCTAGAATATTAATTAATTAAGATTATCTTAATCTAAATCCTAACTATTCCTAACATAAGTATTCGGTCCCATCTTCTAAGCACATTTTGAGAATCTCCTAACACTTCTGATTTACCAGATGTTAAGCGCCACTAGGTTTACCAAGTGTTAGAGTTACGTTCAAGATGGTCATACTTATGGCCTTTACGAACTACAAATGAGCGATAATGACTGAAATCATAATAACTGAAACTTAAGTAATTACTAAATCAATTAACAAAGCATAAATATATTAAACTATTGAATACATAAAACAACTAAGTCCAAATTCAACAAAGAATGCTTGAATAGTTCCTCTTTATTATCGTCACGTCAATAGGCTCAGATACATTAATGCTTGAATAAAGAGTCGATCACTTTTCTTACACCTACTGTGGGTACTTGGAAAATATTCTATCTCATGCAGGAACAAACTGTAAGAGCTTCACTACAACTACTAAAAAGATGCCTAAATGAGGCGGAAGGCCCTCTTATTTATAGGCCGAGATAGGCGGTTGCGTAAACGGGGCCACATCGACATAGGGAGGCTACATCGACAGGCCCGCGTCAACGTGGCTGCATATACGTGGCCCTGTATACGCGGCCCAGTCAACGCATTGACTTAATGAAACTTCATCAACTATTGTATCTTATACCTACCAAGAAATTCCACATCATCTTAAACCTTCCAAACATTAATAAATAATTCCCATATCATTTACACTATCCATTTTAAAAATATAAATTCATTATCCTTCTTACACAGCGTATGAACTTTCATAGCTTGAGATTCCTTTTCTATGAACTTCTAGTGATAAATTTCTTGACAAAAATAAGCATATTTTCATCATCAAAACCCTTTGAGAAACCTTAAATCCTTCTAAACATCCAAAAGAATTAATTTTTTCCATTAGACCCTTCTAAAAAATGAATTTTCTTGTGCTCCTATAGTGGGTCATCGATATTGGGTCTTTATTGATATTGGATCCTCAATGTCAAGTCCTTGATATTGGGTTCCAAGAAAAATATATTTACTTAGGAACTTAGAAAATGTTTTCATCATTTTCATTTGTGCCAAGGGAGATTTTTTAAATTTTACTTTTTGATCTAAGCTTTGACCTCCTAGCTTTCCCAAGTAATAACTCAATCGTTATTGCTTTGATTTTCATGCTTTTCAAACCTATTTTATCAAGAGTGCTCAACTTATTCATAGAGGATGCTAGTGAGGGAAATATGAGCTAATGTTTCAAAAAATTCTAATGCCTAGAAGGTATTGTAACGATAAGTATAAAGAGATAGTTGAAATTTTTAAAGAATAATCATAGATATCAATGCCATAACACTTAATTAGTGTTGTTAAGGAACCATAACCATTTTCATGAGCTATTCATAAGATCAAATTAGACAACTATGAAGGGGTATAAAAAGATTAACACCTATGGGATTAGTTTTTGCAAAAAAATTTTAACTCTGCGATCATAAACTAAGAACTTAATGAAACTAAGGGTATGAGTAAGGTATGAAATTGTTAAGAATACATGGGAAATACCTTGGTAATTTTTAATCCTTAATGATTGTAGATGGTCCCAAAGAGAGGAGCATAAGGAGGATCCTCACAAGGAGCAAACAAATGACCAAGAGGCTAACGTAGAGGCCAAACCAAAGGACAAGAACTAGCATACAAGTAGGAAGACCAATGATTTAGCATTCATCAAGATACTCCTACAATAGGACAATCGATCCAGTGAGAGGAAAAAGAACCACAAGTGCTAGGACAACACCTCATGTTATCACAAGACTCCCTTCATGCCATCCAAGAAAGATCCATCTTGATCATGGTCCTCATGGAGATAAACCTTTGTCCATTTATGGATTTTTTTCTTGAAGTGGTAATGACATAACTCCAAGCATCATTGCTATGGCCCATATTGTCATAAAATGGTGAATGGTACCTTAGAGAGAGTTATCAATTTTGGAACAATAAAGAAGAGGAAACTACTGTCAACATTGGAGGAGTCTCAATGTTATTCTCGATCAAGGCAATTACAGAAGCTTTAAATATACCCAATGAAGGGGTGAGGTTAGCACATCTATCCACTCGATCTAATCCTAAAACTAGAAAGCTATGGCTGAAATAGGCTTATGGAAAAGAAGATAAGGGCTATAATGAACTAACTTTAGAAGAGTGAGTATATTTCAAAATTGGCACTTATCACTTATTCCCAATTAAAGGACTTAATCGACTATCAACTTATGCAACTAAAGGTAGTGCGATTTTGATAGGAAAATACAATGTCAACCTCGCACAACTTTGTTTCATTGAAATACAAAGGTGGTTTGAAGAAAAGAAGGTTGGGAAGCCAACACTTCCATTTCCTTGACTTATCAAGAAGTTGTGCAAGTAAGTTGAAATCCTAGGATATACCAATGATGTTCTTAGGAGAGCCCAAAATGCTTCATATGTTGAGTTGCTCAAACTAGCACCACCAAGGAAACACCATGAGGAGGAGAAAGAGTAAGGGTAAGCACAAGAGTAACAATAACAACAACAGCTAGTAGGGCTCGATGGCCAATAGCAACAGTAGCAAAAATAAGAATAAAAAGTTTTACCATTGTCATCACAAGATTATAGACCATTGATAAGTCATCTACAATAGATTGTAGAAATAATCAGCTAGGGAACAAGGGAAGAGGAAAATCTATATAGAGTCATTGACAATGCCATTAGACCCATAGTTTTAGCCAATTTAGTAAGTGGATAGATTTCACTATAGTTAGGAGGGGAGGTACAATGGTTACAAAAAATCTCTAGGAATGCTACATCATTCCAAGTAGTGTTAGAGACTAGAGAAAGAGCCACAATAGTGGTAATGTAGCACCAAGATGTAGTAGGAGTATCATAGGTGATCACTAATCACATTAAGGAATCTTTCAATGTATCTATTGTACCACTAGTAGATCTAACTAGAGCCAGAGATGCTTGATGTTAGCTGGAACCTCGATGACTCCTACTAACCATGAGGATGTGCTTGATAGACTACAAATTAGACAAGTCATAAAAATACTATTCAACATTCCATGTAATTTTGTTGTAATACAATCTAATCTCACCACCACCAAAGGAAAACTAGTCATGGCAAAGACCAGGGTAGAGCATGCAGAAGCAAAAATTATGAAACTACAAGAAGAGCTTGCAACCCTAAAATCTAAATGAAAAGACCCAATGTAATTCATTATGCTTGACTAGATCAAGTAATTTAGAATAGAGTAGATCAACAACCTGATTGAGAAGAATAAATAGTTGGCAATAAAAAAGAAGAAAGTAGTATGAAATGCCTCTACAATTGAAGCATAGAAAAATGCACATGTGAAGGCACTTATCATAGTATAGGAGGGAAAAAAATATCTTGCTATTGATAACATGAGTTTGACCAATGTAGAAAAATAGAAAAACATATTACAGAAGAGCATACACTAGTTAAGGAAATAACTAGTGAAGGTCAACTAGGATATGAGCTACATCGCAAGAGAAAAAATAATCCTCTTTATGGAGGAGGTACACAAAATCTGTTAAAAATTAGCTATTGAGATCAGTGCATGAAAAAACAAGGTAAAGAAATATGAGAGGCTTAAGGAACACTTCCATGATTTGGTGGGCATGTACAAACAAATAAATGAGAAAGAAATCTAGATGGAAAAGGACAAAATCAACTTAATATTAGCACAAAATCATGATTGGCAGTCCATTCTAGATAGTTATCCTCTTGTACACCAAGTAGAAGTGAAAAAAAAAAGACTTGTAGATTGAAGACTTGAAAGAATACATGGGGTTAGCTAATCTTTGTTATGCTAACTTAGCCACGTTGATAATAGGCAGGCCTAGAAATGAGCTAGATTAGCAAGTAGTAGCCACATATGCACTATATGAGAAAGAGTTTTCAGATTGTAAAGATGCCCTACACAAACTTCAAGTAGCAAACTTTGAACTAGATGAAATAAGGGCCAGCTATCACAGGAAAAAAGATGTAGTAACAAACCTAGCCAAAAGATTATTGGATTATCATGAACTTCAAGAGAAGGCCAAAGCATTTGAAGAAGAGAGAAGACAATTTGTAGCTTGGTCAGTCAAAGAAAATCAAAGTTTTTTTGTAGCTACCATGCCCATGGGATGTGTTTATTCCATCAAACATTGGTTTATTAGCATGGACAGTTCACGATCCCAGAATGAAAGATGAAAAACTTTAGGCACTCTTGGATTGATAAAAATTCTAGAAACCTGAGGATAAGAGGAAGCAATTGATGGAAGAGTCACTGCTAAATGGAACCACATAACGCTACATCTAACCTTGCCAGATTTTTTTTTGTGATTTGTGTCATTTTTGTAAACTCCACTGTGGCATTAGAGAGTCATGTATATAGTGATTTGTTTGATGTGAATCTACCTCCTAATTCTGTAAGGAACTCTATCCTCATTTTGTTTTAACTTGAGGATGAGTTTTTAGTTAGTCATGGGGCTCTGATAAATCCAAATTTTTCTTGGTAATGATATCAAATATCCAATATTAGAGCCACAATATCAAATCCTCGATATTAGGGCATAACATATGATGTTGCATATCCAATATTGTGAATGTGTGTGGGCCTATAAATACAACCTTAGGTTCACTGTCCACACTTAGTAAAATTCCATTAGTTTGTTTTCTTGATTTTAGCACTTAGTAGTTAGGAGTATATGTCCATAGTGTGATGTTTACTAATTGAATGAAGTGTTTATTAGAGTGGAATGTACTTGGACACATTTTATGCATGAAAATAAAGATTACAATTACTTTGCATCATTGCAACATCACTTAGTTTTTACTATTTATACTTAGAATAATTTTCCTGCTTTGACTTAGCTTAATGTTCACTTTTTTCTCTAGTTACTAATTTACTTTCTATGCATGTTATCATTACTATTATTAAGTGGAATGGATACAACTAATTTTGAGCGTTAAGTGTAATCATTTGGTAAGCTAGTAGTATTATTGCTTAGTTTATTGAGTAGCATACTAATTAGTAATCCCAGTAACAATTGCATGAGTCCAAGACATGTTTGGGGAATCAAGAACAAATGTCCATCACATAGGCTAGATTAGATTTGTTTACCATTACTTAGATTTAGAAAAATCCCTCTTAGTTTATTTTTACTAGGAGCAATATGGCCTACTTAGCATCAATTATCATATATCTCACCATGAGTTGAAACATACACATTGATTTTACTAGCTCACATGAGAAGATAATGATCATGAAATTAAATCCACTACTAGCATATTTACATTACCTTGCCCACAGAATTCGATAGGGCCATGCAAGAACACTTGTAACACATATGGTTAGGTGTTAGAGTACTCAACCACTCATCAAGTACCCATATTGGCAACCATATCCATATGGATACTATGTGCAACATCCAATATCTCTAGGAAATGCAGCCATTCAAGCTCCATAATATTATCTAGCTAAATACCATAGATTGAAACCACTAAGGATAGATACAAACTCATAGATGCATCCAAAAGTAGTTGGTTTCTCAAATCAACATCCCAATACTATACCACTAGTGCCACCTCCTATAATGTAAGGGGAATTGCCATCTCAGCCATAGTAGAAAAGTGCAACTAGGGTAATTAATATGTAGGGGGAAGTGATTACACATGAACCACAATCAAGGAAATGACCATTCTTTTGAACAAGTTTGGGAAAGGCTCGAAGGATGGGGATTACATCCACATCCAATCCCCCTAGAAGTCACAAGATTCCTTCATCAGCTAATGAAAATATCACAATTATCATGCTAACACAAGCCATCACTCACTAGATTGAGACAGGATTATTCCCCAAAAGTGAAAAGATCCAAGAAGTCACTTGGTGTACTTAAACGTAGTAGGGCACAAACTGTGCAAGGCTCTACTTAATTCTAGGTTACGAGTAAACCTAATATCGCAAGATATGTATCAAGCCTAGAATCTATGACCCTTGAAGAAGAGTAATATTCGATTAGAGCTTGTAGAACAATCAATCACAGTTACACTAGGACAAGTGCATAACATGGTCACTACCATTAGTAGCTAGTCTTACCTTATTAATTTTATAGTTATCCACATAGGTAAAAAAAAGGGAGAGTTCTTAATCATAATGGGAATGACATGAATTAGCACCATTGATGCTAAGCTTGGTATTCAAGATTTGTCCTTGGAAATCTTCAAGGAAGATGAAGCTAGCATCATTCAAAGATGTAGAGTTCCATGTATCACATATAGCGATAATTAGTGCAACTACGAGCAAAGGTTATGAGTAGTTAATAGAAAATTATTAAAGCATGTAAAGATTATATAGAGGAAATGTGTATGTAGAAATGTTTGTATGTAATAGCCACTTAACAAGAAGGCACTCAATGGCTAGTTATAGGTCTGGAGATAGAATCTAGCAAATACATGGAACCAACTAACCAAATCATAAGTACCTATGTAGAAGAAATTGATAAACTAGAATACTTAAGAAAGAGGCATTCCTATTCACTAGTAGGTAGAGAAGAAGAAATAGATTAGGGACATTTAGAAATCCCAAATACTATAGATCCAAAACTATTAGAATTAAAGGCCTTCCCAGTAGCATTAGTATATGCATTCTTACAAAATAAGAAGTTGGTGATAATAAATGCCAACTTGAATATAGAACAAAAGAAGAAGTTATTGGAAGTTGTTAACAAGTGGTCGAAAACATTTACATGGTCTTATGATGAGATCATCGGTATTGATCTAAGAATTTGTCAACATATGATATAGACTGACCCAACAGTGAAACCACAATGCCAACTCCAAAGAAGGCTTAATCCTAAACTGAAGGAAGTAGTCAAGTAGGAGTTGGAAAGGTTACTGAAAGTAGGATTCATTTATCCCATTGCAAATAGTGAATGGATCAATCCTTTGGTGATATTTCCAAAGAATGAAGGTAAGTGGAGAGTGTGCATCAATTTCTAATTGTTAAATTTTTCTACATTCAAGGATCATTTCCCCTTGCCATTTGTTGATTAGGTCATGGACACTATTGCAGGACACAATTACTATAATTTTCTTGATGGATACAATGGATACAATCAAATTCACATTGCATTGAAGGACTAGGAGAAAATAATGTTTAATAGCCCATGTGGAACCTTTACTTACAAAAAATGCCATTTGGTGTTTGCGGTGCATCCATTACATTAGAAAGACTTGTCTTCAGTGTCTTCTAAAAGAAAATAGGAAATGAGACAACATAAGATAGCATTGCAGCCTTCTCATCCAAAAAATGAGAAGAGCATTTAACAGGTGAGGTGTTAATGGAACGTACCATCCCAAGTACTTCCAAGCCTATGCCCTTGCCCTTTGCATCTACATCCTCGTTGCCAAAGAATAACGTTACTACATGTGCACGGTCATTGCCACCTCCCTCAAAAGGGTCTGACACCAGACCCAAAACTGTCCCTCCTTGGGAAATTCATCTCCTAGGATGAATGGAATAGGAGAAAGGTAATAAACAGGAAGGTGGACTAGACCTCTTAAGCACTCTTACTCAAGTCAAGCAGGCTCTAAAACAAAAAAACACAACGTTGAGCCTGCACGACCTGATAATGACTTCGACCGCACACTGTGAGGCTCTAGTTTACATGTTAATGGCAATACCAGTTGATGAGAACATGCCAGCAGAAGAGAAAAAAATTCACTCAGTTATGCTTCCTTCTACACCTACAGAACTGTAGCCATCCTAGTTGATTTTTTGCGATGAGTCCATTAGGGAAGACCCTGAAAAGGCTTAGGTGACTACAACACCTCTATTCATCACAATTCAGGTTGGTCAACATAAGATCTAAAGGGTACACGTCGATGATGGGGCTGCTACAAACATCATCCCATTCCCTATTGTGGATAAGCTAGGTTTGGTAGACCAAATCAAACCCATGACAACGTGATGCTTGAAGTCATTCAATAGGGCACAAGTCATGGTGAAAGGCACTATCGACATTGAATTTGTGGTAGGGAACCAGTTCCTCAAAAATGCAATGTTTATTGTGGTGGAAGAGATGCCCGGGTTTAACTTGATCTTGGGGAGGTCATGGTTAGCACAACTTAGAGTCGTCTTTTCACCCATACATCAGGAGATCCATCTACCCTATGTAGGCAGGGAGGTGGTGATCCATGGCGATGAGGTAGCAATGCAAGAAATAAATAACATAGATATGGAGCAAGGCTCAAAGGTCATAACCTCTGAGAACGAGGGGCCTGTCTTCGTAGATTCTAACTATTTAGCGAAAGAGCTGACCCAACATACCAGCTCAGAAAATGAAAATGCATGGGCTGAGTTACCCTTCCAAGTGGAGGAAAAAGATGTGGATGCTTTGCTACTGAGTATTTTACGAAGTGGGTGGAGGCTATTCATGCCAGATTGACTACTACGTTGTGCTACACTACATAGTGTAGCATAGCATAGCAAGGACCTAAAGCCCAAAAGTATTTCAAGGATGGAATCAGTAGGTCCTAGGACCTTTTAACATGAAAAGTAGGGTTGCCAATTGCTGAAGTTGCTTGCCTAACCAAGTGTCAGAATGATATTTTTATTTATATAGACAAAATTCATGCAAATGAGGAGTGCTACGCTACGATACGTTACCCAACATAGCACAGTGTAGCAAGTAAAGTGTTTATGCTATGCCACTATGCTGGGTAGCGTCGATAGCATAACACTCATGGAGAAGCCTCAGCACATCTCCAATAGCTCCATTTCTACTCCAACATCTCCTTAACAGACAAGATTAGCAGTTAAAATTGTGTCTATGCTTGACCCTACTCATAAGAGAGGGGAAGATGTAGTCCTGGAGCATAGGGTCCACTTTGCATTTTTCGTAAATTTTTTTTATAAAAACCTAGTAGTTCCCTAGATTTTGGCACATGTAGTCCAAATGATATGGTCACAGCTTAGCAAGTTTCATTTCCAACCTCATCCCACTTAGCGTAGCACTGCAGCGTAGCACTACACATCAATGTAGCACTACATGTCAGTTTAGCACATCCATGATTCATGCCATGTGGGACCTAGGACATGTGGTGTCCAAACCACATCTCTCTCCTACTCTTGGTCCTATAAATACCCCAATAAACAATGTTCAAGTGGTTTGATTGGCTTCTAGAGATTGGCGTTTTGGCAATTGGCTTTCTGGAAATTAACTTTGGTGAGGAGATTGGTGAACAAAAGGTTGGTAAATAACAAACCCCAATAGTACCACTTCCTAGATCTCTCTTTAACCCAGCATAGTAGTTCTTAGCTCAACAAGGATCGGCTCATTAGTTCCTGTTAGCATCCCAATGGCAACAATTCAAGAGCTATGACCATATCGTTTTGTTATTAGCTATGCCTATCCAGTATTGCATCCCAGTTGTATACCTTCATCACTCAATCAAAGGCAAAATCCCCCAATTTTGGGGTGGTGCATTCTCTCACTTAAGCTCATTTCATTTCACTATAGCATATATTTTGTATCATTGTGTATTAGTTCAGGTTTATTGCTTAGTTACATACTCGGCTATGCTTTTACTGTTCTGTGTGTTATGATTTTCTTCATTTCGATCTCCATGCATAAAATTTTAAAATCATTATTCACAAAAGGTTATTGTACACCATGTAAGTCCCTGTCTGATTAACTAGACCATTTAGGGCACCCCATTTCCATTTTCTCTAGCACGACCCTTGAATGGATTTGGGGTTAGGCTATACGCCTAGTAACCTCTTGGTGTTCTAGCCACCGATGTTTTTGGATGTAACAATGGCCAACCATGTTGATAATCAATTTGGCTTCTTAGTTTCTCTACATTTTTGTTTTTCAAGTTTTTGATTTTTACAAATTATTTATTTTACAAATTCTTGATTTTTCTAATTTTTCTAATTTTACACAATCTTTAGTACCTTTGACTCTTCTTGACTATTTTTCACTTTATTATATATTTTACTTTATTTGGTTTTTTTGTTCAAGTGTGATATTTTCATATTTTTTCTAATTAAAAGTTCTTTATTGTCATAGGACAAAGTGTCATTATTGTTGTTTACTAATGATGGTTTGTGCTTAATGTTGTGATTGTTGATGTTTGGTTTCTATTTTTGAATTCTAATGTTTGATGACTTTGACATGGTTTATTTTTCATGGAACAAGTAGTGAGTCCATGACATCCACCCATCCAATGAACTCTATGATTTTCCTTATTCTAGGAATTTAAGGTGCCTTTTTATTAAAGAAAATTTTAATCAACTAGTGACCTTGGTAGTTCTAGAATTATGAAGGATTCAAAGATTTGTTAAGGGTGTAACTTCAAAGGGACTTAATACTCTTTGTACTCTTTTACTTACTTGAGTTCGTGAGTGTGTTTCATAGACTTTTGACCATTCCATACCACCCACTAGTAGGAAGTAAAATAACATTGTTGCATGGTGTGATTCCCATTAAAAAAATGATGGGAATTCAAAGCATAACATTTTAACATGAATAAGTCCTTGCATGACATGGTTCTCATTCAAAAAAAATCATGGGAATTCAAAGCACACCCCTTGGACAAATAATGATCTATAAGCACTAGTTATGGAACTTGAATGACATTCACCTATGCTTGAAAGTCCTCTCCAACTAAGGCCCTCTTTTCTCACTTCCTACTTCACTTTTCTTCTCTATGTGGAATAGTGGTTGTCTTGTGGAAGTAATCTTGTGTCTCGAGTGAGTGGATCAATCTTAGAGTGTGATGTGAAGTCAATGAAAGTGGTTGCTTTTGGTTTGGATTGAGGATGGATCTTCTTAGGTCTTTTTAAACGCAAATTCTACAAGGGACGTCTTATGACCTCAATTCAGAACTCCATTCCACCTTGTCTATCATCCATCCATGCTACCATAACTCACCTCACTACCATGTTCTATGTTATGCCATAACTCCATTTCTAGAACAAGGAAAACCATAAAGTTCATTGGATGGATGGATGATGTGGATTCACTGCCTATTCCATGAAAAATAAACCATGTCAAAGTCATCAAATATCAAAATTCAAAAATAAAAACTAGACATTAACAATTGCACATTAAGCACAAACCAACATTAATAAATAGCAACAGTGGCACTGTGTCCTATGGTAATAATGCAATTTTATTAGCAAAAATAAGGAAAAATCATACTTGGAAAAAACAAAAAAAAATAAAGTAAAATATATAATAAAATATAAAATAATCAAGAAAGGTTCAAAGGTACTAACAATGGTGAAAATTTTGAAATATTTAAAAATCTAAAAATTTGTAAAACAAATAATTTATAAGTTCAAAAATATAAAAAATAAAAAGTAGAAAAACTGAGAAGCCAAATGGATTGTTAGCAAAGATGACCATCTTCTCCTCGACTAAGTTGGAAGGAGGAGATCCAAAAAATAGAATGTGGTTGTCCATCCATTGAGATAGTAGTTACACTAGTCTATCTAGGTTCGAGGAAAGGCTCCACCTATTGAATGTTAATCAACTACTTTTTACTTAGGTATCCAGGCTTGTAGATCAACATGGTCCTAAAGGGAAAAGTTTGATCAATTACATAAGGTTCCTCTTGCAATGTTTGGAATTTTATCTTTTGGGATACATGTGTGACGTTCTAGTAGAGAACCTTATCTCCTGGTTGAAGTTTTACTTTCCTGATTCTAAGGTCATGACGTTGCTTGCTAAATGCCTTGTTCACCTAATTCAAGGATAGGGCCACTAATCAATTTTCATTTAGAATGTTTATATTGATTAGTATTTCTTTATATGCTAGAATTAGGTCAAGGTTTAGATCACAAGCTGTTAAGAGTGTACAGAGCTCAAATTGAATCGAGAGCATTGGAAGTTTCCCGTACACTAACTAGTAGGGAGAATAGCCAATAAGAAGTTTCCAAGTTGATTAGTAAGCCTAGAGAGAATCATTAATTTTTTTGCTCCAATCCTTCCTATATTTGCTAATGGTTCATGTTAGTATTTTTGTAATCTCTTGGCTGGTTACCTCTACTTGACCATTTTCTTAGGGGGTGGTAAGGTGTTGTTAATTTATGTTCTACCCCTAAGAATTACATTAATTTTCTAAAGGTGGCACCTGTGAAGTGAGTTCCATTGTCAAAAATCAGTGAATGTGGCACCCCAAACCTATTCACAATATTTTGCTATATAAATCTAGTAGTAGTGAATGATGTACAATTAGTAATAACTACTACTTCTGCCCATTTTATGTAGTAGTCAACTATTACTATAATATACACCTTTTTGATAGACATGGGTGTGATGGGACCCATGAAGTCAATGCCCCATATGTTGAAAGGTTCCAATGGTTGGATCCATTGTTAAGGAGATTCCATGCAAGTGATCATCCCCCCATCTCATTAACAATGTTCATAAGACTTGACAAACTAGTGGGTATCCCTAAAGGTTGTAGACCAATAGTATCCTACCATTAGGATTTTTATGGTTGTGCATCTTCCTTCATAGTGGCCTCCACAAGGTCCTTCATAAGCATCCTAGAGAATGCATAGTTGATCTTCGTCAAGGACATACCAATGAATTAGGCCATCTAGACACACCATGTAAAGATGTCCATTGGTTTCCATGAAGTATTTGGCCTGATGAAGAAATTATTTCTTCTTTCTAAAATCCAAGTATTTTGGCATCTCCTAAGTGAAAAGATAGGTGAGGATGCCATTATACCATATTACTTTTATAGGCGTTTGTTCACTTATTGCTCTTGTAAAGAGGAGTTCATCTAGAAGTTAACCAGAGAGAGGGCTCTCCTCCTATTTGTTATCCCATCTTAAGTGAGAGAGGTGGTCAGCAACCACATTCTTGGTCCCTTTTTGATCTATCATAGTGAGATCAAATTTCTCCATAATCATGAGCCACCATATGACATAGGGGCTCACCATTGGCTTATTCATGAGGAAGCAGATTGCACTATGGTTCGTATGCACAAATACTTTGTAATCAAGAACATAGTACCTAAACTATTCTAGGGCCTACACCAGTACCATTAGTTTTTTCAACGTGGTGGCATAGTTTAACTATGCTCCTACAATATTTAGACTCACACAATGGATGTAGTATGGACGTTTCGTATCACCCATTTGTGTGAGCACTACTTCTAAAGCATAGTTAGATACATTTGTTAGGATATGGAAGGGTTTAGACTAGTCTGGTGCTTGTAGGATTGGTGTTTCTACAAGTTTCTCCTTTAATTATTAGAATTCATATTCACATTTCTTGGTCCAAATAAAAGGTGTATCTTTCTTTGTAAGCTCTACCAATGACTTTACGATCTTAGAGAGATACTCTATGAATTGCTAGTAGTAGCCAGTGTGTCCAAGGAATGATTAAACATCTTTAATAGTATCTGGTTCATGTGTTATTCCTTGGATAACCCTTATCTTTTCTTGTTCTACCTAAATCCTTTTTTGTAAAACTCGGTGCCCTAGAACAATGCCTTCATAGACCATAAGATGGCTCTTTTTCCAGTTGAGCAACAGTTTGTCTCTACACATCTCTTTAGTAGTTGCTCAAGTTGGTCCAAGGCTTGCTCAATTGTAGCTCCATAGGTGAAAAGGTCATTCATGAAGACTTCAACACCACTATTGATCTAATGTTGAAAGATACTAAGGACCAAGCATTGAAATGTTGTAGGAGCCTTGCATAGATCAAATGGCATCTTACAATGTGTAAAAGTTCCCTAGGGACTCGTGAATGTTGTCTTGGCTTGGTCTTTTGGTGCAATTTGGATTTGGTTATAGCCACTATATTTATCCAAGAAGCTATAATAACAATTCCCATATATGGTTTCTAATGTTTGATCCACAAATGGCAAAGCAAAGTGATCTTTAAACATTGCCATATTCAATAGCCTGAAGTTGATGCAGAACCACCATTTTCCACCTTTCTTTAGTACAATAATAAGTGGGCTAACCCACTCACTATCTACAATTGGATAGATGAACCCTACCTTGAGGATTTGCTCTATTTTCTCCTTGATGATTTACTTTAATTTGGGGTTCAGCCACCTCTACAATGGTCTTCTAGGCTTCATGGCTGGGTTAATGTAGATTCAATGCTAGCATATCCTTGAATCAATTCCTATTAACTTTGGATATGACCAAGCAAAGGTTTTTGTTCATTTATTCATCACTTTCGATAACGTTTTTTTTTAGGAGCAAGTTTGGCATTATTTATGACCAACTTACCATTCTTTAAAAATGCATACTCTATACTAGTTTATAAAGTTTTTAGTTCTAAGGGTTCCTGCTTGACGTGATTGGGGATTTCCAACTCTCCCCAATAGGCATCATCATCTTCATCAGAGAGTTGGGAATGAACTTGTTCAATTTTTTCCATGCCTTCAACATACACACAAGTTAGGATCTCAATTGGTTCCATGCATAGTGTGCTACTATCTAGATCAGCTATTAGCCACTGGGTGCCCTCTTATTTTATGGTTTCTATATATAGACACCTATGAATGTTAATTTCTTATGCACACTGATTGCATGCCTTAATGTATGTACTCTTGATTAACCAAATCTTTTGCACATAATTGCATCCATTATTGCTATACATGATACATGTAATACACTTCTTAATCTTGCCTAGCTCATTTTCTTTAGATATTTCTAGAGATAGGTCCCTTATGCTCATTTATGCATTGATCATGCTTAACCAAGATCTTTCCATGATTACTAGAAAATTAGCAAGATAGGACCACCCATAAACTGTGGTCACAATGTCCTCTACTAATTTTAAAGGAATAGTAATCAATTGATTTGCTAATTCTAAAAAAATGTTGCTCTTCTTAAGAGGTGGTAGGTTCTAGGCCTTGTACATGTCATGGGAGATAACATTAACTCCAGAACCAAAGTTAAGAAAAGCTTTACATGGCTTTTGTCCAACAATTTGTAGATAGATGAGTGGACTTCATGGGTTAGATCTTTTTGTAGGAAGATTGCCAGCCTTGATCCAGTCAGAAACAACATGAGTTAGCATTACAGTGTGAATTCAAGGTGGCTCTTGGTTTGAAGGACACTCAAAGATATTTGATGCAGAGGATGAGGGTGCTAGAGATGTAGAGAGATTAGTTGAAGTAGGTTGTGAGGGTTGGAGTGGGCTACTGGGTTAGAAGAAAGGTCTTTTTCATGATTGATTGTTTTGACCACTCAGCTGAAAAACCAATTGTGATTGTATACCTCTCATAGCATTTCATTATTATGGTTGTTAAGAAATCTCACCCTACATGGAAGTAGTAGGAGGTAACTAGGTTGAAGGTGGAGCTGTATGTGCAGAGGAATGTAAAGGATGGTATGGATACAAATATGGGTTTTCCCCTAAAGTAGATGGCAAATGTGTTCAGTGGTACTTTGGAGGATAATAGTGATGCTATAATGATGCATGACTTGCAAAACATAGTACCCATATGGATCTGGTTGCATATAAGGGTAGTGCTACCTTGGTGGTGGTATTCCCCATGATTCTGGTTGATACCACTATTGGTATTGTTTGTATGATTATGGAGGAGTTCCACTTGGGTAGTAAGCTTGTTGCTATTGGTGAAACTACCATGAATTACCTTGAGGATAATGTAATCATCTTAGAGCTTGCCTACATGCTAGGTGAGGATTCAATGTGTACACTCTAGACTCTTGTAAGTGTAATACCATAGGGAAACATCCCTTTGGATGTTCGTATTGATAGATGTCACATCCCATTTCATCATGAAAAACTTCCTCTACTACAACAGCTTTGCCCTTACTTCTTTCGTAGGTACATTTAGCTTCTTTTTGATTGATGCGATTACAATCACTACTTTGGTCTTTCGATTCTTCGACAATCTTAAAAGAAGTTTGATATTTTTCATCCAAAGAGTTCCATAACTTGTCAACCTTAGCTAAAATATCATAAACAGATTTTTGGATGGGCAAGGTCTTTCTATTCACCACTTCATCAAGTGGGAACTCCTCCTTGTCACAAAATTAGACCTCTAGTTTTTTGATGGAAGGGTCCCTATTATATTCTTTAGCACTTTTCCTTTTTTGTAGCTCACCTTCTTCTTTTGCTACCTACTCAATTAGCTTTTGGATCTAATGAGATCTTAGTTCAAAAAATCTTCCTTGGGCATACATCCCAAGGGTTCTTCTTTTTTCTGCTCTAAGTCCATCTATGATGTGGCAAAGTTGTTCCCTCTAAGAATAACTATGGCCAAGGAATTAGTGTAAGAGTGAATAGTATTGGCCTATGGTAGCATCCAAGAGTTCATGTGCTCATTTCCAACCTTGGATTTTCCTTCTTAGATTAGAAAGTTTGGAGTACGTCTGGTATTTGTCATTGAATAGCTCTAGCATGGTACTCCATTGGTGAATAGATTCTAGCTTTAAAGATCAGTACCAACTCTTAGCTTCTTTGATGAGTGTCCTTGGGAAAAGCTTGAGTTTCTACCACTCATTTTCTATGTTCTATAAGGCAAAAGCTTTATGAAAAGCTTGAATATGTGTCTACAGATCATAATTATATCCCCCTCAAATCTTGGGATATTATTCACGTCTAGGTGCTTGATCCAACTATCTTTTATATGCCTGGACAAAATTTTAACTACCACTGCAATGTTGAGCATACTTTGAGTCATTAATAGAGATTCATCACCATCACCACGTCGATGAAATTAATGATAGTTTCAACCACTTATTTGATTTTGGTGGCCTTCATGGTCATTGTTATCTTGCTGATCACCTTCATCATGGTTGTTTTAACATAAGCTTCCATGAGAACCATTAGATGAAGAGGAATGTTTGAAATTGGATGAAACGGATGAAGAGGAGGGTCAACCACCATCACCACTATGGTATCTACCACCACTCTTGCACTTATTGCAATCACCATCCTTAGATCCCTTACTATTGTGATGCTTGTCTGAGTTCTTACCTTGGCTGTGACTTCTTCTTGAACCTAGTTTATGCACAGTGGATCACAAGTTCAAGTTTACACCCTCACCATCAGTAACAGGGAGTGGAGAATCTTCATGTTGAGAACCTTCAAAGGGAGGATCCTCTTTGTCCTATTGATTTACTAGGAACAAGAGGTTAGTAAAATGTTTTCCCTTCGTAGCATCATGGAGCTTCTCCTAATGTCTATCTAGTTTGCATTGTGTTTTAGTGGGATAGTAGTTTTGAGTGTCATATCCATCCATAATGTATTCTTCATGAAGATCTGCTATGCCCAACTTTTTACAAATTTTAAATAGCATCCCAAGCATAGATCTATCAAAGGGCAAGACAACATTGGCCTTCATATCATGCCATCATAACTATTCATCCTGATGTAGGATGAAGTTGAAGTTTAGCACAAACTCATTTGGATGATTGTATACCTCCTTGCATTCTTATGCTTGTGAGAAGAAGAAGAAATTTTGCAAAAATAAATAAAATTGTCAGTGTGCTTTTATAATTATATGTATAGTAGGAATGATATTGACCTTGAGGTTCATACAATGATATTAATGGTATTGACTTAAACCTAAATAACACATGTTCCACAAACAAAGTCCTTGAGAATAGCGCCAATGCTAAGCAACAAGGTACCCCTATGCCCAACCATAAAAATCATGAAGCGTTCACACACGATTTGATCGAATTTGGCAGACTTTATCATTTCTAGTGCATAAGTCCTTTAGGAAGTGAATCTAGCTTTAAGGTCAATCATTATCCCCCCCAATTACACTTGTGACATACATTGGCATGGTTAAGTGTAACTGAGGCATCCAATTTTTATCATTTTATGTTTTTATAGTTTGGTACTTAAAATGTAGATAAAAGGAATTTTATTAACTAATCTTAATTAACTAATTCACTAGCATTTAACTAATCTTAACATAAGCATCTGATCCCACTTTTCGTACATGTCCTGAATCCACATATCCACTACTAGGTGATCAAGTGCTATGTTACTAGGCATACCAAGTGATAATGCTGCTGACATTACCAAGAAAATATGTGTTACACTTGAAGCAATCGTACTTATGTGTGTAATTTATCTGACTTAATTGCTTCATTAATGTAATAACTAGAAAATATTTAATAAATAATTGAAAACATTTAATAAATAATTAAATGCATTAAATGCATTAAATGCATTAAATGCATAAATGAAATAGCTAATATATCCAAAGTGCTGCAAGATTTATCAAAAAGCTCTTCTTTATTGCTACACACATTGTTGTGCTTAGGTACAACAATGCTTGAATAAAGATTCGTACACTTAATGACTCCTACTATGGGCACTTAGAGAAAAAAATTATAACTTTTGAATGAAAAAAATGAAAGATCTTCATTGCAACTACTCTCTCTACTTGTCATAAATGCGACTGCAAGCATGTATTTATAGCTGACTATAGGCACTACATTAATGGGGCCACATCGACACATGATATGATGCATCAACTAGGCCTTATCAATCAGACCCAAACAATGAGGCTACACCAATGAGGTCAAGTTGATGCAGCCAATAGAACATAACTCATCATACCCCCACAACTGAATGAAAACTCATCCTCAAGTTCTTTTACAAAATTGGGAAGGTATGAGATTATTGAGTGACCTTTCTTCAACCAAAACAAACTAACTAACTTGACAAAAATGGAGTGCTTAGGTCTATGAATCAAAATATTACAAAAAATGAAGGTGCTTAGGACATAAAATTTAACACCATGGCATAAATATTTAAAATTGGACAACATTTTCCTTAATGGTGTGAAGCTTATTGGAGAAGATCTCTGCTTTGTTGTAAATATTGATCCCATCAAGGATGGGCTACCATGTTTCTCTTCCTTCTTGGAGTTGCTGGAGGGCTTCATTCATTTTTCCATTACCATCTGAATGTGTTTTCCATTAACTTCTTTTTGCAAACCAACCTAGTCCTTATAGTGATTTTTCACTTTCTCAAATTTGAGGGCTTCATTCTTCCAGGTGGTGATCTTGATGGAAAAATTTTGATGCAAGGTGTGTACCTCCTCCATTGATAAATTATGATTTTCCATGTTCAATTTCCTTAATTCAATGTTTACCTTGGCAAGCTACTCCTACTGCTAGGATGTTTAGCTTCATCTCTTGTCATTGCTAAGCTGAGGATTGCTTGATTGACAAGTCAAGCACAAATTTTAGCAACCTCCATGGCCAAGCATTGATTTTGCTCTTGGGACATTTCTAGTTACCTCTTCAAAATAATAGATCTACCCCTCATATTCAACAACTATGATTGGGTTGTGGTGATGTTCTCTAGAAAATCAAAGATGTCCGAAGTCGGTTGCCTGATTCCTACTAGTTGTTCTAAAAACTTTTGGTTGTAGGTTGCATTTAATTTTCTACTAACCATGCTTGTAAATGTCTGCACATCTTGAAGTGTAGATATGTCTAGTACAGACAATGTGGATTCATTCAATGCTTCTACTACATCGATAGTAACCACTTCTACTACTATCTCTTGCCCTTGGTGTTGCATCACTAAGATAGTTATTCCTTTACCTTCCTCCAACCTTATCGAGAAAGTGGCGGCATTTCTATAGATTTCTAGAAATAGATGGTGTTGCGATAGTGACAACATACTTTCCAAGTGTTGGGACTTGGCCTCATGAGCAACTACATTCTTTGGGCAAAGAAAATGGGATCACCTCTCTCCATTTAGCTAACTATTTGGGCCATCTCATTAAAGTGAATCATTGTTTGCTAGTGCTCAGATGCATCTACCCCACTTGTTCTTTCTTATTGATTTTGTTTTCTCAAGAGCTATTCTCAAATTTTTTACAAATGCTCAATGGTTGCGCAGGCCTCTGGTGTTGTTCCTAAGTGGGTGGTGGTGGAAGTAGCTCCTCTAATTGAGTTGTCATTGGTGTCTTCTCTTTCATGATCTGGGACCATGAAGCCAAAGGAGTATGTCTGAGTGTATCATTAGAGTAGCAAACAATGCCTACCCTTTTGAAAAGTTTCTTAATGAGGCATGGAAAGGGTAGGATCTTTCTTCCATGTTCATTTTCTTTGAAACACTTCTCAATCTCTAAGTATAGTAGTTGCGGAAGGTTAATGGGGAACTTCCTGCTTAGAGAAATGCATGCTTAGGCGAAAAAAGTAGTCACCTTGCTTGGTCTCATTGTTGGATTGAGGTGATAGGCTACAATCTTAAAGTAAATTCACTCAGCTAATGTGAGAGCACTATACCCCTTACAGTCCACCCCATAGCAACACTAGGTCCACTTCTTCTTGGCCTTAGGGTTACCTTGCATGGATAATTCTACCAACTGTGTTCTAGTATCAAGCAACCCATGTGCCTATGGAATAAATTTTGCTGAGTAGGACACTTGAATGTCCTCGATCTTGACTATGGATCTTGACCTTCAATTGTTCCAGAAAAGGTATGTTTCTCCCATGTACCACTCCTCGCTAGACATGATGATTGGCCACATGGAAGAGGTTCGTAGTTGAGTCTTAACATTCTCTAGAGCTTTCTCAAAAAATGGCCTGAAGTTGATCTCTTGAAGAATGAATCGTTGAATCTCTCAGGACTTGATGATATTAAGGTAGGCTTGAGTCAAAGTAACCTTGATCGTTGGCATGGGTCCAGGAACTTCTCCTATTTATGATTATTTTGTAGGTACTTCTTCTTCTGAAATCTATTAGACAGATTCCACATTGGGCTTCTCATGAAGAGGTCCCATTGGTAGTTCTTGGCCTTATTCTTACTGGCCACTTCCAACTGTAGGTCACTTCTCACATGGTTAATCATAATAAGACCATGGATTAGCAATAATTCTGTAACCTTAAAAAAATTGAAATACCTTATCTCTTAAGAATGGTTACACTTTGGCTAAGTTGTGATTATGACAAATTTAATTCATTCAATTGTCATTTATTTATGTATTTTCATTAATAAATCATCCTAAAGATTGTTGGAATGGTTAACTTGTGAAAATGTTAATGTTGATATGTTGTTTAAGGTTACAAACCCTTAGGGGAGTTAGGAAATTTTTAAAAAAGTTAATGTTGATATGTTAATGATGAGTAGTGAGGTACCCCTACGTCCAACCATACAAATCACGAAGCATTCACATGTGATCTAGTTGAATTTCATGGACTTTATTATTTCCAGTGCACAGGTCCTGTAGGAAGTGAATCTAGCCTTAAGGTCAATTGTTGTCCTCCCAATTACACTTGTGATGTATGTTGGTATGGGTAAGGGTAACTAAGGCATCCAATTTTTATCATTTTATGTTTTTATAGTTTGGCTCTTAAAATGTAGATAAAATGAATTTTATCAACTAATCTAAATTAACTAATTTACTAACATTTAACTAATCCTAACATAAGCATCTGATCCCACTTTTCGTACATGTCCTAAACCTACATATCCACTACTAGGCAACCAAGTGCTATGTTACTAAGCATACCAAACAATAATGCTGCTACAATTACCAAGCGAATACATGTTACACTCGAAGCAGTCATACTTATGTGTGTAATTTATCTNTTTTGAATGAAAAAAATGTAAGGAGCTTTGCTGCAACTACTCTCTCTACTTACCATAAATGTAGCTACACGCACATATTTATAGTTGACTATAGGCACTATGTCAATGGGGCCATGTCAACGCATGATATGATGCATCAACTAGGCCTAGTTGATGAGGCTACATCGATGAGGTCACATCAACACAGCCAATAGAACATGACTCATCATATCCCCAAAATTGAATGAAAACTCATGCTAAAGTTATTTTACAAAATTGGGAAGGTATGGAATTATTGACTGACTTTTCTTAAACTAAAACAAATTGACTAACTTAACAAAAATAGAGTGCCCAGGTGTACGAATCAACACATTACAAAAAATGAAGGTGCTTGGGACAAAAAATTGAACACCATGACTTAAATCTTCAAAATTGGATAGCACATTCATTAATGGTGTGAAGCTTATTGGAGAAGATCAAATGGTCCCAGGTGGTGGTGGTTACTGAGGCTCCCAAGGGACTTTCATCGGCTTCATGCACAAGTGATAGTTGAGGTGGCTATAGTTGTCTAGCTACTGTTATGACTTTAGGTAGGAGGTGAAAAGCATCCAACACTACTTTAATTTTCTCCTCCTTACTCCTGGGATCATGCACCATCCATGTAGATTCCCCAATGTGGGTTGGAATGGGCACATCCCAAGGACATGGGATTACTGGAAACAACTCTTTTGCATTGACAAATCAAGCAATGAACTATTTGCGTTCAATGTCAAACACTCTGACTATGTTCTTCAACACTTGGTAATCATTCATCCATTTGGCTAGGTTCTCAATGATAACTCATTGGTCTCTAAATCATTCTCTAAGAACTTCAAGTTTATCATTTACAATCTCAAGCTTCTGCTTGGTGTCTTTGTGGTGCTTGAACTTATCCTCATTAAATAGATACAAGCTAGCCACTTATTTTTTCAACTCCAACCATGGTCATTTGGAAATCAACATTGTCAAGTTTGCATAACAAAGATTGGCTAGCTTCTTGTAGTCTGTCATCTCCTTGATTTGCAACTCCTTTAAGCAAATTTTCGCTTTGTTGTAGGCATTGATCCCATTAAGGATGGGCTAGCATGTTTCTCTTCCTTGTTGGAGTTGCTAGAGGGCATCATTTATTTTCACCTTTACCATCTGAATGTGTTTCTCATTAACTTCTTTTTGCAAACCAACCTAGTCCCTGTAGTGATTTTTCATTTTCTCATATTTGAGGGCTTCATTCCTCGAGGCGATAATCTTGATGGAAAACTTTTGATGCAAGGTGGATACCTCCTTTATTGACAAATTACAATTTTCCACGACCAATTTTCTCAATTCAATGTTTACCCTAGCAAGAAGCTCTTGCTATTGATAAATGAATTCTTGCATTTGATCTTTCTGAGCATCAACATTTCATAGGTAATGATTCTATGCGATCAATGGTTCATTTTCCTGGTGCATCTAATTCAAGTCCTTTTGGATTGAGTAAATTTTAGCTTCTTCTATGGACTATTTAAAGATGTCCATCACTGCCTCCTCCTCAGCCTTTTGAAATCATTCTTGAAGCTATTTGATAGCTTCATCTCTTATCATTATTGGGTGTAGGATTGCTTGATCTACTAGTTAGGAATGAAGTTCAGCAACCTTCGTGGCCAAGTGTTGATTTTGCTCTTGGGCCATTTCTAGTTGCCTCTCCAAAATAATACATCTACCCCTCTTATTTAGTAGCTCTGACTAGGTTGCAGTGATGTTCTCCAAAAGATCAAAGATGTCTAGAGTTAGTTTCTTGGTTCCTACTAGTTGTTTTAGAAACTTTTTGTGCGGAGCTACATTCAATTTTCCACTGACTATGCCTACGGATGTCTACACATCTTGAACTGTAGATATGTCTAGTGTAGATGCTATGGGTGCATTCAATGCTTCTGCTACATAGTTAGCAATCACTTCTACTGCTATCTCTTTCCCTTGGTGTTGCATCACCAGGACAATTGTCCCTTCACCTTCCTCTAACCTCACCAAGAAAGTGGCAACATTCCGGGAGATTTCTAGGAATAGATGGTATTGTGATAGTAACATCATCACTTCCTAAGTGTTGGGATCTAACCTTGTGAGCAACTACATTCTTTGGATAGAGAAAATGGGACCACCTCTCTCCATCTAGCTAACTATTCAAGCCATCTCATTAAGGTGACTCATTGTTAGTTGATACACAAATGGATCTGCCCCGCTCATTCCTACTTGTTTCTCTTGTTCTCTCAAGAGCTGTTCTCAGATTTTTTGCCGATACTCAATGGTTATGTGAGCCTTTAGTGTTGTTTCTTAAGTGGGTGGTGGTGGTAGCAGCTCCTCTAATTGAGTCATCACTAGTGTCTTCTCTATCATGATCTTGGACCATGAAGCCAAAGAAGTATGCCTGAGTGTATCATTAGAGTAGCGAACAATGCCTACCCTTTTGCAAAGTTTCTTGATGAGGCATGGAAAGGGTAGGGTATTTCTTCCACATTCATTTTCTTTAAAATGCTTCTTAATCTCCAAGTATAGCAATTAGAGAAGGTTAACAAGAAACTTCCCACTTAGAGTGGTGCATGCTTGGGTGGAGAAAGTAGTTACCTTGCTTGGCCTCACCATTGGATTAAGGTGATAGGCTACAATCTTGAAGTAAATTCACTCCATTGGTGTAAGCGCACCATACTTCTTATCATCCACCATAAAGCAACATTGGGCCCACTCATTCTTGGCCTTAAGGTCACCTTGTGTGGATAATTCTACCATTTGTGCTCCCATGCTAAGTAACCCAAGTGCCTATGCAATAGCTTCTACTGAGTAGGACACTTGAATGTCCTTAATCTTGATTGTGGATAATGACCTTCGATTGTTCCAGAAAAGGTATGTCTCTCCCATGTACCACTTCTCACTAAAGGTGATGATTAGCCACATTGGAGAGGTTAATAGTTGAGTCTTAACATCCTCTAGAGCTTTCTCCAAAAATGGCCTAAATTTGATCTCCTAAGGAATAGATCATTGAATCTCTCGAGACTTGATGATATTAAGGCAAGCCTGAGTCAAAGTGACCTTAAGCCTTTGCATCGGTCTAGGAACTTCTCCTCTTTGTGATTATTCTATATGCACTTCTTCTTTTGGAATCTATCAGACAAATTCCACTTTGGTCTCCTCATGAAGATATCCCATTGCATAGGTTGCCTCAAGTAGTTCTTGGCCTTGTTCTTGTTGGCCCCTTCCAGCTCTAGGTTGCTTCTCACGTGGTTGCAAGGGTTCTCATTCTTACAGATGTTTTTGTTTGGGTGCCATCTATAATCATAATAAGACCATGGATTAGCAATCATTATGTAACCTTAAAATAATTAGGATACCTTATCTCTTAAGGATGGTTACACTTTGCCTAAGTTGTGATTATGGCTAATTTAATTAATTTAATTATCATTTATTTATGTATTTTCATTAATAAATCATCCCAAAGGTTGTTGGAAGGGTTAACTTGTTGATGAAGTGCTAAGCAATCGATGCGTTGACTAGGCTACATATACGAGGCCCCGTATCTGCTGTCGCGTCGATGTGGTCCCATCGATGCATCTCTCCATGCGTTGACATGGCCCCATTTACGTAGAGCCTATTTTAGCCTATAAATAAGTGGCCCTCCACCACACATAGGTACCTTTCTAGTAGTTGTAGCAAAGCCCTTACATTTTGTTTCCATAGGAGTTAGAATAATTTCCCAAGTACATGCCCGCAGTGTGATGCTTGTAATTGTACAACATCTTTATTTGAGTGTGACATACTTGGACGTGCACATGACCGGAAATAAAGATCGAGATTACTTCATCATTGCAGCATTCACTTAGTTTTAATTGTTTAATTGTTATTATTAATTGTTATTGTTATTTATTTTTTTCTTAGTTAATATTTCTTTAGTGTGACTAACTATTCATGTTTTTAAATGTGGAATGAGTATGACTTAATCATGAGCATTTAAGTGTGACTACTTGGTAACCCAGTAGCGTACCTAGGATCTACACTTGGTAATCCTAGTAGTAGTCATGCAAAAGGTCCAAGACGTGTATGGATGATTAAGGAATGAATGCTCATCACACTTAGGTTAGCTTAGACTTCATTTCCTATTACTCATTAGTTTAATCAAGATTATTTTCCATTGTCTCTAGGAGTATCATTAGTTTAGGATCACATCATACACCTCACTCTAGACTAAACCATACATGACAAAGAAAATACTAGTCTAGGTGGGAAGACAATGAACTGTGATCAACATGTAACGATCTAGATACCACAACTAGCCTGTCCATGGAGTTCGACCAGATCATGCGTGAATGCTTGTATTCGTATGGTTGAGTGTAGGGGTACCTTGCCACTCATCATTGGCGTCGTTGCTAGGGATGGTGCTTGTTATCTAGATTAGTTATATCATACAAGATCGCTGTATAAGGAATTAATGATATA
Source organism: Gnetum montanum (assembly GCA_015680685.1). NCBI lineage: Eukaryota > Viridiplantae > Streptophyta > Gnetopsida > Gnetales > Gnetaceae > Gnetum > Gnetum montanum. Next base: position 158,395 of record MNCI01010307.1, read on the forward strand.
TCTTTTAGAAAGAAAAACAATTTACAAAAATTCACATATAAATTCACACACAATTTCACAACCATGCCTCTTCTACAAGAATATAATAATGCCACATCTAGTGAGGCAGTTCATTGGAGAACCAACGAGTATTATGACAATGAATACTGGAGTACGCAACCCAAGGTGGAGATTTCTTATAAACATAAATGAAGACAACATCATCCCAACGCACGAAAGCATAACTTACCCGATGACAATGAACCCCTACTGGCCACTACAAGCTTAACGGAAATACAAGAGGTTGTTTGAATAGCCCGCAGGCATTGTGAGGAAAGTTGTGTACCTATGCTTGATTTAAACAACTTTCCCAAGTTTTCAGGAGGCTATGATTCAGATCTACAACAACATTTACAAGCCTTATACGATGCTTGTACATGGAACAATACTGATAATGGGTGGCAAAAAATTAAGCTCTTTCCTTTGACATTCATGGGCCAAGAAAAAGTATGGTATAGGTCGTTAAAACCAAAATCAATTCGACGTTGGCCAACCATGGTAGAACTTTTCAACGAAAGATATCAAACCTATGCGAGAGTGTCAGCCTTGAGGAGACAAATCCAAGAATGGAAACAAGCATAACATGAACCCTTGGACATGGCCTTAGAAAGATATTATGCACTGTTAAACAACTGCCCAGGTGATGGGTTCTCTGAGAAGAGGCTAATATACCATATCATAGATGGGCTCCGTAATGAAACAAGCGAGACCCTAGGGATGTACACCCAAGGTCAACTATATGAGCTACAAACCCATCAAATCCAAGAGATTATTAAGAGGATAACAAAAGAAGAAGGAGAAATAACTAAATGGGAGAATTTTAAAGGTTCTCAATAGGACCAAAATCTCAACTTAACAAGGGTCCATGATCATGAAGAGGAGAAATCAACTCACTTCAAGGAGGTGGAATCATCTTTGCCAATCCTACAATCACTAGATGAAATTGAGGCAAAGATTAATAAGATGATGGACTGGGTACATAAAATATGTGGATAATATGCCAACATTATTAGAGGATGAACTATGCCAAATCGATAAATAGGACAGGACACCATGCGACAATCAGAAAGAAGGGTTGAAGAGAATAAGGATAAGAACTCAACTGGCAATCATACATATCAATGTAATATTTTCTTGTATGATCACCCCAAAGGTCAATGTCCAATCTTGTCACATTTACATGAGCATTGGTGAGGAATGTTAGAAAAATACTATGTCCAACCACAATGGCAAAAACCTTAGTCATGGGGAAGGCCACTGCCAACTGGACCATACCCTTCGTATGTCCCAGCACCAAATGCTTATTATGTTCAACACCCTATTTTTCCAACAAGATCAACATCCTCTACCTCACCTCATCATTATCATTCTCCTGAGTACTATCCACCCATGTCCTCTCCAACAAGATCACCACCTCATGTGCCTTACACTTCTCCTCAACCTCAATATTCTCATGCTTCACCCCCTTCTACATCACCTCCAGCTATGCCAGAAGATTTTGCACCATAGCACCAACCTACAAACGTTACTTGTGCTGCTACTATCAATAGCAGTGGAGGTCCTTCACAACATCAAAGGCATCCCTTCTTTAGACATGACCGTCGAAAAGGATGCCACAATTCAAAAACCACTGCATCCGCCAACTCACCACAAATTCAACACTGTGGTGCATCTTCCTCTGCAAACCCAACTTATCATGTTACCTTATCAAGGCCACCACTCAATACTCCAACAACCATGGGGCCCAATAAATATTGCCACATGGGGAGACATGTTGATCCTTGCATACCATCTTACAGTCACAAGTACCATAGTGGGTCAACTCCTTATAAATTAACCACATCTTATAACTTGCCCCACTATGTCAACTCTAATCAAGTGTGTAAACCCCAATGAAGTATGACCAGGTCCCAATATTTTCAACATGCAAGGATCCCTAACTTCCGTTTATTAATTCTAGCCATGCTCAACCATTTAGTTATGGGGGGTATCCTCCATTCTAACAACACAGAATTAATAAATGTTTTTCTGTTTCTTTAATTTTTCAAATTTTTATTTTCTAGTTTTTCGTCCTTTTAATTTATTGTTTTATCTTTTTGTCTTTTTATCTTTTTATGAGTAATCTCATCCATGAATAAAACACTCATGTGGCTTGTTGGTTGAGGTGTTATTCTATGCTATCAAGTCTCAGGTGACTAATTATTTGAATAGCAAGCCCATCACATCCACCCAACCATTCTATTAATAAGAGGTTCTACTCTGGTACGATGATATTCTTGGCATCATTAAAACTTAAAGTAATTTTGTGCTCATTTTTCCTAGAGCAAAGAAGGATGGACTAAGAGGGAATGACCAGGGTGTGACATCAAGGGGACTTGTGGATTCTCTTTGGTGACATCTGTAGGTGCTATCATGCAACTTGGTTGTACTAAGATCCTTGTAGATCTAACAAAAAATGGGAGTAAGAGTATTAAAGGCACCTAAAAATAATAATAAAAAAGTGTTCCAAAGCAGCCAAACAAAAATTGTGCCACAAAGAAATTCCAAGTCACTCCCTCCTTGCACAAAATGCCAAGTGATCATTTGCCTTGCTATCATGGTGCTCTTATGGTTGTCCATCATTGGATGAAACGATGTGATGTCACTAATTAGAGGAATGGACTTGGTCTTGATTTTGGAACAATAGGCTAATGACACATTAATCATGCCCTATGGTCAAGATTCATTGTGCCCTAAGTTAGTTACCTCACATCCCAATCTCTGCAATCCCTTCTCTGATTCATTCCATATCGCTATTCATGTATTTATGACTCATGTCTTGTATAACATTGAATTCATACCTCATCACAGTGGTATCAATATGTGTGTGTTTTGTGCATCGTTATAGATTACATTTAGCCCTTCTAGTGCCTATGGACATCTTAAGGTGTGGTTATGCAAGGGCATATAGGTTGGAACTTGCTTTGGGAAGGATCCACTTGCGTAACTTTTGTAATTGGTACTTGTTGCACACCACTACATCATTTTATACCCTCCAAGTACTTCATTGCTAAATCTATTATTTCCTTTGTCATCATTTTATCAAACATTCCTTAGAACCAGGTCTTTTTATGTGTGTCACCTAAACAAACTAGGTCCAACATTAAACCTTTAGGGCAACTTCCTCGAAAAAATTTCTAACTCTAAAATCATACTAAGCAAATAATTCAACATTTATTAAAGGCAATGAGTAAGGTATGAAATCATTGAACTTTTTTCAATAACCTTACTAACAATTAATCCTTGTGTGATTATAGATGGGAGGAGGTAGAGGCCAAGGACCTCATGCAGAGCAGAAGGTAATCATTTAGCATCGATCATAAAACTCCTATTACTACATAATCTATCCAAGCAAAGGGAGGAGAGGTCAGGGCTCAGGCTTATGAAGAGGAATGATGACTATTTACAGCATGGCATGTCAAGGCCAATCAAGTTTTCTTGCAACTGCCATGTCCATGGAAAGTGCTGACTCCATCAAACATTGGAACATCAGTATGGATAGCTCATAATCCATGGATGGAAGAAAAATGAAGAAGGAAATGTTAGGAACTTCATCAATGATGTCAATCTCATAAGCCTAGTGCACAGAACAAAGGAAAGTCACCCATGAAGGAGCCACCACTCCCGGGAACCCCATGAGTTCCAAAAATTTTGTCATTTTGTGTCTGTGTCCCAATTTTGTCATATCCACTACGGCATGAATAAATTCCTAGTTAGTCAATAATCCCATACCTATCCATTGTGTAATCAATTGAGCTTGTTCCTCACTTTCTTTGACTTAAGGACAAGTTGTTATTCAATCGTGGAGGTATGATGAAGCACTAAGAGTTGATGCATCGACTAGGCCGCATATATGGGGCCCTGTATACGTGGACGCATCGACACGGCCCCATCAACACATCCCTCCATGTGTCGACGTGGCCCCATTTACGTAGAGCCTATTTTAGCCTATAAATAAGTGGCCGTCCACCACACCTAGGTACCTTTCTAGTAGTTGTAGTGAAGCCCTTGCATTTTTTTTGTAGGAGTTAGAATATTTTCACAAGTGCATGCCTGTAGTTTCCTGCTTGTAATTGTATGACACCTTTATTCAAGTGTGATGTACTTGGACACGCACATGACCAAAAATAAAGATCAAGATTACTTCATCATTGCAGCATTCACTTAGTTTTAACTGTTTAATTGTTATTGTTATTTATTATTTTCTTACTTAATATTTATTTATCATCATTTACTATTCTTGTTGTTAA